>OX461808.1:20616704-21105231 GCA_949802685.1 Dicyrtomina minuta | reverse complement strand
TTATGAGCTTTTGAATATTAAATTATGCTCCTTATTATTATTAGTTATACGTTATATGTATATACGAAGCGAATTTGATCCTTCAACGACGATATGTCCGGATAGCAGACCTGAGAGTAGCAAATGTCAATGTATCAAACGATTTCTTTAAAATAGTTCCGAAAAGCTACTTATTCTTGGTAATGGTAAATGAAGATAAAGGGTAGGACATGCAAATGTGATCGCTTTTTGAAAAACTTTCGGTTTTGCAATCCGAAAAACTTAGTAAAAAAATTTTTGTCCTAATGATCTTACTAGTTAGAGATTTTTGCCGCAAGACCTTGTAAAGTGGAAAGTTTGTAAAGTCCGGTAATTATGACATGCACGCTTGTAATTGTGATCTCCTAATTTATTACTAAAAGTAATATTTTTTAACAATTAACACGTAGTAAATAAACGTTATTTGCTGTATTTTTGTAATTAGTAATTAGGCGATTATAATTAGGCGAAATTAATGACAAGTATCTCCAACTGCAGTATCTGTTTTGCTATATGCCTAGAACCCCCACCCCCAATAATAATGCGTTGAGAGTAAAGAAAACATTATTATTCAATCCGAATTCAGCGTATTTTGTGCCCACCAACTATGGCTATCTCTCCCGTAATGAGCATCGATGAGAAAATTTTCGGGACCATAATTATTACAGAGACTTAAAAATAATATAAATACACTCTTCCCGCTAAGTAAAATAAAATAATTGATGTTTAGGTTTTTTTATTCTACAATATTTCGAATTTTGGGGCGAAGATTGACTTTAACAGACTCACTGAGTAGTTCAGTAAAGTAACACTTTACTGAACAAATATAAAGGGTAGAACCAAACAACAAGTCATTGGAGACAAGCTACAATAACTACTAAAGGACGAAAAACGGTAACAATACAATTATAACGTATTCTTCAATCTAGTAAAATAAATAAAACTCTTGCATATTATCTAGTGATTCTGCATCCATGTCGAATAAAAATCAAAACAGAATGACTTAACCGCAAAAGTAGATTTTAAAGGTGCTCGAACGTGAACTGGCAACTGGGAAAAGTGACTGAACTGACTGAGTCACGAACACCGTCGCCTTGTCTTTGTTTGAACTGTTAAATTTAATTTTATTAATTACTAAAAATACCATAAAATGCAATTCGATGAATTACTGAATGCATGTCGGTTAGGTACGATTAACTGTAAATATTGTGTCTAAAACTAAGATAGTCAAATACTTTCAAATTATGTAAGTAGTATGGAATGAAACCGTAGATCTGCGTCTGTATAATAAAATAATATATTGTTATCAATGCTGCCATGATAGAAAAGTATTTTGCTAACAAGTTTATGTTATTTAGACCAGCATCTTATAGTAAAAATGTTTGGATACCCTTTTCAGCGATGTGTAGTTTTCATTCTTTGCGTACACGGGTAGCAAATGTCCTGGATTTGGTTCATGGTATCAAATGACTGGGTAGCAAATGTCCTCTATCCGTATTCTGTGATGAGTCTATATTAAAATAAGTCAAAGAAACTGCACATTACTAAACATATTAAAACTAGTCTACTAAATAAACGAACAGTCTTAAAAATTCAAAATAATTTAAAAACATTAAAATAACATAGTTCACGGGGAAAATTTTAAAAATCATCGGGTCAGTTGCAGATTGAGCCGACGACCGTCGGGTGGATTGTTCCGACGTAGTTCGGGTAGATTGCAGAAACCCGACGGCGGTCGGGTGAGTTGCAGAACTTTTCGTCGGTTAGGTTGCAGCCCACCCGATGAAAATTCGTGTTTCGGGTCAGTTGAAGATTTCGGGCGTCGGGTAGCTTGCAGATAATCGTCGGCCGTCGGGTTGTTTGCAGAATTTTTCGTCGGGTGAGTTGCACTTTCACCCGACGACCGTCAGGTAGATTGGCCCGAATTTCGTCGGCTGTCGAGTGTCTTGCAGTTCCCAAATTTAAATAATTTAATAATAAGTCTATATAGCCCTGCTATATAGACTATTCAGTTGCATATGAAATGTATAGTACTGAATTATGGCGCAATAAGTTATAGTTGTAGAGTGCGTATATGTGATCAGGTTCATTTTTTTCCAACTTTGAAAATCTGTAACTTTTTTGGTGCTTGCTCTAAATTTACCTTGTATTAACCAAAATACTCGCCAGTTAGTTCTCTATAGTACTACCCTTAAATTATGAATTATGAAAACGGTAGACGAAAAATTTGAAGACTTGCAACAAAATAATTACAATATGTCAATATACATTGGGTGTTCTTTGATAAGTGATGGCTAACTTTAGTAAGTGATGGCCAGTTTGACTTCGGTCAACAAAAAATTCTACTATTGGATTTAAAATGTACCCAGAACGTTGGGAAAGAGTACACAATAGCATTAATATGTAATAAATGTGTACATAAAATATATAATCCATTTTATATCATTTTATGAAATAAAATATTGTGTATGTTATTACGTCTGAAATATTGGGTATATAATTTTGTGTAAAATTTCCCCTCCAAAAAATTAAATGTAAAGGAAGTAAAATATAATATTATTGTTGTTTCCTACTAGATAAATAAAATCGTGATGTTTGAATTTTCGTTTCATTCGTACACTATACGAATGGGTATTACTCAAACCCGTAGTCAAATTTTGCTACCCTTCGAAGTTTGTAATGTTTGAGAGGTTAGGTTATGGGGGGGGGGGGTAGGAAAAATTTACTGGAAACGGTTAGGTCATATGTTTCCCTCGGCTGCCAAAGGCAGAGGCAAAAATATAACCTATCCGTTTTCAGGCAGCTTTAGGAGCCTGATTTAGTGTTGCTTCGGGTAAATAGTTACAAAATACCGTTAACCAACGTTCCGGACGCATTTTTAGGTTTTTTGTTGTTGGCCGTCACTTACGTAAGTCAAACTAGCCATCACTTACTATAGTGTAATTGGCCGTCAGTTACTAAAGTTGGCCATCACTTACTAAAGTTGGCCATCACTTCTCGGCCTGGCCATCAACCCCTATACATAATCAATATTAAATAGCAATCGCAATTACTTGGCTACCACATATACCGTATATCTTTTAATAATACGCAGGTCTCCAATAGTACGCTATATATTTTAAGATTTAATTGTACGCGGGGATAAGACGCTTGAGTTTGAATTGTACGACGGGCGTACTATTAAAAGAAGTACGGTACCTAAATACTTCTTTATTGGTGTTTTATTCCTCAAAAAAATTGTGTATTGCATTTTAGCGAATATATGGATTGTGGATACACTAACACAATGGCACCCTTTACCCTGAAATTCTTTCACAATGTAAAAGATAGGAGATGACCATTTCCAGTTGAAATTCTTCTCCTTTAAGTTTTAGTCAACCAGAACCAGTCGAAATTTGACAGTTTTAAGTACGATCCGAAAGTCGTCGTAAAACGACGAAAAATGGTCAAAGATCCCTGACTGACTATCCTTTAACTAAAAAAAATCTCAATTCTATATATACAAATATTCAAATGCGTCTTGAAAGCATTTAAATATAACATACATTTCACACTTTTCAAAAATATGTAAAAACAACATTGTATACTTTTTAAACACATGGAATTAGACATTTTTGCACCTTTTCGAAAACATGGAATTAGATATTTTTGCACCTTTTCGAAAACATGGAATTAGACATTTTTGCACCTTTTCATAAATATGTGAATACAACATTCGGCACCTTTTCGAAAACAAGGAATTAGAACATTTTGCACCTTTTCCAAAACATAAAAATATTATTATTATTATTATTATTATCATGCAGGGTTTTAGTTCTTTGCTCATTGACCTTATTGATTACATTGAGTACATTAGTACTGTGAGCTTGTAGAAATGCCACTTCGCTCTTTTCCATATATTTGTATATTATTATAAATAACATAAGGCAAACTCGGCGCCATCCACACAAAGGCGATCCGAAAGGTAAAAGTAAAAACAGATAAACGTACAAACAGTGGCTGTCACTCATCCTTCGCCCCGCAAGAGGACAAGGATGAATGACAATCCACACTTCTTATTTTCTCTCCGTCCCATAAGGAACTTAAAGTGAAGACCAATTCTTCTGGCTATTGAGCCGTTGATTTGTCTTTCGTAGCTTTTCTGTTTGGATATTTAAGATTATACTTAGGTGCCTTTTGTGAAACTACGAGTATTAAAGGTAGGAAGCTACAGTGTACATAGAAGATACAGAGGTTTTACTGCATACGGAGTCGGAGGACAAAACCGGAGATCCTCCAGTTTACGAAGGAAGTGTCCTGGATAATTTGCCAGCAGGAGTTTTCTGGATAATTGCCAGCCCTCACACACACGCAAGGTAATTTACGATAATATTGGTTCGATTGTGGAATATTCCATTTAGCGCCTCCGATTATTTGTTATCGTTAGGACTTACGTGTAAATCCGTGATTATATTTCCTCCGCTGAATTAATTGGACATTTGTGAATTCCAATTCGTGTTCTTTTGATATTAAAGACTTTATGCGGAATCAAAACCACTAACAACCGTATCTTCCGTGTTCACTTTCCATTTATTGATAGTTGTGTTTCTCTTGACCATCTCAATCATCCAACACATTGACATCACTTAATATTTGCTAGGGGAGTTGACTAATTCCTCTCACAAAAATTTGGTGCGGGGTAGGTGTCTCTGTACATGGATTTAAAAGAATTAGTGAAAAATTTGAGTTGAAATTCGAAATTTTATGAAATTTCGAAAAATTTTGGAAGTTTTGAGAAAAGTTTGGGAAGAAGATATCCAAACGATTGAGATCCAATCTATGAGTATTGAGGGAACTGAAATCACTACGGAAATATCCAGGAGATATACTATCTGAGCGTTAAAATCGAAATTGCGGAATTTAAAGGAAATAGTTAACACGGATTCACAGGTTTGAGGATAAGTTGCCTCATATTGCCATTGGATTTGTGCATCATTGGTGGTTCATATTATTGTCATTCGATCGTGTAAAGGTTGTGGTGGATAAATTAATTCCACTCAGTCATCGAGAGTTGAAAAATCCCATGATTTTACTAAAACCGTGCCCCAATTAATAGTAGGTAACAACCCTTCTTTTACTTCCGTTGGTGAAGAGTTGCGTGAAATCCGTCTTTCTCACTGTCTTACGAGTTTACACACAACCCAAAATCATATTTTCGTGGGAACGAGGGTTACCTATTTTTAGTTGTGTCATTTCGTTATACTGGAATCATTATCCAGTCGTCTTTCTTGTCCATTTTTACCACTCGGGACACCGTAAAATCGTGGATTCATGAAACCACTCAATCGGCTCATGGTGATAGAGTTTATTAATGGTACATTAGATTGGTATATTTTCATTGGCAGTGTTGAGCTTGGCATCGGTTTAGATTTCTTATATATTTATCTGGCTGTAGGCATTGCCTGTATGTACATCCTCCAGTAAAGACATTTTGTTGGTAGAAAAGAAAAAGGTAGAGGAAGCATTGTGTCCTCTATTTAAGTAGTAGCAGAGAACCGTGGGGATTACAATAGAAGGAATAGGAGACTTCCATTATACATTTTTTTCTTTCTTTAAATAGTAGGTACTTACTCAAGTGTTGAGTGGGTCATTTTGACTAAAGCTATTTTTTGAAAGGAAACTGATAAGCGCGAGGCTTTCCGTTCCTTTTGTTATTTTTAGTTAAGTTAAATTAAAATTTTGAATTTGGATAAACATTCTAGTGTGAAGGTAAACCCAGAAGTTCGAGTCACCTATTTATTTACTTAAGTAAATCACTTGGTGTGGAGGCAAAATTAAGTTATAAATAAATTCTTTTCTTTCATTCTTTTGAATAAATTATAATGAGTGATTTTGGCGATATCGGAGCCTCAGCTACGTTACGGCTGGATGACGAACCAGCGGATGGGGAGAATAACGGTGGGAACGTCGTTGACCCCGAGACCATGACCCCAGAACAATTGATTGAACGCCTGGAACAGGAGGAAATCATCAGGCTGCAGGCGGAGCGTCAGAGAAATGAGCTCCAGAGAGAAATGGAGACACTGCGTCAGGAAAATGCGGCTTTAGGTAGACGAATTAGCCAAGTCGGCCAAGGCACAGGGGGTGCATTCATAAGTTCAGGACCCCACTCATTCGTAGGTCAACGGTCAAGCCCAGGTGTCCCACAACCAGATCCTCCACAGCAAAACCAAACTCCACCAAAAGGTGTGAATAGAGGCCAAGCAGCTAATGGCTCCGGTCCAGTTAGTATCGCCGTGTCACAAGAGCAATGGCGATTGCTCACGGCCCCTCAGCTCACAGAGAGAGATTTGTCTCTCAAGAGGAAAAGTCGCAACAATGAGTTGCTGAACTCACGCGAAAAGTTTAGCGGAGATTGTGAACCGCAATAATTCATAGAAAAATACAACGACGATGCTGTGGAGATGGAGATGACACACTACGATAAACTGGATTCGCTGGACCAGGTATTGACCGGTGACGCTAGAAAGTGGTGGCAGGGAGAAAAGTCATTGATAATGGCAGGCTTAAAGAGGAGTAGGTGGACTGAAAATATAGCAGCCTGGAACAGATTTGAAACGGCAATCGCGGCTCGGTATGATAAGGAGTCCATGGTGAGTAAGGCACGCGCCGCTCTACCCGGTACTGCCTTCGATTTGGGAGATTCCGGAAGTGACTACGTGTCTCGCCGGACGAATATCTTGCGGAAAATTAATCCGCTCATAACTAAAGGCGATTTGTTGAATGGATTGATCGGTGGGATGCCTCCTACCATCAGAACCAAATTCGAGTCATGCATGAGCATTGATCACTTCAAGATGGTGTTAGATCGCCTCATTGCCGATTCAAATTTTGCTGCAATTGTAAAAGGGACTTCCAGTTCATCCCAGCATACCTACACAGGACAGGGTGGGCAGGATCGTGCATATGCCCGTGCTTTCCACGCACAACAAGGCCATATGGCAGCTCAACTGCCACCACCAGCAACACCGTCCCATATGCAGCATATGATGCCGTGTCCCAGTGGGCCGGAAGTATGCTCTGTACCTCGAGAAGTGAATGTGGTCATCCCAGGTGCTGGCTGCACTCAGGTTATGCCCATGCAGTATCCACACGCGCCTGCATATCCACAACAGCAACAGGCTCAGGCAGCTCCACAAAATAGGCAGGCAGCATATGAACCGGCTCCTAACCCAAATCCTCCCCGTGGCCCCAATGATGATCCTACTCGCATCAAAATTCCTTACTACAACGAAAGGCGTCGAAACCAGTGTAAGACGGTTGATGGCAGGGCCACTTGTTATAATTGTGACAGGCCAGGTCATCCAGTCCGATGGTGCCGTGAATTATTCGCTGCACAAGGAATTCCTTTCCCAGTAAGGCAGGTGAGAGGGAGAGGACAGGATAATGGGAATGCTCCAGCTCCCCAAGGAAACAACAATCCTTTAAACCAGTAAGGGAGGATGCTGAAAACATTCAGTTATCCAATCCCAAGCCTCCCGGATCAAAAAGATCATTTAAAAGTATATCTACTAAAAAGAGCTACATTATTTTTCCGTCTCCCCGTGCAATTAGAGAATATAAAACATCAGCCAAGGCTGATGCTGCTTTAAAAATTAAGTATAGAAAGTCAAAATTAGACGGTACATTAGAACGTTCAATTGTGAATAATGTGGATAACCCGAGGGAAGCGAGTAACCTCGCTGAACTCACTGATTTGTCAGGGACATTGTTCGACTTCCCCAACCCCAAGAAAATACAATTTGCTAGAAAGGCTAACAATCTACCCTGTGAGTTGCGTAGGTGCATGAGAATTAAAGCATGCGAAGGCACAGTCCAAAATGTAAATACTTTAATTGATACTGGTGCCACAATGTCGACTGTCAGCATGGCGACAGTAGTTAAATTGGGATTAAAGCATGAAGTTTCTGCATGCCCACCCATAATCGTAGTTTTATCCGTCGAGAACGGCGATACATTTAAAGTTAATAGAGCAATCCTCTTAAATTTGTATATTGAGGAATTTGGTGAATGGATAGAGTGGGTATTCTATGTTTTAGAAAAAGCCACGGATGACCTTGTATTAGGATGCGATATCCTACGTACATATAATGCTTTAGTTGATTGTCGAGTTGCAGCGGTTAAATTCCGTACTCCGCAAGAGAGAGAGGATCAAAGTATTGACTTTGAAATCCTCACATTTCGAGGTCAGGATAAAGGCCTAACGAAAGGTGCATTACGTCGTATGAGGAAAACGGTGATTAAGCTCAAGAAGGATAAAAGGCTAGATAAGGATATGGAGGAAGTCAGCAACCTCATGCGCAAGGATAATCTGCATAAATTACTTAAAGGCATTCAGGGTGATGATGACATGGCCGATGTGATAAATGTAAATTGGGCTGAAAGAGAAGTAACTCAAGACGATTTAAAGTCAACCTTTACAACTACAATACGTAAAGTAAGGAGCGATACTTCTTCTCTAATCGAGGAGGTTCGTTCAGTGGAATCAGCTTCAATGTCGGAACGAGCCGTGAACTTACTGCCTATCTATAAATTGAGGCTATTTACAGTAAGACCTTTAGTCATAAGGGATGATGATATGAATCCCATTGAATTTTATACGGAAGATCCGACATTCACTGGCCAAGTCACTATCCTCCCGAACCGCCGCCTTTTCGAAAGACATGGTATCATGGTGATAGAAGATGCCATCAAGGTTACAGGAGGTGTAGGTACTCTTAACATTGCAAGCGCTGAGCAACGGGGTGACTTTATACTCGAGCCCCAACATACTCTCTCTATTTGCCGCATTAATACCATAGAAAAACTCAGGTCAAATAAGGTTGGTAAAGATGATCCGTCGAACATTCATGTTAGGGACCAGGAATATCCTGACCGGGTAGAAACGGCCCCAGTCCCTGAATCAGTTGAGGAAAGCACTAATTTAACTGATGAACAATATGCAGTATTTAAAGTTTTCGAAGGGCTGCCGCCTGATCAAAAAATTAAGGTTAGACAATTACTAAGTAAGTATTATACTGCCTTCGGTTGGTGCGATGAAGATTTCCATCAGCCCATGCGTGATCCGCAAACCGGAAAAACTTTACAGGCGACTGTGGAATTGTTGGACGAATCTCCACAAATCCAAAGTGCAAGACCTATGTGCTATGAACATCAATTGATTCAGCAGGACAAGACTTTCTCTGACAAAAGGAAAAACATGGTTGAAAATTCCAATAGTCATATCGTTTCGCAGGTTCAGGTGGTCCCGAAGGGACGAGATGGGACTGACTTCCGACCAGTAATAGATTATCGGAAAATAAATCGGAAGGTCAAGCCAGAACCCGCGCCAATTCTGCCACTCCAGGGAGCATTTGGAATGTTCCGTGGATGTAAAATGTTCTGTAATTTGGATATGGCAGACGGGTATCAACAGGTTGAATTACATCCTGACAGTCGTGACTTTCTGGCGTTTATTACTTACGACGGCATCTTCCGCCCAACCAGACTTCCTTTCGGTTTCATAAACTCCGGCACTATTTTTCAGACCATCATGAATAAAATTTAGAAACCTTACAATAAAGATTTTCTTTCCAATTATGTAGATGATAATTGCTTTGGAGGTACAGATTTTGATCAGTTGTATGAGAGGTTAGAGAAAATCCTCTGGCTGTGTGTACAGGCTAACATTAAGTTGAAGCCTAAGAAATGTTACATCGGGCATCCTAGCATTGTCTTTCTGGGCCATAAAATTAGTGAACACGGTATTTCTATTGATCCTATGCGAATTAACACTCTGGTTGATTTTCCTACTCCTAAAAACACTACTCACATTAGGAGATGGCTCGGATTTAGCGGTTTCTTCGGCAGACTCATATATGGGTATAGTAAATTAGCTCGTCCTCTTTATGACTTGTTGAAGAAAGATGCGGTTTTCAACTTTAATTCCGCTTGTCAGAACGCTGTGAACACCATGAAAAAGGCGATATGTTCAGCTCCGGCCTTAGCATATCCGGACCCTACCGCAAAACTCGAGATATGGGCAGATGCTAGTCATAGTGACGTGGCAGCAGCTCTCATACAAAATACCGAGAACGGTAAAAATAGACAACCCCTCGCTTTTGTTTCGCATTCTCTTTCAGAAACTGAGAAAAGGTGGAGCACGACCGAAAAAGAGTGCTATGCCATTGTCTTTGCATTGCAAAAACTTCACGACATGGTTTACGGTAGGGAGATTGACATATATACGGATCAACAAGCGCTGGTAAATATACTGCGCACTCCGCAGGTGACTGGGAAATTAATTAGATGAAGTTTAAAACTCAGTACATATCGCCTTCGTATCATGTATGTGCCAGGCAAAAAGAATGAAATGGCTGATTGTCTCAGTCGGCCACCACCCCCGGATGGTCCACAACAAAGTTTTTTGCGTGGATTCACAGCCAAAGAAGGGCCTAAGCCCGTGGTAAGGTCAGAGGAGGACGAAGCATTCGCAGAGGTCTATAATAATATTCATACCGCTGTCGAAAATTTAAAGGCGTCCCAGAGAGACGATGTAGATTGCATGGTAATTATTCAATCTCTTTTAGAAGACAAAGCAAAAGGCTGCAGGGGAAAGAATCGTTACAGGCAGGATTTCCAAATCAGTAATGACTGTATCTTACAGCGGGTAAACTATGAGCCGCTTGGTCCGCTATGGGTGGATGTACTTCCACCAAAGCAAGCACAAATCGTGATCCGTACTTTACATAAGCAATCCCATCTCGGCCACGAAAATATCTACCAAGCATTGGTAAATAAGTATTGGTTCCAGTCAATGTGGGCTACGGTAGTGAACATATGTAGGGCTTGCGATACCTGTCAGCGTTTCAATGTTTCGAGAAAGAAGAATGCAGGGCCAATGAAGGTAATGGTGACACCGCAAATTCCATACGCCAAAGTTTCCATTGATTACTTAAGGCCATTGACACGCACAGGTAGGCAGAACCTATATATCCTAGCCATGATAGACCAGAGCACAAGATATTTACATCTCATACCTACTAGAACTACAACTATGAAAGAAACTGTACAAAAACTTGAGCCTCTAATTATACGCCATGAGATTAAATCCATAGTTTCAGACAACGGTCCAGCTTTCACTGGAGAATTGTATGAAGCTATGTGTAAGAGACACAGAGTTGCGCGGATATATAGTAGTCCGCATCATCCTAGTAGTAATGGTTATATTGAGCGAGTAAACTCAACCTTTGGTAGTATAATGAAGAAGCTCAAGTATGAAGGTACTCAGGATTGGGACTTGTTAATTAGTCAGGTCCAAAAAGAATATAATAGTGCTAAACATTCAAGCACTGGATATAGCCCCCATTTTCTTTTATACGGGAGAAGCTTAAATTATTGTTATTTAACTGGGAAATCACTTGATCCAGCCCATGACCCGAACGACCCTGAATTACAACAAGTCAAAATCCATGAGAGATTTAAATACAGGATGATGGCGCATGAGAATTCCTGTGCAAATCAATTGAAACGTAAATTAGCTTTTGATGCAAAACATCCTACTGTGGATTATAAAGTAGGAGATTTAGTCCTCAAGAAGAATTTTTACAGACCTGTAGGTACAGCAGCCAAATTCGCAGTCAAGTATACAGGGCCATTCCGGATTTATAGTATGACGCAAAATCAACATACTTACCTTCTTTGTAATCCGGATGTCAATCCGGAGGAGCATGTCGACGACACATTATTAGATATGGTGCATGGTCATAATATTAAGCCATATATTAAAGATGTCAGTAATGAATTATTAAGTCCAACTCGTTTTGAAGCCGTGGAGCATGATCATGGTTTCCTCAATAAATTAATCTATACCAATGCAGAGGATGCTTTCCTCATGGAGCCATGGGCAGATCCAGAAGCAGTGGAATTTGATGAGGAGACAGCGCAGGCAATAAATGTCGTTCCTCGCGGTCCGTATAACGAACCATACCGCATGCCACAGATTGGAGATTTCCAATTCCAATCTGAGACACCTGTAGCTATCGGGGACCAAACAACCCAATTAATAATTGATAATACTAATGAACATCCCGCATCTCAAAACCTAAATCGTACTACCGAACATCCCGCATCACAAACACATACTTGTACTACCGCACATAGTAATAAACTTTCTTTTGAAGAAAAAAGTCAGTTAGCACAAACATTGGCAGCGTCCATGAGAGGTGTGGAACTTCGGAATCCACCAACACTACGAGCACCCACCCCGAAACCACGGATGGTGACGAGGTCACAAACCGCGAGCACACTGGCCAACATTCCAGCACCCATTGGTATGGTCACAAATAATTTGAGTTCAAATTTGCACTTATCTGTAGCACCGGGTCCTCCATCAATCCCAAACATGGATGACGTAGCTTCTTCGGTCAGTAACTACCCGAGCAGGGCTAGCACACATATTATGCAATGTCTATACGAACGCGATGAGGCTAGAAAACAATAATTGCCGCAAGAACGCAAATTTAGATCCCCCCACTTGGGAGAAAATTCAACTTTGGTGTCCCTTTTGGAAAAAGCGCACTTCTATGTATGACTTCGACCAAATGAAGGAAATACTTACCAACATAGATAAACGCAATCCATTCTTTGAAGAACAGGGTATAAGGAGGAAGAGTGGACACGGTCCACCAAGCCTCCCAAACTTCGATAAGAATTCGGATGTCACTGACTTACCGCGTAGAGGTCACAGTGAATTAGCCGAGAGCGAACTTTCTCACCCATTGGAGCCTTTACACGTGTCGAATGACAGGGCCGCAAGGGAATTGGATGAGATGTCATCACGGTCATTTGGCATGAGTTCAACTACGACACAGCGACCAAAACTGAAATACATATTCAGGAAGTTGAATGATGAGTATGTAGTACAAGGGGTGGATATGGATGATGAGAGTGTGGTTCATTCAACAACCCCAGTAAAACTTTCAGCAGAGATGTTAGCGTCGAACACGGGTAGTAGCACCATGAACGCTCCACCCGTGGTAGACTTAGCACCTCTCCCCATTCCTGTCGAAAACAAGACGCAATCCGACGTTCCGAAAACGTCGCGTAGGAACTCCGTAGTTACTGCATGTAGTAGTGGTAAACGTAAGCCACGCACAGTCATTCCAGAGACAGGCTCCAGACGACACACACGGAAACAAAAATCATCCGAGAATTTGTCACTTCCCGAATTAAAAAGTTCTTTTCAAAAGTTATTGTCGGTGTATAGAAGTAAAGGTGGTACAGTGGATTTTGATCTTCCACAAGAACTTCGAACAGGTAAAAACACTAAAAGTAAAATTTCCAGTAGTAAAAGTAGTAAAGTTAGTAGAAAAGTTTTGAGGGAGGAAAAAGATAGCCTCCAAAGATACTTTGAGTTGAAGAAGAAGTTAGGGGTCGTGCAAGTAATACGTAACGCAAAAATGCCCAATTTTGACCCATCAACTACCCCACGTAACGCCAACGTAACATGGAAACCACCAACTGACCACCATTCGTAACGCTTATATAGAAACCCTTTAAAACTAAGTCAAAACAGCTGCAATCATTAAAATTATGTTTTGTATGCATAAAAAATTAAATGAACGTATAAATTCTAGCGGATAAAAGAAACAACGGGGCCCCGTGAAGTTGTAGCTAGTCAAACTATAAATTTATTTACATACAATTTGTAATAAATTGAAACTAAACATCATTCATTCGCTTCTACAACTTGATTTTTAAAAATCTTAGAATCAAGGTTCATTTAATACTACAAACGGATTAGTATGCCACTCCCTAACGTCCACTATTAATTCAATGTCGTCATTCTCATTCTCCATTGGTTTAAGTTCAATGATTACTTCATGTCGTCATTCTCAGTGGGTTCAATGATGTCGCTTCTGGAATATTGTTGAACAACAGACTCAATTGTGTCCCTAATGGATTCACTGGATGACATGTGGGCAGACTTTCTATGAGCTGCTACAGCTTTTTTAGACGGCATGTATAAGTGACAAGCTGGACAGGTCCGCTCCTTGAGTTTGTCTTTTAGACTTGGGCAGTACATGTCAAACGGCAATATTGGCATTTCGTCGGTGACAGGTTCAAGGTGACGCAAAGCCAAACGCGTGGTTAAATTGCTAAACACTTCACGTTCTTGGACATTAACAATATCGAATCCAACTCCTGTGGCAGACTTAGGTACCGGGCCCGGTAAAAAACCTTTCAAAATTTCTTTAATCATTGTTCTAGGCTTGGTGCAGCACGTTCTATCTTCACATTTCATTATCTGCAGAAAATATTGGGACTGACGAACGTGCTGGGCTTTCCATATCTCGGAAACCAAATGTGAATTTAAAGATGTTGATGTGGGCACAACGTACTCAGCACAAACTTCGTATTTGTCAATAACTTTTTATTCCAGATTTCCGCTAAACATTCTCCAGCTTTGTTGAAATTTTTAACTTCCAGTTCCTTGTTCACAGTTTTAGTCCCCACTAAATGCGATCCATAATGCTCATGTGGCAAAACAACTCCAGCAAGGTCCCTTGACAATGGAGCCATTCTGCGTTCCACAGGATTGTATGCTGATTGACCTGGTGCATGACACGCAACAAATATGGCATCTAGATTGTAATCCTGAAAATGACGAGCAGCTTGATTGAGGGTCCCCTCGAATCGAGGATTCTCATCCGGTCCTCCATCAGTAAAAATAATAGCAACAGGTTTTGTACTACCATCACTAGTACGAACAAATGACTGAAAATTATCCAAGTTAAGGAGTCTTTGAAAGTCAGTGCCGTGAGACTCAGCACAACTTTTATCATGTTTTCCTGATCGAATAGCGATGTACGATGGTCCTGAGTATGACAATTTTTCTTTTAAATCAAATTCAAGTCCTGCATAAACTGATACAATTAGTTTATGATTGCTTCCTTTGGGAAAATCGTGGTCTTTGAGACGAATCTTGTAGGCAACATGCATAAGCAGTGGTGCTTGTTTAGTTGCAGCGGTGATTCCCTAGGGGACCCTTGCCTTATCATCCTGACTGAGTACAAATACCGACTGTTTACCGAGTAGTTTAGCTAAATTACGGAGGTATTTGACGGCAGCAGCGCAAAAGTGAGAATCTTCATGTGAATTTCTTTCATCATTGGAAGCCTTGATTAGTTTAACTGGTACTGTTGTTACATGTCTTTGTCCCTCTTAAATGCTTGATCTTTTAGGAATGAGCCGCAGATAGAGTGCTGATCGGCTTAAGGTAAAACCTATGATAAATCACAATTACAATTTAAAGCATTGCTAATTATATATCCAGGGCCCTGGTTTTCTATTATTCTGCGATTTATTTAGAGCGAAAGTAAAATTAAACATAATAATTACCTTGAATAAGCAATGCTTCATGAAGTTCATCAAGCGTGCTGCAAGTTCTTAAAGTCTCGGATCGTCGACGTTCGTGAGCTGCAGCTTCAGGAGCAACTAAATCGACGATAGCTTTAAGAAGAAGAGGTTGCTCAACTTCAAGACGAGGTTGGCCTCGGGACCCCGGGTGGAGGCGCCCAACACTGACAACAATTTTATACTTTTCTGGATCAGTATGCTTCAAATGCTCCAGTCCGTGTCTTTTACTGTCTCTTAACTTTTGCTGACGTCGTTGACCCCGTTCTAATTTCGAAATTCTCTGCGTTAAAGCTTTTTCTGCGACTTTGTTATTATTAAGTTCCTCCAGTTGTGCATCAGAAGCTATGCCTGTATTTTTAGCATTTTAAAGAGCCACGGTACGAAAATGCATTTTTGTAAAAGCATTTTTACATTCTGTTTGAACCTTGGATTCACGAACTGGTTTTGTTAGTAGAACTGTAACAATATTTTTCTAATGATTTTAAAAATTCCTGCAATTTGCATATTAATTTTGGTTAGAATTCTGCTATTTATAAGATCAAAAACCTTACCTAGAGTATCCGGGCCTGGATCTCTAGAACGATCAATGTCGGACAAAGTAGAAGCAGGTTTTGATCCTTGAGTAAAATCTAACGCGATCCTATTGATATTTGTTTCTAATGGAGGCTTTGTAACAATAGGAAAGTATGTATTTATTACTTTTTGACGGCGACATTTTTCTTACCATTCCAGTTTATCAATCTTGCTCTGAACAACGTTAGAGTTGTTTTTGTTAGCTTTCCACCAGGCATCAATACTTTTTTTCGATCTAATCCTGTACAATTAATTAAAATGTAAACTATTCTGGAGCCCCAGTCATCATCTTGCACGTTAAACTACAATACCATTAGGCATCTATAAGTTATTTCATGGTAATAACTAGGTAATTATTAAAATAACTCACCATTCTTTTCCTTATCAGGGTTTACTTTATTCCAAATAGCGAACAATGAGTCGTAAAGATTCCTATTTGCTTTCGTAGTAGACATTATAATAAATATTATGTGAAAAAGAAAATACTGTATTATTTTTGAGTTTGTTCCTATGATGTACAGCATGCACTTGTGAAATGGTGCAGTAGATAAAATATCGTACTTTAGCAATTTTAAATAGGTTTGGAGAACGCGGGTCCCCGCAAATGGCATCCTTACATCGTTTTGCAAAGACGTAATAATTTGTCCACTCAACTTTTAATTTAGTTTATTTTCTTATATTTATTATATTTCATTTCATAATTACCTTTTTATAGTTAACAATTCATTTATGAAAATAAATTCTATTTTTTAGGAAATAAATAACCTGATAGAGGTAAAAAATATAAAGTAGGAATTTGGAAAATTTATGGGGAAATATTTAATCTTTTCCGCAGTCGTCGCAACCTATCCTCGGGGCCCCGGGGATAGTTGCGAATTAAGCAACCTTGCTTGCCATGAAACGGAGAGCAGCAACTCCAGCAGCTTTCTGGACCATAAAAATAGTAGCTAAATAGCAGCTGGATTTCATTTCGCGTGAAGTCCTCGTGTCCCTAACCAGTTCTGTTTTTAAACTCCGTCAGAATATCCCCAGCAACATAACCATACATGTGAGAAATTGACACATACGCTTCTGCATTTGCAAACTGGGTCCCTGGGGTAACCTCAGAACCTCTATTTATAGACATTGTTTTGTTAGTGCTGACGGCATACAAATATTTGTTACATAAAATGAAACAAATGCGTGACAAAAACGTAGGTAATTGGAATAATGAGCTCTGAACAATATTTAATTAACTAACCTCAAGATTGGTGGAGCAAAGCATTTCTCACTTTTATGACCTGTCGCTTCGCAGTTTAAGCATCTTGAATCAAGAAACTCAAGAATTGGTGGCCGGATCCGAGGGGCCCCTTGGTCCGGCAACGTCCTGATAGTCGCTTGAGTTCTCAGCTGCAATATTTCATGATTTTGTTGCGCAATTATTGCAGCTTGAGACGTCACCAAATCTTCGAGATTCTTAGCTTTTGCTTCTAAGTCGTCTTTATCAATGGTAAGTTTAGCAAAGGCTTGCTCCAACTTTGCCATCTCATTGATCATAGAGGAGAAATAAACTCGAAAAGGAGTTTTCCCTCCCAGGGATTTTGAACACAATGGACAACTAAAAATAAAAAAATTAAAATAAACATAATCTACTGCCAACACATTTTAACTGCATTCTAGTTAAAATATTTATTACAAAAAAGATAAACTGTAGATAACCATTCTCACATTTTTTCGACATGGGGTAGGGCTCAAAACCCTGTCAAGCACTCTCGATGGAAGAGGTGTCCGCAAGGCGTTGACAATGCCTCAGGGTCTTGGGGTGGGTCGGCCTCTATGCCGTATGGGGGCCCCTATAGCTTCTCGTGACAAATTAAACACGCTGGAGTTGTCATCTTGAGCCCTTTCCTAGTTTTTGTTAAAATAAATAAACTTTATTATTAAAAGTTCAAAATGTTTCCTTTACATGTTTTTTGAAAAAGTAAAAAAGTTCTATTTACATGTGTTTTGAAAAGTTTAAGAAGTTCTATTTACATGTTTTTTGAAAAGGACAAAAAAGTTCTATTTTACATGTGTTTGAAAAGTGCAAGATGTTCGGGGCCTTATTTTTCGACCACCGTTTTTACCACCACGACGACTACTGACAACCAAAACCGTTGAATTCAATCTCACGACTACCGCAAAAAAACCGTAGAATTCAATTGCCATTATCAACACTAAAAAGAACTATGGAATCCCCACGAGCACCTTTTTGTTAGTATTTAAAAATAACAACAATCATAATTGTTTGGTGGTGGTGGTGGGAATTGAATTCTACGGTTTTTTTTGGCGGTGGGGTATTAAATTCTACTGTTTTTGTAAGTGGTGGTGGTGGTGAGGATTGAATTCTATAGTTTTTTAAGAGGGTGGTGGTTGTGGTCGTAAAAACGGTGGTGGAAAAAGCAAGTCCCAAATGTTCTATTTACATGTTTTTGAAAAATACAAAATATCCTAATTGCATGCTTTCAACAAATTTTTAAATACTTTTGTAAATAGTGGATATCATGTAAAGCCACTTATGGATATGCGTCATTTAGGTTCTTCACATACGATATATTTTTACCATACACAGCGCAGACTGCATTATTTTCCGTGGTCATGATTATAATTATAATACATTACCTATAAAAAACCACGCAACGTAATGCTAACGTAGTGCTTTTTAAAACCCAAAAATGAAACCGATTAAGACTGTTAAATGGTATCAGTGTCCACAATATTCAGCTTGAGATAAGACTGAAAAAACAACTTCACAATATTCATGAGCTATTACTTTTATTCATTGTCGACACTGATACCATTTAACAGTCTTAATCGGTTTCATTTTGGCTGTTAAAAAGCACTACGTTAGTTATGTTGCGTGGTTTTTTGTAGGTAATGTATTATAATCATGACCACGGAAAATATTGCAGTCTGCGCTGTGTATGGTAAATTATTATTATTAAAATTATTTAATAATTGGCAAAATAAGAAATGGTTCTTACCTTCGTACTCCAGAGTTCCTACTTTCTCGTACTCCGAGTCCAGACCCAAACTGAAGATGATTTGACAAGCGAAGTTTATTTTTATACAGTAGAAAAAAGTTTCAATTTGTTGTCAATTTCAAATTTAGGCGGTATTTGTGCAGAAACATTTATTTTGTCCGGTAGATGTACTCTGCTTAAAATATATTAAATCGAAACATACTAAATGGATTTTGCTGTTTTAAAATTATCCCATTTTATCTAGTGTAAAGCGTTACGTAGCAAATAGGCAGGTACCAACCACCCATCGTAACGTTTTAGTAACGCTGGTCATGACTACCAACTAACCCCGACTGCGTTACGTATTACTTGCACGACCCCTTAGCTAAACAAAGGCAGAAATCCAAGCGGATTTCTTGAGAACTTCTTCCTCTGAGTCGGATTCGCACACTTCCGATTCCATTTCTGAGTGAAATCCGATGATTCGGAATTTTGCATGTAAATATCTGTACTTTCTTTTTCCTTACTGTATTTCCTTTCATGACGTTTCCCCTGGATAGTATGGCGATGCCAAACCAGGAAATAGCTTCCTCCTTAAAGGATGTGGAGATGAAAGAAATTGTGGAGATTTCAACTTCAACCTCTAATAGTGTGCCACCAAGTGTTTCACCCTCGTTAGATGTGGAAATGGAGGTATTCGAGGTTGACAGCGACGACGAAGGCGCACTCCACATAGATTTAGTATCTGATATGGAAGGTGACATTGGGGAAATTCCCATGGAAGATTGGAAATTGGAAGGTACTGAGGAGGAGTTGGCACAGCAGCGGGAGAACATTTTTGCCGAGTTATTAGGCTGTGCTAACAGTGAGAGTGCTAGTGGGGACAAACCATCCCAATGTGTAGCGGACAGTAGTAGTAATCCCCTTGAAGCAGACCACACGTACTACAGCAAAGAAGGGAAAATTCTGGACGTCGCCATGAATCCAGCGGAATTATAACCATCGGTGGGCTCCGAAGTGGAAAGTGTTACTCACCTGGAAACTGACGTGGAGAGTTATGTCCTGGAAACGGATGAAGATGATTGGGATGAGCCCAGGTGCATTCCACCTAGCCAATCCCGAAAACATCAGAATGAAGTTGCAGGGCCGAGCTCCGCCATGCTCCCTCCCATTCCAGAAGAAGAAAGATTTGGAGATGACCCGGACTTAAAAGACTATTACTTTATCTCCGGACCGGTAGGAGAAGACACGCATTTCTGGGTGAAAAAAGGTGACCCCACCAAAGTTATTGTGGACAAGCGTTTCACTCAGGATCCCTGGAATCTGGACAGGACCATCGCAGATATAGTGAAAAAGCAAGAGTTACTGGAGGCTTTTAATCCTCCAATACAAACTGTCCTGTTCCGACCCCGGAACTGCATCGACGTCACGCCCACCCCACCACAGATGACCCCAGCTGAGCAAGCTACGCTGTATATGCAGCAGCAGTGGAAGGAACATGTGAGGTATTATGAGAGGCAGCTCCAAGAATTGTCAGCTGTCTGCTTAAGGATGGCTGATAAGCTGAAACTTAATCCGCTTTACAAGAAGGATGGACTCCTCATGTGGGGACTTCCGGACTATTTACCCGGGAAAAACACAAGCCCACCTGCGGAAACAATAACGCAGCCACCCGCGGAAATACAAGTAGCTCCTCCGCCACAACATCAACAGCAAACGAAGGCTCCGGATGTTAAGAAGCTGATTCCAGCCCCACCGGTAGCAGCACCAATTCCCCAATTAGTAGAAATGGCACAAGTGCTCCCACCAGTTCATGAAGAACAACCACTCGCTCAAGCTGATCTTCCGATTCCACCACCTCCACCGAGAAAGTTAAATAGGTGTAAGCAATGTCACGGAAGAGGTGTTCGCGGTAATATCCGCCACATACATAAGTACTGTCCTCATCGAAGGCTTGATCATGTCGACTTCGTTAGACTTGAAAGTCAGGGCAGATTATGTTGGGTATGTCGAGCCAACCACCTCAGTCGTAATTGTCGCTGGAGACAACAATTGAACGCCCCTGAGTAAATCATTGTGTTCATTCATGATTGTAATGAAGTACTTTGTCGGTATATCCCATCCGACCCTGAATAAAAGTAAATGGTATTTTGTATCCAGATACTTATGTGTATAGAACTCACTTTGGAATTATTTCACATCCAAAAATTTAGAGGCCTTGAACCTACCAAAAATAATGCATAAATCCAGGCAACAGACGGCAAAAATCCATAAAAATAGCTAAGACAAAATAAAATAAAAATACATATTTTTTTTTATCTCATTAATTTTAGGTAGGGACTAATCTTAAGCTTAGTTATAAGTTAATTTTAAGTTACATTTCCAAGCTAGTTTAAGTTAGGTTAAGTAGAGTAAGCCATAATTAGATTTTGGGGCGATCCGCGACGGTCATGGCATAAGGCATATGTAGGCATATGTGTAACTGTGGAAGGTGCGTTTTTCCTTATGTTTATTTCAGGAAACAACATGGACCAAGGACGGGCCCGTGGACGTGCACGCGGACGTGGACGCATCCACCCGGACTTACTCACCAATAGGACCCCAACACCACCACCACAGCCTGACACCGACACACATGCACACACCGTAAATCGCTGTTTCCTTGATTCCGAAGATGACCAGTGCTATAAGGATCATCGACCATCGGAGGAAACAGACACGGAAGAAGAGCAGTTCGATTACGCCAGCCAGCATTATAAGCCAGCCAACGAGCCACCGGAGGAGACAGATACGGAGGAGGAGGAGGAGGAGGTAAAAGAGGAGGAAGACAATGGCGCGTCGCCAGATAAGGACATAGAGGAAAAGAGAGATGACGATCCAGATGACCCACCTCCCCCTTCCACTTCCGCCACCAACACAGAGACTCCTTCGGATACGGATGACACTGCCGGAGCAGAGTCAACACTGCCGGACAACCTGGGAGATGACGAGAGTCAAAGCCAGGACAGGGATTCCACAACCAATACTGAGACTACGGAGATGTCAATCCCAGTGGACCCCACATTCCTGTTATGGATTTCTAATCAAAGTCAGGAGACAGTCGTCAGGCCCAGTCA
Source organism: Dicyrtomina minuta (assembly GCA_949802685.1). Classification (NCBI taxonomy): domain Eukaryota; kingdom Metazoa; phylum Arthropoda; class Collembola; order Symphypleona; family Dicyrtomidae; genus Dicyrtomina; species Dicyrtomina minuta. The sequence continues at coordinate 21,083,105 of OX461808.1, read as the reverse complement.
TGACTTCCCCGGATTCCAACCATCAGATACCGTGGATTCTTTTGAGACCGCCAGGGAGACGACTTTCCTGACAGATGAGATGAGAGAACGCTTCGATATTGGCCTGAGTGAGGAGTCGCGAATTCGACAGGAGCGTTTGAGGGAAAAGGGATTCCACCTTGGAGTTTCTTTACCAGAGGATGCGGATACTGGGGATATTTACTTCACCCCCATCAGATTTCGGCAATACCCAAAGAACTTGAGGCAGGTCACGCAACCTATAGATGAGGTCCTGAGAGCTAAGAAAAATCTCGCACTCTTCCATTGGGATCCTCAAAATTATGGAGAACTCAACGTTCTGGAGAGGAAAGTGGAGAGATACTTCCACGGCGTTGCTCGGGACCGGTACGTCACAAGGGAAGCCTACCGAATCAGTCAGGCAGAAAGTGGAGAAATTCCGTCTGGATTTCCACAAATGGATTACTTCCGGAATTTGCCAACCGACAGACCCGTGAGGACACCAACAACCTCAGAGACAAGCCAGGATACTTGCTCTTACAAGAACAGCCTGGATTCTTCGTTTAGTCCCATCCATGACCCACCTTCGACCCCAGAGAACACTCCTCCAAGAATCAATAGTTTTCGTCGGAGATCACCATTCTTTTGGTGCAAACCGAACCGTCGCACCGATTGACGCCAGGTTATAATGTTATTAATGTTGTATATTTTTACGTTTTTGGTAGATTTCTTTTTCTACAGCTTGTTTTTCGTAGTAATGTACAACCATTTTGATGAGTATGGGTGGACATTTTTGTTCACCCAGATATTTTTGTATCTTTTGTATTATTTTTACCCAGCACACACAGGATAAATATCCCGGTGTGGAGGTGACCACGATACTACGTTATTAATTTATTATTATTAAACTTACCTTTTGACATGTACTTCGTACTTCTATTTTTAATTTTTAATTTTTTCTCACATATGTAAATATTTGATTATTTCGCTGTTAACTATGTCAGTATTGACCTCCAGATCTCACTCAGATCCGGACGCGTTCCAGCGAATTACCACAAATTCGAAACACTGGACTACGTACGAGCCAGTGAGAGCCGTAGATCGAAGGGTCAATGCTGAGGTAGGGAATGTTGGGAAGCGAAAATCCAACTGTACAAAAATTATTTTTTTACTTGTCACACACACAGGCTAAAGACCTGGTGTGGAGGTGATACGTTTTTATTATTTTAAGTATTGAGATATGTAATGAATTTACGAATTTGAGAATCTGGAATGTATCCAGAAAATATGTCATCCATTATGATGGAAAAGTTTCAATGTGCATCTATGAATCAAACATAGAAATTCTTCCAATGAAAGAGGATGATCAGAAATGTGTGCAATCTTGTGCCACGTCACAAGACAGAATACTTTGTAAATATTTTGAAGATAAGTAGATGGAATGAAATGGATTGTATAAATATTTCGATGTAAATTTAGTTACGTACACATAATATTGTAAGCTTAATGGAATGTCACGAAAACCACATAGATAACTGTACATAGATACGTAGAGTTATGACGGGATATATTTAACCCATTGCCTCCGAAATCTCCGACTCCAGAGTGCACTGTAGGGACACAGTGCGGATAGGTGTGAAGGTTTTGTGAGCTTGTAGAAATGCCACTTCGCTCTTTTCCATATATTTGTATATTATTATAAATAACATAAGGCAAACTCGGCGCCATCCACACAAAGGCGATCCAAAAGGTAAAAGTAAAAACAGATAAACGTACAAACAGTGGCTGTCACTCATCCTTCGCCCCGCAAGAGGACAAGGATGAATGACAATCCACACTTCTTATTTTCTCTCCGTCCCATAAGGAACTTAAAGTGAAGACCAATTCTTCTGGCTATTAAGCCGTTGATTTGTCTTTCGTAGCTTTTCTGTTTGGATATTTAAGATTATACTTAGGTAGCTTTTGTGAAACTACGAGTATTAAAGGTAGGAAGCTACAGTGTACATAGAAGATACAGAGGTTTTACTGCATACGGAGTCGGAGGACAAAACCGGAGATCCTCCAGTTTACGAAGGAAGTGTCCTGGATAATTTGCCAGCAGGAGTTTTCTGGATAATTGCCAGCCCTCACACACACGCAAGGTAATTTACGATAATATTGGTTCGATTGTGGAATATTCCATTTAGCGCCTCCGATTATTTGTTATCGTTAGGACTTACGTGTAAATCCGTGATTATATTTCCTCCGCTGAATTAATTGGACATTTGTGAATTCCAATTCGTGTTCTTTTGATATTAAAGACTTTATGCGGAATCAAAACCACTAACAACCGTATCTTCCGTGTTCACTTTCCATTTATTGATAGTTGTGTTTCTCTTGACCATCTCAATCATCCAACACATTGACATCACTTAATATTTGCTAGGGGAGTTGACTAATTCCTCTCACAGTACATACGCGGAACATGACACAAATAATGCTTAAATCATTTCCGAAAATAGTACATACATGTAAGGATAGAGTATTTTGCTTAATTTTACTTAATACTATTGCTGTAACATCAAGACATTTAATTATGAAAGACCAAAAAGCCCAGGCAGCATATAACATGCACAGTGGAGAACAGAGTTTACAAATAGATTACACTCCTATCCGATGCTAACAGTATTTTCTTAAATAAGGAGATCACTTATATGACTAATCACTATGCTATTCTACCGTATAATTCAAGTGATGTAAATACTAACTTAATATGCCCCATTTCTAACTATTGTTGGAATTGTTGATTTTCTATACCTTTCACCTTTCGGTATTACATTTAATAATTCGGATTTTATTTGTTGATCTGCTTGAAATAGAACATTTTACGCTTTTAAAAAACTCCTAGTTAATATTTTACGCATGTTTCTCATTTTGTTTTTGTGAAATGCCTCATTTTGATTTTGTATATGTTGTATCTTAAATTGGCTATGGGTCATTTTGGTTCTTCACAGACGATAATATACTTAAGCTAATATCTGTGTGCACTAGCATTGAGAGATACGCCACATATTATGTCACCTATTTCAGGCCTTTTTTTGAAGGACCCCTTGACCCTAACAATACAATGACGTTGTGTTTTAACATCACGGTAGATTAATGGCGTAATTTGTGGCACACTCCTGTTGAGTTTTACTTTCGTCTTCAGGTTCAAACAGGAAATCTAACTAGTAATAGGAGGTAAGGACTGTGTACGTTTTCCAGTCGTGTCTCTATAACACGCAGTTTTCAGCTCACTAGTTAAGTGACTTCCAACTAGTCAGTCAGTTCATTTTCTGCTTTAACCAACTAACAACGAGTGATTTAATGTTTAATGTGAATGTGGTCTTGCATTTACATTAAAATTGAATTTAGTTTTTTAAAACTGAAGACGAAAGTAACTAAAGATAAAAATCACGACTCCAAAGTAGATCCTAAAATAAAATTCATTAAATAAAAACATATTCATCGTCCCATTTTTCGAGGATTGACGATTAGAAAACCAAAAGGATATTTAGGTCATAAACTGAAAGTGTTATTTAATAATAATACCGAACTTGGTAGTAAGTTAGTATTTTGGAATGTTGTTACAGTCACACATTGTTTATTAATTGTATCAGTCATCAGTCAGTTATTATTTTGTTTTATTTGTGAAATTGTGAGCTGTCCTACTACTACACACTTCTCGTCTCACTACAACACAACCATCAATACACCAAATTAATTAATGATTAATTAATTAATGATGTAAAAATCGGATCATCGGAATACTAATAAACTGGAACTGCTTTTTTGCATGATATGTGATATGATAAGTATTAATTCATTAATTGTGCAGCGTTTCTTAATTTATGTTTTTTAATTATTGTTTTATGTTTTTGTTTGTACAGAGACAATAGAAGAAGCCGAGTCTGGTCAGGGGATACCTGGTCACCGGTTCATAGTTAGAAACCACCGTTTTTAGCATCGCAAGACGCAAATAGTGGTTTTTATTTAAGTCTCAGCGGCGACAGGGCGAGATTCATCCACCAGCAAGATGTTTGTAGTAAAACAGTTGTGGAAAAAGCTGCTGGGCATCACCAGTAATGAGGCATCAAACTTGCTCACTGACAATGGATTTTTTCTAGAAAATAAAAACCGAAATGGTGTACCTGTCATTCGTAATCTCCAAGAAAACCAGAGCCAGGTAGGTACCTACTTTTTCTACATAATTAATTTATGTAGGTACTTTAGTATATAGTACATATTCGTACAGGACCGCATACTGCAGATTACTAAAACGAGTTCAACGTAGTTGTACTTTATGTCTTATGTAACTGTGGTCACGCCTAAAATGTGATCAGTAGCCGTCAGGGCCGGACGAAGGAATTGTTTTTAGGCAGCAGTTTGTTTCCATGTACAAAAACCCCTATTTTGATTTTATTGATGGTTTTTTTTGGTAGAGCAAAATGTTGTATTTACTTGTTTTAGAAAAGTTTAAAATGTTCTTTTTACTTGATTCAGAAAAGTGCAAAATGTTCTATTTACATGTTTTGAGAAAAGTGCGAAATGTTTTATTCCATGTTTTTGAAATGTAGAAACTTTTTTATTTTCATGTTTTTGAAAAGTCAAAATATTTTTTTTACATATATTTAAAAAGTGCAAACTGTTCCATTTACATGTTTTTTAAAGATTTAGGCAGCGGGGGCTGCCTGCGCTGACCACGTTCTCCGGCATATATGATGCGTGGGGCCTAGAATTTCGAGTAACAAATGTTCGGGTCTAGCAAATTCCTATGCTGTAAGTGTCCGTATATCGATTAGTGGAGTTACGACATTATGATGGTGAAGATATCAAGTTTTGCATGAGAAAATAGGAGAGTTGGACGGTTTTGTAGCCTGGGCTTCCCCTAAATGCAGATACATCTGATTGTTAACATGCTTATTATTCATTTATCGTCGGTGAAGAACCAAAATTACGCATATCCATTTGTAGCTAAAAACAATATCTATTATCAACAAAAATATTTAAACATGTCCTAAAAGCATTTAAATAGAATATTTTGAGCTTTTCAAAAACATGTAAATAGAACATTTTACACTTTTCAAAAACATGCAAATAAAACATTTTACACTTTTCAAAAACATGCGAATAAAACATTTTACACTTTTCAAAAACTCTTAACAATTAACATTTTAAGCATGTTTCTCATTTTTTTTTATGGCATAGCTCATTTTGGTTTTAGCTTAAATTGGATATAGGCCATTTTGGTTCTTCACAGACGATATGTCATTAATATTAGGTTTATTGTCCATTTTTCGCAGTTGCTCTGATAATTTTTATGTCTGCCTTAACTCAATACAATTTTGCTGAAGTTTTTAATTTAAGGTTTTATTTTTATCACTTTTAATAATTGATGAGACTAGGACTAGACGGCTTTTGAACTTTCAGTAAAAATGTTATTTGTTTGTAGTTTTGGTTTTGATGGTGGTGTTGGTGTTGAGTTCCCTGAGCACAGTGTAGCATTTGCTTACAATGTTTGCATTAAACGTCTATTTGCGGGTGTATATAAACGTCGTATATTTTTATAGCTATATTTTCTGCTGTCACAGCAAGTTGAAAGCTGAGTTGCTGAATCCAGTAATTTTGTTACAATGTGATAAAGCACGTACGGTTCACGGTTGTTGTACTTCTCTTCGAAACGAGTGGCTGACTACCGTGCTAGTACCCATTACTCATTACTTATTACATAGTATGCATTTTCTTTTCTTTCTTATTTTAGGTAGGTACTTAACTTTTCAACTAATTTATAACATTTTTCATGTATAACATACGTGCACTCGCTGTTACTAAACTTGATATAGTTTAATGCAATCCTAATACGTAACAATAAATCCTGTGTGAAGAACCAAAACGACCCATATCCAATTTAAGGTAGAATCAAAATGAGCTATGTCATAAAAACAAAATGAGAAACATGTGTAAAACGTGATTAAAAGAGTTTTTGAAAAGTGTAAAATGTCCTATTTACATGTTTTTGAAAAGCGTAAAATGTTCTATTTACATGTTTTTTAAAAGTGCAAAATGTTTTATTTACATGTTTTGAAAAGTGCAAACTGTTCTATTTACATGTTTTTGAAAAGTGTAAAATGTTGTATTTGACATGTTTTTGAAAGCTACAAAATGTTCTTTTTAAATGCTTTCAAGACATGTTTCAATATTTTTGTAGATATTGGATATTGTTTCTAGCTAATAACGGATATGGTCATTTTGGTCGTTCACAAACGATATGTATGTATCCAATAACCATATAATATTTTTAACTGCAAAAAAAACAAGGTACTATAATAAAACTAACTTCATGATAACTGACTCAACACAAATAGGTTTATTAGTAAGGTCAAAGTTAAAAATAATAAATTATGCATGTGCATAAAAAGTATCTTGTTTAAATCTACGGCATCGGCATAGACGGCATCTCCGAAACTGAGACTGAGGATAAGAAACCCCCAGACCAACTCAACTCCACAAAAGAGCAGTTAAATTCTATTTTTTTAATGCCTTGTTTCTCTCTTGTAATTGCTAATAGTTTATGTGCTGTATTCATATTGGGGGTCGTCTCTAAATGATGTCACTCAAAATATCACTCTTTTAGGACCCACCCACTCCCATGTTGGTCATGACTTTAACATTATGGAAAAGGCTATCTTGAACATCGCATGTCGCCGATATCGGACTAATGACATTATTGATGGACGATCCCTTTTATGTATTTTGCATTGCTGCTACTAAAGTAGGTACCTATGTATTTTTTTATTTTATTTTAAAGCTCGATTCAGAAATTGAAAACGAGAATAAGAATAATGCTACTGCAACTGCCTCTGCTCAGCAAGGATCAAGTAATGCAACCGCTACACCAGTACAGAATAAGGCAAATGACAAAAACGTTACGGGTCAAGTGGGTTCGATCACTGCACTGGACGAGTCTATGAATATGGGAATAATTGATCATACTTACGAATTCACTGTATCAAAATGGGACGACTTGGATTTAAAGCGAACACAACAAGTGGTCTTCTCAGCCACGTATGACCCTCGCTTTGCTAAATGGAAAGTCACGGACTTGAAGCTGTGCTTGACGGAAGCGACGGAGCAGGAAGTAGTTGAAGAAAGATGCAAGTATCGAACCGTCGTTTACATAATAAAGCACGTTATTACTGGGGGGCTGGAGAATGAGGACGTTATTATTGTTGGCCCCACGACGGATGCTTTCGGGACCAATTCGATCTGCTTACCTAAACAATTGCTACCTAAGGATTTTCCTCCTCGAAAGGGTAAAAATACTTTATTATATAGACTCATAATACACCAAGAGCCAACAGTAATTAATGTAAATGGACGAGTATAAAATTAATTGTAGTACATTGTAAAAGTTTGTGCAGTATATATTGTACTATATGTGCTCATATATCGTCTAAGAAGAATCAAAATGAACCAAATCCATTTTTAACTAAAATTAAAATGTGTTATATCAAAAATATTCTAAAATATCATGAGCGTAAAGGCATGTTTTAAATGTAATATATTGCATTTTTTGAAGAAAATGTAAATAGAACATTTTGCGATTTTCAAAAGCATGTAAATAGAACATTTTGCACTTTTAAAAAATATGTAAATATAACTGTTTACCCTTTTTAGAAACAAGTAAATAGACCATTTTTGCCCCTTCCAAAAACTCGCATTTTACATTTTGCGCATCTATCTCACTCACTGTTTTTTTGACATGCTTCATTTTAATTCTATAGCTAAACCTAGGAATGGCTAATTTTGATTCTTTACAGTCAATATCCTGTTTTAACTTTCATTATCAAAACAAACTGTTTTTATAGGAGATTGGCTTACCATTAAACTACAAAAGGTCGTTGAAGTTAAAAATGATGCTCCAGTCGGAGCATGGGATGATGTGGCAGCTGAAATCCCCTTAAAAGTCGAATGGACTGAGCAGAAGGAGACTTTGGGTCGTGTGGTGTCATACAAGGGTGACCTATGTATTGGTGGGAACATTCATTTTACGACGAACGAAGTGGAACATCGGGTTCAACTTCGTCCACGTGACCAAGTTCGAGTTATTTCAGTTTTATCTAATCAGAAACAGTATTCGCATCGGGCTTGCTTCGTGAAGCGGATTCAGTCAAGGGATCAATTTCGCAATATTGGGTAAATTTCTATGTCTTACTTTATTATCAGTATATGGTTTAAAATATTCAGTTTATTCATTACCCAAGTAAGCAGTGTGACATAAGTACTATACTACTTGGTTCAATTAACAAAACTATTATGAAATGAGTATTTGGATTGGACCAATTTTGAGCAGATTTGTTTTTCATATGAATCTTACGATTTTAGTATTGTGAATGACAACGTAGAATTGGAAGACACAATTCAAACTTCAGTTCCAAAAGGCAAAGAATTCAATTTACTTTTACAAGACAAAAGTGGAGTTCGTATTAGTCCGAGTCCGTTTGTTAGATTTAAACCTGTCAAGATCGGACAAAGTTCAGAGGCTGAAATCATCATTCAAAATAAGAGTGAGGAGCCCGTCATTCTGTTACGAATAGTCTTTGGGGACTTCCAAGGTGTCTGCAAATTTCAGCTGCACTTTGAAGGGCGAAGTAATCAGGAAGCTAGGGATGGGCGTATGATTACATTGCAGCCCAACTACCCTCTGCAATTTAAGGTAATTACAAATATTACAGTATACACAATGGTAGGTAGGTATAGTAACCGTAAAGCTTCAAATAGCTCCCGGGTCCCTATCAACTCCTGGGTTTTGATGCAAAGTTTGAGCTAACTCCCCGTGGAGCTGGAGCTAATTGAAGCTTTTACCGAGACTTGAGTATTATCGCCTGTGAAGAATCAAAATAGCCTACCTACAACCTTTACCCAATTCAAGTGAGAATCAAAATTAGCCAAATCAATTGCAACATCACTAACAGTAAGTGAGAGAGTTGCTTAGGATGTTGATTAGAATATTTCTAAAAAGTGTATAAAGAATTTCTATTCACATGGTTTTGAAAATATCAAAATGTTCTATTTACATGTTTTTGAAAATATCAAAATGTTATATTTACATGTTTTTGAAAATATCAAAATGTTCTATTTACATGTTTTTGAAAATATCTAAATGTTCTATTTACATGTTTTTGAACATATCTAAATGTTCTATTTACATGTTTTTGAAAATATCAAAATGTTCTATTTACATGTTTTTGAAAATATCAAAACGTTCTATATACATGTTTTGGAAAAATTCAGCATGTTCTATTTACTTACATGGTTTTGAAAAATGAAAATTTTCTATTTACATGTTTTTGAAAAGTGCAAAACGTTCTATTTACATGATTTTAGGATCTTTACATTTAAATTTTTTGTTTATACTGAACGCTGAATTTTGTTTATAGCTAAAAATAGGTATGTAGGTCTTTGTAACTCTTCATAGAAAATATCTTTTTTTTATTGCAAATACTTTAATTTTAACCTGCGGGGTCTTTATCTTTAACTATATCGTCTATGAAGAACCAAAATGACCCATATCCATTTTTAGCTACAAACAATATCAGCTATCTACAAAAATATTCAAATATGTCTTGATAGCATTTGAGTAGAACATTTTGCACTTTTTAAAAAACATGGAATTAGAACATTTTGCACATCTTCGAAAACACGGATTTAGAACATTTTGCGCCGTTCCAAAAACATGGAATTAGAAAATTTTGTACTTTTTCAGAAACAAGGAATTAGAAAATTTTGTACTTTTTCAGAAACAAGGAAGTAGAACATTTTGCACATTTTCGAAAACACGGAATTATAACATTTTGTGCCTTTTCAAAAACATTAAATTAGAAAATTTTGCACTTTTTCAGAAACACGGAATTATAAAATTTAGGAAATTTTCAGAAACATTAAATTTGAACATTTTTCACGTTTTCAAAAACTCTTAATTAGCATTTCACGCATGTTTCTCATTTTGTTTTTATGACATTGCTCATTTTGATTGTAGCTTCAATTGGATATGGGTCATCTTGGTCCTTCACAGACGATATTAAAATGTACTAGGTATAGAAATTCATATTATAGCCTGGGCTATTTTTAATTGATATATTTTTAGAGGAAACGTTGACCCGACGTCCCACCCGTTTCATCTCCATGGACATGGTTTTCAGATAATTTCTCAAGGGTTTCTAACGGGCTCAGTGAAAAAAAATCAACTTTTTCAAGACAGAGACCTCGCTGTAAGCATTTACATTTGCATTATTTATGCATTTTCAAAAGTTTATAGTATTTTCTATACTTTGTACCGTTTGCCTAATAGCCTACTAAGGGATCTTCCATAAATGATGTCATTGTCTCAGTGGGTGGGTCCTAAAAGTCTCTCGCTTTATGGAAATGTTAAAAATGTTGTCATTCTATTTTTTGGGTGTGTGGGTTTATTATAAAATATCCATGTCATCCATGACATCATTTATGAACGATCCCTAAGTAACGGCACAGCATATCGACGGTGAAGTATCAAATTGGTTAACTTCCACGTGGAAGGAAACCGTTTTGCTTTTAATAAAAAGTGGAACGAATCCGATTTGCTTTTAGCAAAACGTGGAAGTTAACCAATTTGATACTTCACCGTCGATATAGTGATTGGATTTTCTGTAAATAGGGCCTTATAACTCGACGTGGTTCGAGTTCCGTTGTGAAGGATGTCGTAGCTGTGCCTTCCGCTGGCTACGCAATAATTCGCTTCCGGGCGAACAATCCGGGAATGTGGTACTTTCATTGTCAACTTGACTTGCTTCGGGAGACTGGGATGAATCTCGTCATTCAGGTGAATTTCAAAAAAAAAATTAAACACTAATTACTTTAGTGTAAATAAAAGTTTGCTAAAATCTGATTATTCGGAACTACTGGTCATTTAATTTTCTATAGGTTGGAGAGATAGATGAAATGCCGAAACCACCAAGTGATTTCCCAAAGTGTGGAGATTACAAGTATGTAGTGCATCAACCACCATATACAAACCATTGTCGTACACTTCCCCCCTCACCACGTATCATGATCGACGACGACATTCCATTATGTGAAGATGTGAAAGCAAAGTCGCTCTATAGCAAGTCGTAGATTACAGTCCTTCTTATATGCATATCCCCTGTGAAGAATCAAAATGACCCATATCCATTTTTAACTAATTACGAATTTTAATAACTATCTACAAACAATTAATATAATATGAATATCATGTTAATTCTTAAGGCATGTAAATAGACCATTTTACGCTTTTCAAAAACGTGTGATTAGAACATTTTGAACTTTTCAAAAACGTGTAACTAGAACATTTTACACTTTTCAAAAACATGAAAATAGAACATTTTGTACTTTTCTAAACATGTAAGTAGAACATTTTACTATTTTCAAAAGCTCCTAATTAACATTTGACGCATGTTTCTCATTTTGTTTTTATGACATACTTATATATTGATTCTAGCCTAAATTGGAGATGGACAATTTTGGTTCTTCACAGACGATATGTAGAATGATAACTCAATAATGGTAATGCATATTCAAAGTTGCTTCGTATAGATATGTTATATATATATGCATTTAAAAGTTGTTTCTGTTAATTATTATTTTTTATACTGTAAAATGTCTTATCAAATTGTAATAAAATAAAAATTTTCTATTATACATAACCTATATATAAACTATGATTATGATTATGCTTGGTTCCACAAAATGTGTTCCTAATTTACAACTTATATAGTACACTATTTACTACACACATTTACTTACGCTTTTAACATTCGTTCACAGTCATTTAGTTATAATTCGAAGGGGTGAAGTCCAAATATTGCTGACTAGTCAGTCCCAGTCCCAGTCCCCAGTCGTAGAATAAGAAACAATAAATTGCCATTAAGTATTAAGTGTATGGACTGGCAATACGTCGGTATGGGATGGGGATGGGAACGTGGGTGTAAAAATTCACGGCGCCAAAGAGTTGTAATTTGATGTGTACAAACGTCAGCCAGCGTGATTTTTAATATGTAAATGGCACGTTTGACGTTTTTGCTTCTCCGATTTTATTACATTGTATTTTTAATGGTAGAGGCGTAGATGAGTTAAAGTATTTTTCATTTGTTAAAGACGAGCAGTTCCATGGAAGAGAGCGAGCACAGTTTACAGTTTGACAGTGGTGCGGTGTGTACTATAATACGTATTATTAAGAGCTTGTGCCATTCAGTTTGTGCTTTTTTTTCATCAAAGTTGGAAGTTCTAATTCAAGATAGAGTATTAGAAGGTAAGTAACCATTTTAAAACATTGTTAATTGTAGTTAAAATCCGGTTCTACCCGCACGCCTCTTCACCGATGAGGAGTGAAGCGAAAAAGTGAATTTGTATGTACCTACGCAGAATTTCAGTTTAGGATTTGTGTGGCTGAGCAAGTAGATGCAGAGTCGGAGAGTGGCGACTGAAGGCCATCTTCATGTTAAAATTTGAATTTTTTACCTATTTTTTATGTGTCTATGAATTTATGGCATTTTTGAAAGAATGTAAGTCGTAGAAGAATACGTAAAAAGCCATGTGTTTAAATGTAAAGTGTAAAACGTCCGAATTTCGTATTTGTGGCGTTGTGTGTTAGGGAATAGGAATTGGGGAAGGTTCTGGATTGTCTGTGTGTAGGTATGAAGGGACGTGGTTTTCTTTTGTAAGTTTAGTCTCACGGCGGACACGGACGACGGCAGACACAGAAATAATATCGTCTTAAAGTTTTATTTTATTTTTGACATACCTTCTTTTAATTCTAGTTGAAGTTGGATATACATATATCATTTTGATTCTTCACAGAGGATAAGAATTCATTTAGGTAGGTTTAATTTTATTTATTAAATAGTACTATTTTAATCGGCAGTTTAAGCCACTTTCAGATAGCATAATATAGTATATATCATATCGGTCAGTAGTTACTTACCAGGAAGTTCAAAATTATATTTTTTCTTCTACCCCCTGTATATATATGCATACTTTCAGTACCTTATGGTAGGTACGGTATTGTTTTGAAGCTCTCACAAAATGAAAAACCCATATTTTAAGAGATACATGTAGCACGGGGGCAATGGGAAACAGTTTTGTTTTCGGTGCATTATTTGGTGCCAGTTCCACAAGCCTGACCATAATATTAAGTACTTATTGTTCTTAGTCAGTATGGTCAGTCGACATATTGAATTTTAGGTTTTTGCAAAAAATGTAAAGCTAATTTGAAAAAATTTAGATTAATAATTCAAAATTAAATTATGTGAATATTGTGTATAAAATAATGTCGTTTACTGCTTTCTATTTTGTACTGCGAACTATACGCTATACTCTGCTGATACCAATGAGCAGGCTTTGCTTTACTAATTCCTTTGATAATTTAATTGTATTTGATTTTCGATTCCATTATTGACAGAAACCAAGAATTTACCATCGTCAAGTTTTTCTGCTGTGACTGTAAACGGGAGTAAATCAACTAACGAGAGTAAAATAATCTGCAACTGAAATCGTATCTCCACAGAAGTGCCATGCAGTCTACAAGAAATACTGCTTCCTGCGTAGGGAAACCACCCAACATTTTAGTATTATGTGATGACTCAAAGAAACAGGGTGAGATCTCAGAAATTTTGAAGTCTCGGGTGGCAAACGACAGGTATTGTTTCTGCTTTTTATGTTTTATTAACTTACCCCGTATATAGCTTGAGACTTGAGAATTATTAGGTTATTATTACCATATGATTTATTTGTAACATTTCAGGTATGCAATTTACAGCATTGCTTGGGACGAACTTGCAGTCAGAGGCTGGGCTGATACAACAGCACTTTTAGTTGTGAGTGGGAAAATTCCAGATCCAAATACCCACGTTCCCATTTTGCTCCAGTTTCTAGGGAATGGAGGACGATTATTAGCCTTGTGTTGTGAGAGTGCGCCTTTCGGCCCGAATTCTGCATCGCCTGTAGCTGAAGCTGGAAGCCAGAGAAATGAAATTCTTATCTACGGCTCATCGGAAACTAAACCCATTTCTGTGTCTTCAGCGTTGTGGGGTGTCTCAAACGAAGCTGGTGATCTTCCACCTGGATTTCAACCACAGCTTGAAACTACTGATTCTGACGGAAATTCTCGTCCCTTGACTGCTTCTGTATTTGCAAGAATTAAAGATTCCAATGAAACTGTTGTTATTCAGTTGGACGGTGGTGCTCTTGGAGGGAAGGCTGTTTTATCCAGGGTAAAATTTTGTTAATTATAATAATATACATCAGTGACTGTTGTGTAGTGATAATCTTATATGCAAAAAGATGCCCTTTATTGACCAAAATGACCCATATCCAATTTATGCCAGAGTCAAAATGAACTATTTCATAAAAAATAAGAAATGAACAAAATGCGTTTTGAATTTAAGAGTTTCGGAGAAGCGAAAAATGTTTTATTTTTATGTTTTTTGAAAAATGCAAAATGTTTTTCATGTTTTTTGAAAAGTGCAAAATGTTTTATTTTCATGTTTTTTGAAAAGTGCAAAATGTTTTATTTTCATGTTTTTTGAAAAGTGCAAAATGTTTTATTTTCATGTTTTTTGAAAAGTGCAAAATGTTTTATTTTCATGTTTTTTGAAAAGTGCAAAATGTTTTATTTGTATGTAATTTGAACGTAGGTCAACTTTGAAGAGAATATCACTGAAGAGACTTCACGAGCGCTGCTGTCTAATTTACTGGGTCAATTTTTAGGAGTTGACTGTACGAAAATTAAAAGTCCGGAATTTACTGATGGGTTTTTGCTTGGGGATCAGGGGGTAAGTGCATATTAATGCAATGTTTTGTTCTAGTCCACAACAGACGCTACAATTCTTCCTTGTGCTTTTGTAACGATGTAATTTAATGGGGTGAAATTCTGTTTTAGAGAGTCAACGATTTCGTAGGCTCTGTTCCAGCAATTATTCAGCAGTCAAAATTAACTGTTGAACTCGTTCCTAGAGGATCACAAGGGTCCAAGCCAAGCCAAGAGCTTCTTCCAGTCCAAATTCTGGGAGAATCCCCATCGACTTTTTCTACACGGGACTACTTTGACGTATGCTCGATGAATATGTTTTTTACAGTACTTGAATTAATTCAACACCTGTCTATGATATCCACGAAGCTATATACTTAAAACTGGAAATGTAATGTGCTAATTTGGTGGTGTATTAATAATTTAAATAGAAACTTAAAACGAAGGTACTGGGGCGTCTCGTAATTTATACTGATGTTATTGGATCTACTATGAACGTATTTAGCGGGCAATCTCTACATAATGGTATTGTTGTCATCGCGAGGCAACAGACTTCAGGACGAGGTAATTCGTAATATTTAGATTTATTTACTGTTAATTAGTTTTCCATTCCGCCTAATCTTAATTGTTGTTGGTTAATATTTATAGGGCGCGGAGAGAATATCTGGCTGAGCCCTGTAGGCTGTGCATTGCTCACTGTTCAAGTTAACGCGAAAATGAGTTCTCAAATTGGCAATCGCCTTCCACTTATTCAACATATTGCTGCCCTGTCTGTTGTTTTATCTGTGCCGAATCATAAGGTGAGAATTTTTACACATTGTCGTCTATGAAGAACCTAACTGACCCGTTTCCAATTTATGCTAGAGTTAAAATGAGCTATGTCAACAAAATACAGTAAATGAGATACATGCTACAACTAACGCTAATCACGAGTTTCTAAAATCTGCAAATTGTTCTATTTACATGTTTTTAAGAAGGTCAAAATATTCTATTTAAGTGTTTTTGAAAAGGTCAAAATGTTCTATTTAAGTGTTTTTTGAAAGTGCAAAATATTCTATTTCCATGATTTTAAGAATGTCAAAGTGTAACACTTTAGTGATTTTTAAAAGTGTAAAATGCCCTTTTACATGCTTTTCAAAAATTCAAAATATTATATTTACATATGTTTTTTAAAAGTGCAAAATATTCTATTTACATGTTTTTCAAAAGTGTAAATATTCTATTTTTTACATGTTTTCATGAACATGTGATTTTAATTTCGTCTGTAGATAGTGCATTTTTTTAAAACTAAAAATGGATATAGGCCATTTTCCTTCTTTACAGACGATAAATGTAGTATGTATAAACGTATCTCTTTTTCAAGCATTATTTGTTAGCTGTGACTTGGAAACAATTAAGATTGATTTTTCGTTATTTTCAGGAGCTAAATCTGCGGGTGAAATGGCCGAATGACATTTATCTCGGTGGTCAGAAAATCGGCGGTGTTTTAGTTGAGTCAACATTACAAGGGAACGATGCCACGATTATCATTGGTATCGGAGTCAATGTTTCCAACGATCACCCTACCACCTGTCTCAACAGTGCCCTGGACGAAGGTTCAAAATTAACTTGTGCAGCCTTCATTGCCAAATGTCTGTCGCAAATGGAAGTTTTATTGGACCGCGTTGAAGGGGGGAAATTAAATCAAGTGTTGGCCAAGTATACAGATAACTGGCTTCATAGTCAGGAAGACGTTGTTCGCGTAGAAATTAGCAAAGGGAATCACACTGACTGCAAAATTTCCGGCGTGAATGAGTTTGGTTTTCTTCAAGTAGTTGAGATTAATTCTGGTAAAGTAATTTCTGTCCAACCGGACGGAAATTCTTTTGATATTGCCAACAAATTGATTGCCATGAAATGATTAATGTATCATCGATTCTGTTGGGGCTTTGAGCTTGGTTTGGAGTGCGACATGAATGACACATTATTGAAAGTAGTTTTTGTTTTTCATTTATAGTGTACGTGGTACAGTACAATTACAAATAATATTTCTTACTGGTTGATGTTTTGTGAAAATCGTAAAATATACACCAATATTTTCTCTACGTTAAGAAAATAAATTTTTACGTGATATTATAAATAAATATATTATTTGACATTTATTAAACGGCATTAAGTAAATAAAAAATCGAGAAGGTTTGTGTAATGGCATATCTTACATGTTTGATTAGGCGCATGAAAAAAAAATCGATAAGTAAGTAATTGCATCTTTTTATATGAATATTAGACGGTTTCTCCATGAGCTATTGCTAATAATGCTAAAATCTTAAATTCAAAAATTAATTAGCGCCAAAATTATGCACATATATTTTAAAATAGTTTCGTCTAGTCTACGCTACTTACTTTTCGATCATTTTTTGTTGTTAGAAAAAAACGGATCATGATGTTTCACCAATGCAATGTCGGTATCTTTATTGTATTAATTCCAACTCGTGAGCAATATATAGGGGCAAGAGGAAACAGTATATTTCCATAGGGAAAATGAAGTTACCTAGGTAACCTACTATATGTATAAGTATACAGGTATACACATCGTTAATGAACTTAGGTACTTAAATTGCATTTTATAGTTGATCCAGCCTCACGATAAATATCCATATCTTCTGTGAGGAAACAAAATAACCAATATTAATTTTTAGTTTCAAACAAAATCCATTATCTACAGAAAAAATTAAATAACTTGTTCATCAAAGCATGTAAATAGAACCTTGTGCATTTTTCAAAAAAACAAGTAAATAGGACATTTTGCACTTTTTAAACAACATGTAATTAGGACGTTTTACACTTTTAAAAAACACTTAAATAAAACATTTTGGTCTTTTTAAACACATGTAAATGAAACAATTCGCTCATTTTAAAAACTCGTGATTAGCATTGTAAGCATATTATGTATCTTATTCACTGTATTTGTGGCTGACATAGCTCACTTTAATTCTTGCATAAATTGGAAATATGTACCTACCTACGTCATTTTGGTTCTTCACAGACGATATGTACATTTATTGCAAGATTACCTGTCGTTATCTGATACAGTCTTATGCAGAGCTCTGTCTTATTACTAATCACGTTAGAGTATGGGATCGACCATAAATGACGTCACTTGGATGCAGGGTCAACTTGGATATGGATGTGATCCCATGTCAAAGATAACCATGTACGCAGTATTAGTTCAGCTGATGACAGTGAGTGTCATGAGATTAAACAAAAATTGAGGATGTTTTTATATGACATCATTTATGGACGATTCCATATGCCTACTTGTGCTTCGTAGCACTTCCAACTATGTAGGTACATATGTGCAATAATAAAATGTACAATGTAGTTGTGTTGAGTACTAGTGTAGACAAAAATCAATTTTCGCGAATAATAAAAACTATCATCGTAAATTCGTAAATTTCTTGCAAAATGATTGATTACACGTTATATTATGTTATATTAATTTTATTTAGTGGTACCCAGAACATATGTGTACTTCACATTACAATAAAACTAGTCAGAATTAATAATATTTATAACAAAACTACATACACATATGGTACATATTATATGTAAACCTCTATAGAACTAGAAATATTTTGTAATAAATTGTCATCTATGTTTAGAGTCCCAATTTTTCGAAATACGATAATTAAATATAGGATACTTTTCTATTCTGATAAAAATATCGTAACTACGTACACGTTATGTGGTACATGGCATTCATTGGAATTCGAGATATTTTTTTGCAAGAACTTTAAAATGAAAACTTATTGAAAAATTTGATTATGGTATGTCAATATGACATAATTTGTGGCACACTCCTGTTGAGTTTTACTTTCGTCTTCATCAGCAGGTTCAAACAGGAAATCTAATTTAAGGGCTGTTCGTTTTCCACTTTTCCAGTCGTATCTCTGTAACACGCAGTTTTCAGCTCACTAGTTAGTCATCGGATTTTCTGATTTAACCAACTAACAACGAGTGCTTTAATGTGAATGTTTGTGGTTCTGCAATTAGATTAAAATTTTAGTTTTTTAAAACTGAAGACGAAACCAACTAAAGATAAAAATCACGACTCCAAAGTAGATCCTAAACTAAAATTCATTAATTAAAATATTTATCGTCCCATATTTCGACGATTAGAAAATCAAAAGGATATTCAAGTCAAAAACTGAAAGTGTTATTTATAATACGTAGTACAGAACTCGGTATGTAGTACATTATTATTTTGGAATGTTGTTACATTCACACATTGTTTATAAATTTTATCAGTCAGTTATTAATTTGTTTTCTTTGTGAGTTTGTGAGCTGTCCTACTACACACTTCTCGTCTCACTACAGCCATCAATACGCCAAATTAATGATGTAAAAATCGGATCATCAAAATACTAATAAACTGGAACTGCTTTTTTGCATGATATGATAAGTATTAATACATTAATTGTGCTGCGTTTCTTAATTTATGTTCATGTTTGTTTGTACAGAGGCAATATAAGAAGCCGAGGCTGGTCAGAAGATACCTGGTCACCGGTTCCTAGTTAGAAACCACCGTTTTTAGCATCGCAAATAGTGATTTGCATTTAATAAGTCTCACGATCAGCGGCGACGGGCGACGGGGCGAGATTCATCCACCAGCAAGATGCTTGTAGTGAAACATTTGTGGAAAAAGCTGCTGGGCATCACCAGTAATGAGGCATCAAACTTGCTCACTGACAATGGATTTTCTCTAGAAAATGAAAACCGAAATGGTGTGCCTGTCATTCGTAATCTCCAAGAAAACCAGAGCCAGGTAGGTACCTACTTTTTCTACATAATTAATTCTTGTACTTTAGTATAGTACTATAGGTATTCGTACAGGACTGCAGACTGCAGATTACTAAATCGAGTTCAAAGTAGTTGTACTCTAGGTAACTGTTGACTGTGGTCACCCCTAAAATGTGATCAACAGCCGCCAGGGCCGGACGAAGGAATTGTTTTTAGGCAGCAATTTGTTTCCTATTACAAAAACCACTATTTGGATTTTACTAATGGTTTTCTTTGATAAATCAAAATATTGTTTTTTTTTACGTACCTATTTATGGAAACTGCAAAATGTTCCATTTACATGTTTTTTGAAAATTCAGTCAGCAGGGGCTGCCTGCGCTGGCCACGTTATCCGGCCTTGGTAGCCGCTGTTCTAGTATTACCGACTATAAAAATCTGTGCAACTAATACTCATATGTACAGCTAATAGTCCCAACTACCTTTACTAGTGATTTCAGCTTCTTTCTAGTGCACTGAAATTGTGAATTGTTATTGTTATTGTGATTTATTGTGAAGTCAAAACGTATTAAAAATTATACACTTGGACGTAAAACAGTAACAATTTAACAATATTTCAAAATTTCAGTACACTACTTCTTTCCTCAAAACCTCTGGCTATGCAAAATCATGAAAGTTTTGAGCGCTTTTTTAAGTTTTTTATGCCAATCACATTTACTTTAAGACCCTACTTGTCGATTAACTTTAAATATATTTAAGCTAATTGTTTACATTACGGGCATTTAAGGGGTTGTAAGACTTTTCGCAGTTTTTTTGCACACCCAGATAACACATATAGGTATGCATGCATGCGATTAACAGTAATTGCAATGACCTGTATCTCTTGCAACTTTTGATTTTCGACTCTGAGTATTTTTGTGTACGTAAAGGATTAAAAAAGAAGTGTAATGATAGTGTGTACTTTACTGTACGTCGGCTGCTTAAAAAGCTACAGATACTTGAAGTTTTGAAAACATAAACCCGATCACAATTAGAACAAACCCTATTTTTCATATAAATAATTATAATGAGGGGGGCTGTAGGACATTTGTATGCTACACACAAAACCCAAGGCATTTAGTACCCAAGACCGAAGTTTAATAAATGCAAGCAAGCAAATGATGGAAATGATGCGAAAGTGCAGTATTAAGTATTAAGGGGTCCTGAATAATTAAATGTACATGCAAGTAAATTATGAGAGTTATTCTTTGTGCCGGGGCCTATAGTTAATTACTATTTTTGCGTGGGTAGTAAATATCCTAGGTTTGCTGGTGGGTAGCAAAATTCTGAGTAGCAAATGTTCGGGTAGCAAAATCCAAGGCTGCAAGGTTCTGTATATCGATTAGTGGAGTTACGATATGATGGTGGAGATATCAAGTTTTGCATGAGAGAGGAGGAGCGCTTGACGGTTTTGTAGCCTGGCTGGGCTCAGGCTCGGACGAAGGAATTGCTTTTAGTAGTCAGCAATTTGTTTGCATACAAAAACCACCATTTTGATTTTATTGATTATTTTCTTGGGTAAAGCAAAATGTTGTATTTTTACATGTTTTAGAAAAGTTTAAAATTTTCTATTTACATGTTTTTGGAAAAGTGCAAAATGTTCTTTTTACTTGATTCAGAAAAGTGCATAATGTTCTATTTACATGTTTTTGAGACAACCGGAAAATGTTTTATTTCCATGTTTTTGAAATATACAAAAAAATTAATTTGCGTGCTTTGGAAATGTCAAAATGTTCTTTTTACATATTTTTGAAAACTGCAAAATGCTCATTTACATGTTTTTTTGAAAATTCAAGCAGCGCGGCGGCTGCCTGCGCTGGCCGCATTTTCCGGCCCTGGCTGGGCTGCCGCTGAATGTCGTAAACATTTTGTTCATATGTCATTAATAATATTATGTTTAGGTTTATTTTCCATTTTGCGCTGTTGCTCTGATAAGTTCCACGTCTGGCTTAACTGAATTCAATTTTGCTGTCGTTTTTAATTTGATGTTTTATCACTATTAATTGCTGAGACTAGGACTAGACGGCTTTTGAAGTTTCAGTAATGTTATTGGTTTGTAGTTTTGATGATGGTGTTGAGTTCCCTGAGCACATTGTAGCATTTGCTCTGCTCACAATGTTTGCATTAAACGTCGTATATTTTTAGAGCTACAGTTTTCTGCTGTCACAGCATTAAGTTGAAACCTGAGTTGCTGAATCCAGTAATATTGTTACAATGTAATAAAGCACGTACGGTTCACGGTTGTTGTACTTCTCTTCGAAACGAGCGACTGACACTGACTACCCTTCTAGTTTCTAGTACTCATTACTTATTAGTATGCATTTTATTTTATTTCTTATTTTAAGTAGGTACTTTTTTAAGTAATTTATAGATTTTTCATATATTACATACGTGCACTCGCTTGTTATTTATTTTTATATATTATTATGCAATCTTAATGCGTAATACTACATATCCACGTACTATATAATATTTTTAACTGCAAAAAAACAAGGCAGTATAATGAAACTAACTTCATGACAACTGACTCAACACAAACAGGTTTATTAATAAGGTCAAAGTTGAAAATAATAATTATTATTATGCATGTAAAAAGTATCTTGTTTAAATCTACGGCATCGGCATCTCCAAAACTGACAATAGGAAACCCACAGACCAACTTCACTCCACAAAAGAGTAGTTAAATTTTATTTTTTTGTTCATTTTTTCTCCAATTACTTGCTAACTAATGATTTATGTGCTGTATTCATATTATTAGGCATTAGGGGTCGTCCCTAAATGATGTCACGCAAATTATAACTCTTGTAGGACCCACCCACCCCTTTGCAATATGTAATCTCTTTAACATACAGAAACGGCTATTTTTAGCATGGCATGTCGCCGGTATCACACTATACCAATACTGACACTACCAATGACATCATTTATGGACGATCCCTTATGTATTTTGCATTTCTGCTATTGAAGAATGCATTTTTTATATTTCCTTTTAAAGCCCGATTCAGAAATTGGAAACGAGAATAAGAATAATGCTACTGCAACTACTTCTACTCAACAAGGATCAAGTAATGCAATCGCTACACCAGTAAAAAATAAGGCAAATGGCAAAAACGT
Source organism: Dicyrtomina minuta (assembly GCA_949802685.1). Classification (NCBI taxonomy): domain Eukaryota; kingdom Metazoa; phylum Arthropoda; class Collembola; order Symphypleona; family Dicyrtomidae; genus Dicyrtomina; species Dicyrtomina minuta. The sequence goes on along the minus strand of OX461808.1, from coordinate 21,060,340 downwards.
TACGGGTCAAGTGGGTTCGATCACTGCACTGGACGAGTCTATGAATATGGGAATAATTGATCATACTTACGAATTCACTGTATCAAAATGGGACGACTTGGATTTAAAGCGAACACAACAAGTGGTCTTCTCAGCCACGTATGACCCTCGCTTTGCTAAATGGAAAGTCAAAGACTTGAAGCTGTGCTTGACGGAAGCGACGGAGCAGGAAGTAGTTGAAGAAAGATGCAAGTATCGAACCGTCGTTTACATAATAAAGCACGTTATTACTGGGGGGCTGGAGAATGAGGACGTTATTATTGTTGGCCCCACGACGGATACTTTCGGAACCAATTCGATCTGCTTACTAAAAAAATTGCTACCTACGGATTTTCCTCCTCAAAAGGGTAAAAATACTTATTATATGAACTCATAATACACCAAGACCGAATAGTAAACAATGAATATGAATCTACAAGGATAAAATTAATTGTAGTACATTGTAAAAGTTTGTGCAGTATATATTGTACTATATGTACTCATATATCGTCTAAGAAGAATCAAAATGAACCAAATCCATTTTTAACTAAAATTAAAATGCGTTATATCAAAAATATTCTAAAATATTATGAGCGTAAAGGCATGTTTTAAATGTAATATATTTTGCATTTTTTCAAAGAAAATGTAAATAGAACATTTTGCGCTTTTCAAAAGCATGTATATATATATAGAGCTTAGTACTTTTCAAAAGTATAAATAATTTTGAACTTTTGAAAAGCATGTAAATTGAACTTTTTGTACTTTTTAAAAACAAGTAAATGGAATATTTTGATTTTTTTAAAATCATGCAAATAGAACATTTTGCACTTTTCAAAAACATGTAAATAGAACATTTTGCACTTTTAAAAAATATGTAAATATAACTGTTTACCCTTTTTAGAAACAAGTAAATAGACCATTTTTGCCCCTTCCAAAAACTCGCATTTTACATTTTGCGCATCTATCTCACTCACTGTTTTTTTGACATGCTTCATTTTAATTCTATAGCTAAACCTAGGAATGGCTAATTTTGATTCTTTACAGTCAATATCCTGTTTTAACTTTCATTATCAAAACAAACTGTTTTTATAGGAGATTGGCTTACCATTAAACTACAAAAGGTCGTTGAAGTTAAAAATGATGCTCCAGTCGGAGCATGGGATGATGTGGCAGCTGAAATCCCCTTAAAAGTCGAATGGACTGAGCAGAAGGAGACTTTGGGTCGTGTGGTGTCATACAAGGGTGACCTATGTATTGGTGGGAACATTCATTTTACGACGAACGAAGTGGAACATCGGGTTCAACTTCGTCCACGTGACCAAGTTCGAGTTATTTCAGTTTTATCTAATCAGAAACAGTATTCGCATCGGGCTTGCTTCGTGAAGCGGATTCAGTCAAGGGATCAATTTCGCAATATTGGGTAAATTTCTATGTCTTACTTTATTATCAGTATATGGTTTAAAATATTCAGTTTATTCATTACCCAAGTAAGCAGTGTGACATAAGTACTATACTACTTGGTTCAATTAACAAAACTATTATGAAATGAGTATTTGGATTGGACCAATTTTGAGCAGATTTGTTTTTCATATGAATCTTACGATTTTAGTATTGTGAATGACAACGTAGAATTGGAAGACACAATTCAAACTTCAGTTCCAAAAGGCAAAGAATTCAATTTACTTTTACAAGACAAAAGTGGAGTTCGTATTAGTCCGAGTCCGTTTGTTAGATTTAAACCTGTCAAGATCGGACAAAGTTCAGAGGCTGAAATCATCATTCAAAATAAGAGTGAGGAGCCCGTCATTCTGTTACGAACATAGTAAGACAAAACAAAAGTGACCTGGCTGTTTTCGTTCACGACCGCCCTCCCGGTCCACAAAACCAAAAAATGTTGGGCTCATGCCAGGCTCACTCAATTTTCCTCTGGACTCATTTGGACTCATGCCATGAGCCCAAATTGAGGGCTCATGGGTTTTTCGTTTCCGTAGTGGGGTATTGAGTCCGACTCATTCAAAAGTGACCGTCTGGCTCATTTTGGACTCAGTACTGTCTTCCAAAAAAATATCGAGTACTGCAAACTGAAAACTGCAATTGGTACTGGCACTGGCACCTGGCATGGCACTGGCACTGGCACTGGCACTGGTGACGGTTACTGTACTGCTAGTAATATTTAAATTGAAGCAGTGGCTTGTGATTGTGGTGTGTAAGCAGTGTAAATGGCAAATGGTGTTGAAACTTGAGCTGATGTGAACTATTGTGAACCGTGAGACCGTGACACTTAACTATTTTAAAATAAAAATAATTGTGTTATTTTAGGTAAATTTTAACTACTAATTAAATGTCTGATCCGGATTACATTTTTAACAATACTTTAGACAGTTCAGATATTTTGGACGTTTCTGCAATCACGGGGCTAGATTTAGATCTATCTAGCAGTTCAGATATTATACCTGGCGGGATTCGGGGGTTTGACAATATTGATAATGAAGCCGAATATATTAATAGCAAAAAAACTGATTTTATATTTTCATCTGAAGATAATAAAAGTAGAAGTATGACTACCAGAAGTTCGAAAAGCAGGAGTATTGGTCTGAAATTTCATGAAAGTGATGAGAGGAGCTCAATGTTTGGTGCTCGACGCAATTTAGTTAATAATGCAACAAACATGAGCATTATTGCCCACAACGGAAGTCAAGAATCCCTGTCGGTGTCTCTACAGGAAGCAAGCAAAATTAACGAAGTTAGTTCAGCCTTTTCTGACCCATCCACAACAACAAAAACCAGTATTTTGAAGCCTATCGAATTACGGACGTCTACTCCTACTCCTACCTCGAATAGTTTTTTGACTTCAGCATCAGTTGACAGATCTGCAACTTCAGCCACAGGTTCTGCTACCAAGTTGCAACACGAACCAAAACCTAAATTTTCAGCAAACATAAGTATTTTGTCAACAACTAATAATTGTGCAGACGTTCAGCTCGAAATGAAACTTCCAGGCATAAATGCGGTATCGTCAAGTACAAGTTGCAGTGCTGGTGCTAATTATTTGCAAGGTAAGTTTATAATTATATATTTAAACATTAAACATCATTATGTGTTAAGCAAAAAAAGTAGCTACAGGCTACATGCAGCTATCTGCTATACATGCTTTGATGCTCCACAATGCAGTCTCACCTAATTACTGGTTATTGATATTTGACATATGTATTTTTTTGTTTCGTTTTTATAGAATTGGGGGCTAGATTATTTACAATAGGGCAGAACAGCACAGTAAATATTTACGTTTCTAAGTGTGTTAATTGCACGGGCAAGAGTGGCTGCGGAGTACAACCTGTGCCTTTGCCTATATCTGCTAAGGAAGCTACATCACAATCAGATCAAGGACCCTCACGAATTAATATAATTGCTAACAATGCAGAAAATTGTAACCTATTTGTTGCTAACCCTCATGGTGACGGTGAAATTCAAGAGAACGAGTTATTAGAAGAATCAAAGTCAGAACCATCACCAACTTTGCCAACTTATATCAACAGCAACAACACGTCACCGACACCGACACCAACACCGTCCAATACAGTGATCTCACCGTTAATACCTTGTAATGACAATGACATTTATTCGAACTTCAACTCTTTTATTGTTCGTAGAGCACGATTTAATCCTTATTTGACCCCCAAAGAACCTGTTGTCATTGACGAAACTGAAACTCAAGATGATTCACATTCACGTTCACACACCATGGTAGTGCATTTACAAGATTCATCAACACCGACACCGACACCGACGCACATAAACTCAACAATGCCCGTTGAGTCATCCCAAGTTTTATCTTCACTGAAGCGAAGAGGTCCTGGTCGACCTAGAAAGCAAACTAAAACTAAATCTTTGAAAACGTCGAAAGTACCACAAACAGAGATCTGTGAATTTGAAAAACAGTGTTCTAGCAGAAATTTGACGGCACTTAGCAACAAAATTATATTCAAAAAAAGAAAGTGGTTCAATTTCACAATCAAAATTTCTAACTATTCCAAAAAATACTTCATTAAAAAATTCCACTTCCACATCACCAATAATAAAACGTAGGGGTCACCTTAAAAGAAAATTGGTACATAGAAGTGATGAAGGCAATAAAGCAGCAATAATAAAGAAAAATCCAAATTCACTAAAATTCAAACCACCTAAGGGTTCTCTGCTGAAGCTGAAAATGAAAAAATCAAATGCCGTTGTAGCAGCATTGGATGAAAATGAAACACCAACAACTCCACCTCCACTTCTAGTTCAACCTGTTCAACAATCTAATCTTCATCAAGACAAGGAATCTATGCCAGTATTGCTGCCAATAGTGACGACACGTCCACGTTCCCCAATTAAAGGTTTTGAGAATAAGACGAAAAAAGTTCACTCAGATTATTTTCTAGAAGAAACCGATAGTCTGCCCAGAATAACTTTAGAAAATTACAAGCAGTTATTTGATACTTTGGTGAAATCAAATATTGTAAATACTGAAAACGGGCAAACGAAAGTGGACAAACTTAGTGAGTTTCAAATTATACCTTTAAACCATGTTGCTATCATTTTAAATTTTATTAACCATATTGTCTCTTATTTTATACTTAATAGTTTAATACTCAACACATTCGTGTTTTGTGTTTCGTCTTTTATGCATGTTTAAGCAACAGTGTCGACCGTGTATCACTGGTTAAACAGTAAATTAATTATTGTTTTTTTAATTCACAAATCATTTTCTTTTTGATTTTTGCAGTGCGTGTTTGCCGTGTCCCGAACTGCAATTTTGAGACTGAATCAACAATGACTGCCGATAGAAAACTGAAAGACCATTTTCTCCTACATTGTGATCCAAGGCTCTTTGTTTGTGCAGTTTGCGACCGAAACTACCAAAATACATGCTCATTGACAAGACATTACAAACTGACAAACCATAATAATGTTTCAATTCCAAATTCCAACAATGACGTCGACTCTAATAAGTTTTCATTGCCGAAGATAAAGCCAAAGTTGACGCAAAAAAAGAAGATGAAAGCAAAGTCAGGAGCGAAGGCCAACCCAGAAACCAATTAACAGCCATCATGAAGAAAAATCATGTGCAATCAAGCAAATTTGTAAGAAAAATAATAACTTTAATATTAAAAATGTGTATTTAAATTTAGGTTGCAATGTTTTAACACGAAATATAAATTTTGCTTGGAGTATTTAGAAATTAATTACATGGTGGTTTAATTTTTGTACGTACTACTAACTCAATGTAAATATTTATTATTAACAACTTAATTAAGCGGTTGCTACACCACTTTGAATTAAATTTAAAAATTTAGGATTTTCATAAGAATTAAAGACATGGGAATGCTATAAGAAAATATTTAAGGTATGCGAGATTTTAATACACCAATAATTAAAATGTATCTATTCTTATCTGCATAAGCATTTCAAAATCACTATCGATAACTTCACTTCATTATCGATGCACAATATAGCACACAAATCTCAAATTTAAACGATTAAATGTGCACGCATTTGGTTTTTATTTTTTATTTTTTATAAAATACAATTAAACGTAGCTTTGTGGATTGTGTTGGCTCAGTTGGCTGTAATAAAAACAAAATGTTTAAACAAATCTAATGAAACCTTTTCACAGGTATGTGTAAAACAAATGGATGTTTTCGGAGTGGTGTTGTTGTTCCTTCTCTTCCGATCTTCTTCGTCTTCTTCTACAATCGTTGACCACGACGACCACCCTTTCTCCGGGTTGAGTTTGACGGAATTGGTGTCACACCCTCAATACGTCCAATCTTCATGTTGGATCGAGCTAAAGCACGAAGAGCTGACTGGGCCCCTGGTCCAGGAGTCTTAGTTCTGTTTCCTCCAGTTGCTCTTGATTTAATATGAAGACATATTTATCAGGAAGAGAAATAATTGCTCGTATTACTAGAGGGATGAAAGTAAAGGCAAATAGTGATGCAGCCAGTCCCTGCGCCGCTATTTTAGCAGCTTAAGATGTTGCTGAAAAATGTAAATCCCTTGGAATTACAGCTCTTCATATTAAATTAAAAGCAACTGGAGGAAACAAAACTAAGACTCCTGGACCAGGGACCCAGTCAGCTCTTCGTGCTTTAGCTCGATCCAACATGAAGATTGGACGTATTGAGGATGTGACACCAATTCCGTCAGACTCAACCCAGAGGAAGGGTGGTCGTCGTGGTCGACGATTGTAGAAGAAGACGAAGAAGATCGGAAGAGAAGGAACAACAACACCACTTCGAGAACATCCATTTGTTTTACACATACCTGTGGAAAGATTTCATGAGATTTGTTTAAACATTTTGATTTTATTACAGTCAACACAATCCACATAGCAAATAAGTGTTAGCATTTTCCCGTTCGAGTTAGAAGTTAAAGACTGCAGAACTGTGAATAATTGACTGGGCCCCTGGTCTTGGAGTCTTAGTTCTGTTTCCTCCAGTTGCTCTGAATTTAATATGAAGAGCTGTAATTCTAAGAGATTTACATTTTGCAGCAACATCTTGAGCTGCTAACATAGCCGGGTAGGGACTGGCTTCATCACGATCAGCCTTTACTTTCATCCCCCCAGTATTACGAGCAATTGTAACTCTTCCTGATAAAAAATCCGTGACATGAACAAATGTGTCATTGAAACTGGCATGAATGTGGGCCACGCCGAAGACCATCTCTCCTTCACGTACTTGAGGTCCTAGAGAAATCTAACTAATTGGTTCAATTTTGACTAAGTTTTGTGTGCAGTAGAGGATCTCGTGCCGAGTCGTGCCGTGTAGTCTGCTTCTTATACACTTTTCAATTTTGAGTCATCTAACCAAGTTAAATTCATCATGGGTCAACGTAAGGGAAGGGTTCTAAGTTCCAAACGAGAAAGTCGAGGTGCATGTGCAGAACGTAACATACAAAAAAATAAAAATAAATAAAAAATTTAGGCTTCTCACATGTACTTGTACTCTGACTCACTGTGACTTTGGTGGGTTGGTTGGATTAGGTAGGTAGGTGTGTAAACACAATGTTATATTTTTGTTTTAGTTTGACTTGCTTAACTATTTAAGGGTTAAGTAAAAAGTGTCTTGTGTTCTGTGTTCTGTTTAATTCTTAAATTATATGTGGTTGGAGCACTAATACGGTTGACAGTCAGTACTCTGTAGTCTCTGCAACTTATTACACAGTTTTATCTACTTACTGACTTATGGACTTAGTATTAATTACAAAATTTAAAATATTAAATCAAGAGTTCTACCAGTTTCTTGTATTTAGTATTCAGGTATTTTTAATGTACTTCTTATTTGTTTCTGTTTTTAATTCCTCAAGAATAAATAAATTAGTGTATTAGGGTTTTGAGACACGGGTCTACATTCTGTGTCTTTGTGTTGATAAATAAATAATAACTACTATTAGCAGCAGCAGCTACAACAATGTCTTCATCTAGATTTAACTGCACTGGCCAGGTAAGCTATGATACTTGATACTTTATTTGTACTACAGTTATATTACAAGTGTTACATTAGTGTTACAACAAGCAAAAATTGAACTAATAAATTATATAGGTGTTTTTTGCCTCCTTACAAAAATAAGGCACACCAGCCCAGTGGTGCCACAGCTTGACTCCATCTGATGCTGTGGCTGGCTGGGTTTCCCTCCCACGATCTCGACCTTAAGCCTTACTTTAGCCTTGTAGCCCCGGCCAGTGGATCTCCCAGAACAGTAACGTCGAGCTTTCTAGTTCACGACGTTCCTGGGGCCTGGGATCGATCCTGCCGACTGTTAATGGGGACAGTCGTGTCGGCCCTTAGGAAAGAACTCGCTTCCGCTTTCTTCCTGGCCTTGGCAACAGCCTGGTCGATGGCTACAGGCTAATTAACTTTTTGCTGGTCGTTAAACCACTGGACTGCGTGTGCATGTGTGATACATGGGGCTATGAAAACCGTATATAAGTCTCTAAAATGGTCCTATATAGAAAATCTCTTAAAAGGGACACAATATTATTCTATTTTTATTTACAGACTATTGAAAATGTTGACAAGAATGGCACAACTACTGATTCAGACACGAATAAAACCATTCAGTCCTGTGAAGTTCAAGATCTAAAAACTGCCGAACTTCAGAATGTGAACTTGGTGTCTTACCCATTAGCTGATACGCATGGGGATGGGGATGGTATAGTTTTGCTCCAAGACATGATGATATTTTAGCTGATTCCGAACTGATAGAGTACGTGAAGGAGAGATGGTCTTCGGCGTGGCCCACATTCATGCCAGTTTCAATGACACATTTATTCATGTCACGGATTTTTTTATCAGGAAGAGTTACAATTGCTCGTAATACTGGGGAGATGAAAGTAAAGGCTGATCGTGATGAAGCAAGTCCCTACGCCGCTATGTTAGCAGCTCAAGATGTTGCTGCAAAATGTAAATCTCTTGGAATTACAGCTCTTCATATTAAATTCTGAGCAACTGGAGGAAACAGAACTAAGACTCCAAGACCAGGGGCCCAGTCAATTATTCACAGTTCTGCAGTCTTTTACTTTTAACTCGAACGGCAAAATCCTAACTCTAATTTGCTTCGTAGATTGTACTAGCTGTAATAAAATCAAAATGTTTGAAAAAATCTTATGTAATCTTTCCACAGGTATGTGTAAAACAAATGGATGTTCTCGGAGTGGTGTTGTTGTTCCTTCTCTTTCGATCTTCTTCGTCTTTTTCCACAATCGTTGACCACGACGACAGCCCTTCGTACGGGTTAAGTTTGACGGAATCGGTGTCACATCCTTAATACGTCCAATCTTCATGTTGGATCGAGCTAAAGCACGAAGAGCTGACTGGGCTTGTGGTCCAGGAGTCTTAGTTCTGTTTTCTCCAGTTGCTTTTAATTTAATATGAAGAGCTGTAATTCCAGGCGATTTACATTTTTCAGCAACATCCTGAGCTGCTAACATAGCGGCGTAGGGACTGGCTGCATCACTATTTGCCTTTACTTTCATCCCTTCAGTAATATGAGCAATTATTTCTCTTCCTGATGAATATGTCTTCATATTAAATCAACAGCAACTGAAGGAAACAGAACTAAGACTCCTAGACCAGGGGCCCAGTCAGCTCTTTGTGCTTTAGCTCGATCCAACATGAAGATTGGACGTATTAAGGGTGTGACACCAATTCCGTCAAACTCAACCCGGAGGAAGAGTGGTCGTCGTGGTCAACGATTGTAGAAAAAGACAAAGAAGATCAGAAGACAAGGAACAACAACACCACTTCAAGAACATCTATTTGTTTTACACATACCTGTGGAAAGATTACATAAGATTTTTTTTAACATTTTGATTTTATTACAGCAAATTTTTAAATTTCATGACTCGTTTTTATTCCTCACAGAGATGGTAATGGATAGTGTAATTAGTTAACAACAATAATGCCTTCAGAGCAAAGTGATATGATTACTAGAGTCTAAGTCTAGTAGTGCCTAATGTAGTAGTTGTGTGTTTGTTGACTCCAGTTAATAAAATTAATAGCTGTAAAGTTAATTAAAGTGATTTAACTATAGACATCTACTACAGGCATAAAGCAACCACCACCACCGCCAAAGTTGCTAAAGCTGAAGCTGGAGCAAACACCAAAGCCCACACACTAACACTAAAACCTGAAACTTTAAGTATCACTGTCCACTGTCACTGAGTACTGAGTGCCACAGCCACTATAACAAAACTTTTGTTGGTGTTACTACTACCATACCTAATACCTTATACGTTTCACCTAATACCTAATACCTACTACCTAATACTCAATAAAATAAAGTAATAAATATAAACATACTAAAACTTCAAGGAGTGGCCAAATTAAATACGCAAACACACTAATTTCAAGAGTAAAGTAGGTCAATGGTTTGAAGTTACTAGCCGGACTAACACCAGTTTAGAATTTATCTGGTATGATTTTTTAAGTTTTCAGTTGGTCAGTTATCAGTTCTGGAGGATTTAAGGACATTCTTTGTTCATAATTTTATTATTACAACTGGCTTACTGCCTAGGTGTGCAGCAAATTTGAGCAAATACGTAAACCATAGCAAAAAATAGTGAACATACAAATTAAAAAGTACAAACAATTGTTCGTATAAAAAAACGTAACAGTATTGAACATTTTGAACAATTACATTAACACCATCCTACAGCTTACGGCATAGTACTATAGTTTATGTTTGATTAACAAAGTCCTTTTTATAAACTTTTGTAATTATATAAACGCAATCAATTCAAAATGATCAGCAGTAAAACAGAAAAGTGTGTGGAATTAGAAGTTCTAAAACCTGTGTTGCGAACTATGACTATATTAAAATCTACAGCAGCAGGTAGTGCTAAGGTACAACTTGGAAGAAACACATCCCATTGCGTAGGTGCAGGCGTTGTCCGGGATTTGGAACCGGAACCTAAACCGGCGAAGGTTAACCTTGAATCCAACAATATTGAAACATATCGAAATGTGTCTCGCTTACTGTCTTCTCGTTCTTTAACACCATCTGCCTCACACACAATTCAAAATAATGTTAGTAAAGATTTTGTACTACACAATCGACAGCAATCATCATCAAGTCTGGTTCCAAAGTCAAATCCTAAAACCTACGAAAACTCAGAAATAGGAAATGAAAATGAAAAGCAAGTACGTGCAAATGTTATTCCGTCTCAACTTCAGCTAGATCCTACAATTTTAACAAAATCTCCTGTATACAAGTCAGACCTAGGTAACAGCAATTGTAGTATTAGTAATACTGCAGAGTCAGAAAATAGCTATGAGCTAAGCTTTGATGAATCCAGAGGACATGGTGCATTATCATCAAATTCACCACTTTTACTTCCACCAGTAACAGATAGTAGTTCAAAATCTGATGATATTTGCGAATTTACACTGGAACGAGTTGGTGTGAATGCAAAAGAAACAGAAACAGAATCAACAAATTATTCTAATAGCGTACTTCTGGTTCCGAATCTTCCGAGCGAGACTCACCAACTAGACCTTGACCTTATTGGACTAGCAAATGCAAATACAAGAACAAATGAATTTGGAACTGGGAATATTGGGATTGAGACTGAGACGAAGACCCATAGTAGTGGTCTCATTGAAGCTGAAACTGGCAGTACTGGTACCGGCTCTAGTACCTCATTTAGCGGAAATGATTTTGGCATACCTAATATCAAGAATCAGCAAGGTAAAAATCAAAAAATCTAATATTATTTATTTATGTCTCTTTCTACTTTTTGTTACTTTCTGTTGTAGACTAGACTGAATACAATATACAGTGCTGGTATTAGCGTAACTAGTTTATGTTTTCTATTTTATTGCATTAAACATAACATATAACGCCACTAAACGGATAAGCATGTTTGAGTTACAACAGATTTGGCTGTTTAAAAGTTATAATTAAGAAATAAAACACAAACTAGTGGACATGTTATATAATATAATTAATTTTAATGTTACAAAAGGCTCAATAAGCTATATGCTACAAAAAAATGACTGTTTGCTTCTTTGTAGGTTTGCTTGCTGGATTGATTACAACTTCTGGAAAGAAAAATACAGTGAACATCTATGTTACTCAATGTTTTAACTGTCAAGGCCAGTGTGTTCGTCAACGAGTATCATTAGTATCTGATCAGCCTCTTAAAATTAACTCCGAAGTTCTTCAGCCTAATCACCAAAAAGTGTTAGTTTCGCATCCCAATTCTGACAATAAGCAACCAGCAAAAATGACACCATCCCCTTTGTTATCAGTTTCTAATAACATTCAAGATCAGAATATCAATATTCAAGATGAATTAGACGAGAACTTGGATGGTAATGGCCGTGGTATCACACCGTTTTATGGTGTTGAATCAGAAACAAGTGATGAAACCACACATTTTGCACCAGAAACAGCAACTGCAACAACAACTACAGAAGCCATTGCTGTAGGTCTAACCACGCAATTACCAGCTGCAGATAATCAAGATATTGACCTTTTATTAACTGCCAATAATGTTGATCAGGTTGATCTTGAGCCAAAACCTAAACCGAAAAGTGTTCGTCACCGGCGTCGTCACCGGCCGGTTATAAATAAGAAGCGTCGTGTAGCTGCAAAAAAGAAACCTATTCAAAATCAACAAATAAAATCAGTATTTATCCCAGACCCATTGCAAACTTCAGCTAATGATTCAAATTATGAAAATCCAATTGCATCTTCAAGTAAATCATCAGTATCTGCATCTGCAGTTGGAGTAGAAAGTAGAACTGGAATTAAGATGAATTTCAAAATTTCAGAAGCTAGTGCAAGTTCTAAAACAGTCAAAGTCAAATCAGAAAATTTTAAAGATTCATACTGGACAGCGTCAAGTGAAGACAAAAAATCTATTAGTAAGTTTGAACTTTGAACACAATATTTGTCATTTAATATTTTAATGTTGTTTTTGTTCTAACACTAACTGTAGGCTGTAGGTGATAGGTGTGGGTGTGAATGGTTAAAAGGTGTGATTATTTATAAAAAATACATCTTATGTTTGTGTTTATAGTAGGTTCTTTATTTATTTCAGCGATTGCAAACATAGTGTATTTATATGTCCTCTTGGTTGATATAGTTATGCTTTTGTAATTGTTTAATTAACTCAAGCTTGTTTTATTGATTATTTTCTCACAGTTTATCAGTGCAAGAAGTGTCAATTCAATGGTTCATCGGATGATTTGCCAGACAGAAAACTCAAGGAACACTTCCTGAAACACTATCAACCTAATCTATTTGTGTGTCAAAATCAACAATGCAGTAAATCGTATGAAACTACAGCAAGTTTGAAGAGGCATTATACTACTACAGCTCATGGACGTTTTTTAACTAATGCGCGGCGAAAAAAACCTAAACTGCTGAGCGGCTGAATTAACCTTATTGACTGTCATCTTGTTTGCTGAACCCTGTACTGACTGCACTGACGCCACTGAGAGTAAACAGATTAAGATAAGGTGTATTTATGTGATATAAGCAATTTTATAAAGTGTAAATAAATGTTAATCACTGTAAAATATATTAATACTAAAACTAAATAGCTATGATGAAATTGTAGCAACAACAACACTACGTGCTTCACTTTGTTAGACTGTTAGATTACATGGAGTGACAGTTGTGAAAGTGATGTTTTGATTATTTTATGATGTTAATATTTTTCAAACTATTTAACAATTGGTTACCAAATCAGTGTCACGTCAATTCAATTTATATCAAACTATCAGGCTATCTATCTAAAGTCTACAGCTTAAATTTGTGTAATTGGGTTTTTTGTTTTTACTTTCAGTATTTAGGATTTATTTATTGTTATCTTTAGCATTTAGCTGCTAGTACTTATTAATTTTAAGTTAAAGGTAATTGTTTATCAATTAAGTTAAAGCTAATTAACAATTTAAGATTTATCATCAAAGAGATTGAGTTAAAGGACTAAAATTTTATTGACACATCTGGTTTGTTGTATACTCTCACACATTTAAAACATACAAAAGTAAAACAAAATATAATATATCTAAAACTATGTGCGTTACAACACTAGTAGCTAATTACCTAATTACTTTTAATGAAGTATGAACTATGACTACGAACTACGACTGTTTGTGTTTGTGCACAAAGCATATTTGTAAATGATATCTAATAATTTGCAGTTAATTCAAATATTTATTCTGCATTTGAGTTTTTTGTTTGAGCATTTGTGCTGTTACCAAGAATTAATCAATTAATAAATAATTTCCGCTCCACGATGTCAGAGTCTAACAACATTTTTAATACATGATGAGGCAAAGCGTAGGTTAACCAGAATCACAGTTAAGTATAAACGCATTTAATAGGGCATTAGTATTAGTTTTAGGCTTTAATTTTATTTTACATCTTTTATTAATGTCGTATTTATATCTTATTATCGCATATCTCATCCTCATCTCAATCCTTCCCCAGCCAGTCTCTTTTAGCCAGTCTTTTCTTTAAAGTGTTAGTCTCTAGTCTCTCTACTCTCTAGACTCTGGTGGTAGTCTCCGTCTCCCGTCTCAGTCTCAGCCTCAGCCTCAGCTCAATATTAATTCAGTAGTATAAGTCGTAAGTGTAATGTCAGTACGAATTCCTAGTGCCCAGTGCCCAGATTAGTATTTTTCATGTGTAATATCATTGAGTACGATGATTTACTGGTTTTGGAATCACATGACTTTTACATTATTTGGTGCGTAGCTCCAAACTCCAAAGATTTAATGTGTTCATTTTAGTCATTTCTGTTCTAAGTTCTAAGCACAGAATCCAGCCACCAGCACCAGGCACCAGCAGAAAGAGAATAAATAGGCCAAACAGAAATTGTTAGTTCAAAAATTTTATTTTCAAATTTTGCTATAACTGTAGCATAACTGATAGTAAGTCAGAGTTCATAAAACAAAAATATCATTAGCAAATTAGCACTCAACATAAAATAATAAATAATTTTATACTGTAAGGTGTATCGTATGTGTATGTTGTAGTGTAGTGCTTAAATAATTAAATTAATAACACTGCCACATGGACCAGGGAACAGGGAATAGAGAACAGTGACTGAGCTGAGCTATTAGGTGAATTAGTACGACTAGTAACCTTTTAACTACTGACTTGACTTAATAAAATCTTTAAACCTAATTCTTAATTATTGTGTTTGTACGTATTATGTACTTAAGCACTTATGACTTATCAGACTGTAATTCTGTAATCGATGATCGATTGACATAAGCAGTGTTAGTTTAGTATCCTTTGTATACATCATACAGTGGCCTTTGATACTGGTTAGTTTTTTAACACCAGAGGTAATAGTAAATCACAGGTAATTTAAATATAAATAGGATAAGCAATATTTATGTGTCTAAACAACTTCGTTTCCTTTGCGTTTGCAGTTTTTATTTTTACCCCTTACTCTTGTTTTTTTGTCATTTGTTGCGTTACTTTTCAAAACTTTATTCTTGACATAGTTTTGTTTTAGTTTTATGTTGTGTGTTTTGATTTTGAGTTCTGAATTCTGTATCTGTAAGTCAGTAAATCATTTATCGTCATCTCATCGGTATTGACACTGTTGGTTGTTGGTAGCAAGCAAGTAGATAGTCTGATAGTCATAGTCTCATGATAGTACACTGAGTACACGCGTTTTTGGCTTTGAATGGATGTTGGATGTGTATTAAAGTATTAAAATTGAAATAAGTAATTAAATTAATAAAACGAAAGTTAATGAAAGCAAAAATATATTTTTTTGTTTTTGATTTTCTAGTCTTTGTGAGTCTGCGTGCGATACAAAACGAAATCAAAAATGGACAAGCCTGATTCACAAGACCTAGATATTTTACCAAAACGCCCAGAACCAGACCCTAAAAAGAAAATTCAAAAAGCCGAAAAAAATTTCAACATCCAAATTTTGATTAAAACTTTAAACCAATCATTAAATTCAACAGGCGATAAAGTTGCAACGTCTTCAGCGACTAAAACTTTTACTGCTAGTGCTAGTACTGCTTCTACGGGTTTAAATAAAGCAAGTAATTCTGGTGTCGCCACAAACAATTCTTTTCAAGCGACTCCATCCTCATCACAGTCACAGTCTTCCGCAGTGATTTCACACTCCGACGATCTAGGTAACCTAATTTAACTAATGCTACTACACTGAAGTTAGATGTACAATAAAATAATTGAGTTCAATTGCAATTGCAAGTACAAGATGAAAAATGACACACAGTTAAAACTTTAAAAATTAAATCCGTGCGCGATATTTTTAATGCCTAATTGTTGTCAATAATGTCAATGTCGACTATTGTCGAATTGTCGACAAAGCACAGTGTATTAGGTTTTTGAAATAAAGTAAAGTCAGATGTGAACAAAAACGAAATTCACCTAGTTACGTTAAATTAATTTTTGTCTGTATATTTCTAGTGTTGCTAAAAGGATTATTCAGATGTGGGGACCATTGTAATGTCAACATTCACCTCACTGAAATTCAATGCTCCAATGAAAAATGTCGCACACACATTCTGATTTCAAAGCAGCCTTTCACTTTACAAAACCATTTTGCTGAAATTGGAATTGGAACCGTTGAGGACAATCTGGACAATGAGGAGATTTCAGCTGAAAGTAGCACCATTAGCACTACGAAAATGACCAATCAGACTGTTAAAAACAAAGGTAAACATATAAGTTTTGTACAGAATCATAAAAATTGCAGTAACAGGTGGATTCGTAGTTCTATTTAAGAGTACGACACTTGTGTCATTTGTTTTTTCTTCGGTCTGATAGAGCCAGAGTTGCCAGAAGGCCAATCCGAACCTGAACAATACCAAGGTGACGACGGTGAAGCTACTGAAAATCACGAATCTTTTATTGAGGTTGAGCCAGTGGAGGATGCTGGAAACTTTCAGCATCTTTACACAGTTCCAGGCGTTGCAGCTCACACAAATTTCTGTCGTGCATCAGAAGAATCCTCTAAATCATTAGGTCGTACGGAGCCTGTGCCAGTAATAGCATCAGCACTGCCACCGCTGGCTGTACCTGCTGCACTTAAAACTACAAGTTCAACTGACACTGTCACTGTTAGTACCTCCGCCTCAAACTCAAATGATTGTGTTTCGCGTTTTGCCACTCTTGAACGAGAAGAAAAATTACCAATGATGTTGCGACACCAAAAATTTTATCTTCAAGATAGAACTGCAGGGAGAAAAGCTATAAGTTTTGGATTGAAGTCAGAACAGAAAAAAATGTCATCCCAAGCGCCGGAGCCGGAATACAAATACGCGACTATACAAATTTTGGAATCAGATAAACTCAATGCAAAAGCAAAGATGAATGATATAGTTTCTAATAAAAGCGAAGAAAATACAGCCACTACTAAGAGCACAGTAGAAAGAAAGCATTTATTACAGCGTAGTAATAATATTGTTAGCAGTGTTAGTACTAGTACTACTAATGTTACTGGCCGGACTGGCCCTGGTGTTAGCAGTGTTGAAAGCGATGGTGTTGGTCCTAGTGACGCTAGTGTTGACTCTGATTTTAATACTTCAAGCGGCAGCCCGAAAGCACGCTCTTTAAATTCGGCTTTGACTTCAACTTCAACGCAGATGTCTACAAAGCGTAAGCAAAGTACTACAGTGGAAAATCTGGATGATAACAATGACAACGATGACGATGAAAAAATTACACGGGCAGCGCGGATTAAGAACTACCATTCATATTTTGATGTAGTCATCAACAGTAAAAATACTAAACGAAGTAAGATTTTAGTTTAAACTCAAAATAATATTTCATTATAAGTTTAGTATTAAATTGGGTTGCTGCTTTTTTGCCATTGACCTTGTGGCGCAAATAATCCATTGCAATAAAGCAACTATATTAAAACCACATATTTAATTTAATACTCTTTTATTGTTTTTTATAGTCATCACCTGTAAGCTGTGTAAGATGACTATTCCAGACATTACTGCAGTTGAAGTTAGTAAGATGGTGCACATAAAAAAACATTTTTATCCAGAATTGTTCCACTGCTCTCTTTGCAAGACGGATTATAAATCTCGTACTTCCCTTGAGCGCCATTGTAGATTGTCCCCTACTCACGCAATCAATTTAAAATCGAAAAAGGAAGCGAAGAAAAAGCAGAAGCAAAAAAAGTAAGTTAAGATTTGACACAGGTTTAAAATAAAGTAGACATTAAATAACTCCTAATTATCTATTGATTATTTAATTCAGAAACGATGAAACGTCATTCAGATTCAGAACTTAAACGTTGGAGTAGGATTTTAGATTTAGATGTAGCATGTAGTTTTAAGTTTTAATTGTAGTAATAATGTCATACGTATTAGTATTTATCTAGGAATTGAAATTTCACACTCCAAACTCCAACCTAGGTCCTAGGTATATTATGACATGACACAATGAATTAAATGACATAAATTTTAAATATAGTTTTGTATTTCTTTATTTATACTTATACGAGGTTAGCCCAAATATGGCTTAAAAATAGCATAATTCATGAATTTATATAAATAATATGTATATATAGATAGTAGCTTCTAACAACAACTAGTTTAGTAGTATAGTATATTATTATATGACAGGGGTTCGGTGTTCGGTCCTAAAGAGACCAACGCCGCCAAGGCCTTTATAATTATGGCCTATTGCCTATTGCAGTTTGCAGTAGTATACTAAAGTGGTACTGACGGTACAGTTAAAATTAAATGGTCTAAGCTAACTTTACTTTAATGAACTAAATATGTTTAATATTATTTTAATATTACTATGTTTCTTTTAAATTTATGATTTCTTGCTAGTTTCTGGTAGAGATTGTTTTAGTAACTAAACTATAACTTGACATTAGTGAAGAATCAACATTACTATTTTATGCAATAACACCAAAATACAGAAACTAAAAATTAAATATGTTTTTAATTTTAAAGTAATTAATTTAACTTTTCAGTAAATTAATTGTCTTTCTAAATTGTAGTGAAGCCAAACTAAAATTAAAATAACAAAGTACAATAAAAAAGTCAAAGTTTTTGTTTTTAAATTTAGGTATTTATTCTAAACGCTAACGTCAGCAAAATGAATTGTGTTTTCATTTATTAGATTCATAGGGACTAATTTATGAACAGAAATATTGTTTATAGTTTATAAAGCAGTCATGAACAAGCACCGCAGATTAAGATATTTCCAGTTTTTTAATACTCTTGTTAATGCTAATCAGGTCTTTTATTGTCACAAAAAAAATGAAATAATAAATATTGGCTAGTATGTGTTTTGTTTGTCCTGGTTCTTTTGACTTTTTTATGTTAATTAAATTATCTGACTAATTATTAACGCTACCATTTCATCCGTAAAGGTCACCATCACCGTCAGGCTCAGGCTCAGGCCCGGTCAGGCCGTCAGCGAGTACTAGTGATTTTATTATTTAATTAAAATTGACTCATAGCATCATTATCGTAACATTAAAAATAGAAACTCAAAGCAAAGAGCAAAGCAGCCAGCAAAATGCAGCTGATAATGAAAACAAATGGTAGAAGTAGAAACAAACTACATAAGCAGTTGGCTGAAATCTGTAATTTAATTACTTAATTAGTGGTCGCAGTAGTAGCAAGGACAACGACTGCAAGTCGCAGTCGCAAGTAACATACCATACCTTCAAACGCCTATAGTATGATATAAAAAAAGCATAGGTATACAGCACAGTAGATAGTCGTACAGTACAGTATAATTAATTAATGTATAGTATTTTAGTGTTGATACTTCTACTTACTTAAGTTAGGTACTTAATCACATTACTGCCTGCGTTCTAACAGTTACTCATTCACTTGCTTTAACTTGCAGTACATTGAACTGCCTGATCATAAAATAAAAATAAAGATAATATTTTAAATACTTATTTGGACCTTGGGGTTCGACGTTCGACATTACTAATTACTAAATACGTTGGCAGTGTTGGCACTGATTACCTATTCTTGATTTACTGGTTTGGTTTTCTTGAATCTAGTATCAAAGCTGAAAGTTAACAAATTAAAATGTACGCAATTAGTTTGAATTTAAATTTAGATAAAAATCAAATTGGAAAATGTTAAATTTGTGTTGGATTCAACACAGGTCACAGAACACATCGTGCAGTAGTATGAACGGCAACTGCGGTATTACAAAAGCTATTTTAATTAATGCATGAAATGAAGGCATGAACTAAAACAAGTTGTAACTTTGTAATATTCTATTTCTAGTGATTTATGTAGCACAAATTAATTGTGTATTCTAATTTAAATATTCGACTTTGGCTAGTGTCAGTGGCAGTCAGTGCAGTGCCATGATTTGCCAGGCCAGTGCCAGTGCTGCAGCAAGTAACAGTAGTAACGTTGATCGTCTTGCGTGGTAGTAAGTGCTGGTCTACTGGTAGTCTAGTAACTCAAACTGGTAGTGGCAGTGGCAATGGCTTACTAGTGAGTCGTTAGTTTTAGTTTTTAGTTTTGTAGTCTCATGTTTCAGTTTAGGTATGTCAGCTAGTCACTAGAACTGGCATTACTTCAGTACTAACACTAACTAGTACTACTAAGCAGCAGCTAAAACGTGGCATTAACACTAATTCAAATTCATCCCAAGCTCCAAGCTAAAGAATTCTCAAAAATACAACACCCGTGCATATATTTGAAAAACGTTTGCGTTTTGCATTACCTAAAACATTAAAATATAATTATTAGTTATTATATAGGATTTTTCAAAGTCAGTAGTCAGTACTCACATAACATTCAAATTCACTAGTATTCAGTTCTTCGTTCTTAGTCAGTGTCAGTTAGTCTTCCAGTTCCAGTCTACAGGTTTTCAGTTCAGTCCTCACTCTTTACTTCTTTAGTCAGTTAGTCAGTCGCGACCGTGAGTGCTTTAGTGGTGTAGCAACATCTACACACTAAATACAGCGTAACTATTCACAACTTTACTTTGACTTTGCATTTTGAATTGTTAATTTTCCTACAATTTGTTTTGATTTTACTGATTACTATTATCTATCTTTCTGCAACGTACAAGTGTACATCAGGATTGTGTTCTTTGGTCTCGAAGAGATTGCGCCGTTTATAATGCCAGTCACAGAGGTGAATTAAAATTTAACTATTAAAATAATAATAAACATTTTTTTACTCTTTTATGAATTAGATTTATGTAAATCTCTGTAGCAGCTTGAGCTTGAGCTTGAAGACTAATGAGCTAAATTATTTACTTACTCACAGCACCTAGTTGGCTTTAGAGTACCATCTGCAGCGTCCTGGCAATGTCAAAATTTGCTAAATCTTCAAAATGCAGAGTTCTCGTTTACTGATACAACAATTCTATGTCAGCTTGGGCGATTTATACCATTTCATGGATTTTTAGTTGAATATTTTAATCAAGGCGACGACCCGATTCATCCCAACTATCCCGAATCTGAACCTGAAAGTTACCAAGCTCAGGTTGTGGTTAATACCGTTAATAACCATAACCAGCAAGTAAGTTTTACATATTTGTGTTTTCCCTTTCCCCAAGTCCACTTTCCACTGGTCAGCTAGTCTGCAGTTCTGCAGTCTGCAAACCCTGCATTGATCATTGATCTGCAAGCATTGCATAAAACAAAAACTAATAATTTTCATAATGTTTCTTGTGTATTCATATTCATTTAGTTAACTGCGCAAACTGTGACCGGAACGGCGTCTGATTCAGTAATTAACCTTGAAAATTATCCAGTCGTTGAAGTTGCTCAGGCAGTATTATTTCTTTATGTTGGAAAAATATGTTTATGGCCAACATCGATCACACGCTTCATAGAAATATTGTTGGCTCTTGGTTGTAATCCATCACGTGTATTGATAATGGGCCCAATGTCTTTTGCATTATATGATCATATGTTTGGATCCCCAGCATTAACTGAAACTGCAGGAGGACAGAAACTTCGATTTTGGTCTAATAACAATGGTGTTTTGACCGCGCACTTCATTTATGCCAATGGAATTTCGCATATTGAAGGGTATAGTGTATCGTCATAGTCATAGCCATCATAGTTAGGATTAGGATAGTTCAGGTTAATTAATATTCGTGCCCTGACGCCTGACTGAGACTCTGAGACTGAGTCCTAATTCCTGATTTTTACCTACTTACCTTACACTTACACTTAAGACTTTCATTTACATTTTTTCCTTATAATATTTCCATATTTCCTAATTATATGTACATATTAATTATAGGTGTTTTAATAATATTCTAATTGCATAGCACAATAATAATGATTTAGGTTAAATAAGTAAATAAGACATTTCTACTCTAGTTTTATGTTTCATTCCAGTTCCAGCTTTTTGTTTAATATTCGGCAGTTCTTTTGTAAAGTGTCACTTTTATTTTATAATATAATTTCCAGGAACTTAATTTATTCAGTTTTTGTTTTGAATAATTCCTTCTGAAATACGTTTTACTACTGAACTACTGACACTGACAACTACAGGCTACTCGTTACATTTGCTGACTCACTACAAACAACACATAAATCTCAAATTAGGTTTTGCAAAGGACGCCACAGCAATAAAGATTATAAATTTGGTATAAAAGGCGAACCATTTTTGTTCATCCGCTTATTAGTTCGTTTACTTTGTTATTGCAATTTACAAAAATGTCGGCTCCGACATCCAGTGTCGAATTAAAAAAACGAGGTAGAAAAGCCAGCAGTAGTAGCAGCGGTAGCAGTAAGGGTAGAGGCCAAAGGTTAGGCAAAAACAAAATACCTTCAGACTCAAACTCTGAGGAAGATAATGTAACCGTTTCCCCAGCGGTTACTCGTTCTAGGGCTTCAAAATTATCTAAATCAAAATTCAAACAGCAGACAAATCAAAGAAGAAAATCACGTAAACCCGCAGTAGTTGTAGATATTAAATCAAGTTCCAGTTCCAGCACTAGTGAAGGCTTGTCCCCAGTATTAGGGAAAGGTTTAAAATCATGTCGAGATCCTCCAAGTCAGAATAGTAGTTTCACATCACCAACAAATAACCAAGAGGATGAAGAAGAAGAAGCTAATTTTCTAGCAGGTTCCGAATCTGATTCGGTGTTCACTCAAAAAGACCGGCCTAACCACAAAAGACAGTCTCAATCTAAACCTGAACATCCTGGTGAAGCTGAAGCAGGAGCATTCAATTCGGAATTGTCAGATTCTCCTGCATCCTCCAAGGTGCAAGTCGAAGTCGAGTTAGAAGATGAAGAGGAAACTCTATTTTTATTGGATCGTGCAGATGCTTTGTTTGGAGAAAGGCCTTTACATACGCAACATCGTCCGGTAGTTCGACGGCGCTGTCGATCATTAAAAGGTAATTTAATTTTTATTTCGTTATTTAGATTTTTAACTTGTTAAACAAACGTTTAGACAACTTCACGATTTTATGAAGTATTTAAGTTAGGTTTTTTTGTTTAATAATAATAATAATTCTTTTAATTTTGTATACATTGTGATTATAATTTAAAATTTAAGTATTGTTTTAATGATGTATATTTTGTTTTTATCTGTACTTGCAAACAGGAGACTCTCCGCTGCTAAAATCCTCAAGTGGTGATGATTCCTTTGCAGAACCTCTACCGCTAGCATCGAAGTCAAAAGAAAAAGAACCGAACTCATCCGTTGATGACTTAGCAACGGTAGAAGCATTGGGGATAGGAATGGATCACGGAAGCATCGGGAGTCCTGAAAATAGTGACAGCGAAAATCCCTCAAACTTGGAACTAAACTGTTTAGAAACAGAAACAACACCAACTCGAACTGGTGTTACATCTAGAAGAAAGCTGTCACAACTGTCGGAAGGTAAAATAAAACTAATTATTGTTTAAACTAGTTTAAATAACATTAATAAATAATAATAACCACTGTGCAAAATAGTTTAGTTCCAGTCTGGTCCTAGTATTATTGTTGAATGATAATTTAATTATTAAATATATTAATTTTATTTTAGGTGCCTGCGGCTCCGGCGGCTCGCCGCATCTAGCTAAAAGGAAAAAAGTCGCTTCTATGGATATGGATATTGATCCCACTTCAAGCAATTTTAATGAAAATTCGGATGATGTTTCTTCTGATAATTGTTTGTCTCCTGTCCAATTAAACTTCACGCCGTTGCCGCGGTCAAGCGCATCCCGTTCCCGTTCTTCTTCTTCTAGAACTGTATCTCCAGTGAAGTGGAATCTCAGTATACGTCCAGGATTTCAACTTCGGGGAAAAATCGCTATTCATTTTGATTACATCGGACACCGAGATGAAGTTATAACATGCTCTGGAATTCCAGAGCATAGATACGCCGTGGCCTGCAGGCGTTGTCCAGCCGTGTTAGCTGGACATACATCTTCATATTCGAATTTGAGTCGACATTTGTTGGTAAGTAGAGTTTTATGTCATGTATATATTTAATTTTTGTTTGGATTTAATTACCGGTCTGATTGTCTGATATAAATTCGAAATATACTTAAATGAAATTCTTGTTTTTATTTAATATTTTAGACGCGCCATGGTATTTGGCGTTCTCCTAAGGCACAACCGCAACCCGAGAATTCAGCTTCAGCACCAGTGCCAGTACCATATCATCGATATCATCCTAAGCAGCTCAGATATGAGATGAACTGCCTGCGCTTCACATTGTTGAACAGTCTGCCCTTCCAAATGGCAAGATATGATGCATTTCAAACGATGGTGTTGGATCTTGATGACAACATCCGAACAATTAGTGGAAAAACACTAAGTAGACGCATGTTTCGAATCAGTAATCGGGTAAGTGTAAAACTAGGCAATTATTATTTCAATTTTACACACTTACATGTAGTAGCTAGTAGCTGTTAATTAATTCAAAACGGCGAATCGTTTAGAAATACTAAGAGCGTACTAGTTATTTTCTGCGTTTTTGATTCACGTTAGCTTCCATTTTCAGTAATGATTGTGAATAACTTGCACAAAAAATTTAATTCTAGAATTTAACATATTTGTATTTCATTTCAGGCAATAGAGGACAATAAAAAGATTCTGAAGAGCGTACGATTCGTAAGTATTCTTGTAGACGGATGGACTACAAAACGAAATAAAGGAGTCATCGCTGCTCAAGCAGTGTTTTGTACTTCCAATATGAAATGGGGTGTACGAATTATCGGATTAGAAGAATTGGCCGGTAGTCACACTGGCACAGCAATTCGAGACTGCGTCAACGCTATGCTAGAAGAGCATAGTCTTCTTGATAAGGTATGTATCTATTATTTAACAACAAGTATCATATTCTTATAATAATTATACTTTTCACTGTCCTGTATTGTATTGTACGTTTTCCGCACACCTCATTCTATGCATGAACTTTGTATTGTACATGCACTGAATTAATTAAATTTCGCATTTAACATTATTTGGTTTTGAATTTGCACAGGTAGCGGCATTTGTGATCGATAATGGTAGCAATATGGTGAGTGCTTTCGACCATTTCCCTCGTAGGAAGCCATTTGTGCACGGGGAGCCACCCCGTCCATTTGGAAAGTCTCATGGAACTTACCGATGCGTTGCACATACACTGCAGCGCGTTGTCAAGACTGCTGATTTAGGTAGTATAAGTTTCTCCGTCAAGAACGCAATGCTGTGTATCGCTAGGATCATGAGTTCACAACTTCTGAAAAAATTACTAGAAGTTCAAACGGGTAGGGGATTACCAAAGAAATCAGATACGCGCTGGAATTGTGAATATGACATAATCTGTCTGCTTGTAACTGTAAGTTGTTTTAAGTTGTCGCATATTTTTTAATTATTTTAGCATCAAAATTTTATTATTTTATATGAAAGATAATCAAATTATGTACGTGCAAATATTACCTAATAGTAGTGTTGCAACAAGTTTTATAACCTTTATATGTACATTGCTGAAATAGTTGTATTCATAATGTTGTTTATTCATTTAATTCTAGGGAAAAATGTTTAATGCTGTCAACAGCATCATAAACTACGCATTGACTTCAAAAGACGGATCTTTTTTCAAGAACTGTATAATTAAGCCAGTAGTAATGCGATCACAAGACTTCTTAAATTTAAAGCAGTATTGTGATTTATTGGAACCGTTAGCTACAGCGACAGATAGACTGCAAGCAGACGGGTTTACAGCGCATTTAGTGTTGCCTGAACTCCTTCGATGCTTTCAAAGTAAGTCTTTCATGAGTTTAATTCTCCATATATAACGTTGCATTATTATACTTATTATTGAAAGCTCTACAAATTATTATTATTGTTTTTTGACAATTTTGTATTTACTTTTAATTTAAACTTAGAAATCACAAAAGTTGAGTTGGAATCACCCCCAAACAGTGTTGCATCCACACTGATTTCGGAGTTTCTTCGTCGTTTTGCATCTTAGTTCACAGACCCTATATTGGTAGTCGCAACATTTCTGGATCCATGGCGGAAACTTCATTTCTTTGATTATATGCGCACTTGTAAGCAAGAAATAATAATTATAATATACACCTAATTAAATCAATGCAATATAAATTATTGAACAGAAAAAATGAAATTTTTTATTGGTAGGCAAACACAGTGTCACAATTTTACTGTGTTCTTGTGTCTGTGTTGATTTAGAATTAAGAATATTTCAATAATGTGTATTTTTTACATTGTATTTTTTTACAGTTGGGTATGATCGACATCTCCCAATAATGGATAACTGCGACATTCTTAAACTACTGGAAGATTTTTCTATCACCTCAAGCAAAGTCATTTTTGGCATCAATAAAGACGAATCACCGAAATCAAGGAATGATGCTACAGCAACAGCTGTCTCTCCCGAAAACAAAGCTGCGTCACAACCTTTAAATAGACCCATAGATCGTTCAGAATCTTTAGAAGAGTATGCACCTTCCTCACCTACAACGTGTGAATCAAATCCATCCACGTTCAACACCAATACAAATTCTGAGTGCGAAATACCACCCATGGCCATGGCATCAGGAACTCTAGAAGAAGGACTGTCAGCAACAATATCATTAGAGATTAAAGCGTTTGCTTTTTCTCCGATTATCAAAGCAGATGTAGGGACGTTTTGGCAAGAAAAAAAGCTCTCTTTTCCTATATTAGCCAATTTATTTCCTTGCGTGATGTCGCGTCCATCATCAACGGCTCCGGTAAGTCACTGATTGTTATTTAGTAATTCAAACTATCACAGATAAATCCCCCCTATTATTCTGTTTTTTAATTTCTACGCTAAGTTTAGGCAAGAGCTACAGCTACAGGGGCTTTAAAATTAGTTGCACCTAATCTCAATAACCTGACCGGTTAAATTGACTTATTAAATTTCTAAACCATAAAATTTAAGATTGGGACCTAATGACCTGATGACTTGTAAATATATTAGCATTTTTATTTTGTTATTGTGGAGACTAAAACATCTGTGATTTTGTTGATTTTTTCAGCTTGAACGATTATTTTCAAAATGCGGGGTTAATACCCGGGATAAAAGAACTGCGACATTACCTGCTACACTAAAAAATATGCTCGTAACCAGAGAGTGGTTTGAAGCGGAGGACGAGGTCGTAACACCTAATCTGAAGAAGGAGAAGGAGTCACAGAGACAGAAACATAAGCAAAATGAAACTGGCGCAGATGCTGAGGAACGCGCTAATAATTCTGACTCTGATGTGGAAGTGGAAGATGGTGTGAATCCAAATACTGATGGCATCGAGACCAATAATTCAAGCCAATCAAAGGAGTTAACGACCCCAGGCAAACGTCCAAATCGACTAAGACTAAGACCAACGCCAGGATCGTCAACATCTTCCAATTCATCATCTCCAACTTCACCGTCCTCACGCAGCTCCTCCTCGTTACTCAGAGACGAGTTTATCGATTTTGATACCGCTCTTAGAATGGTATTAGACGATACTGATCCTTTGTTTGGAGAAGGCGACGACGACGAAGATGCGGGTACATGGGAGTGTGCAGAATCCCAGCAACAAGGTTGGATGTCCTAGGCCTAGAATGCAGTAAAGTGCATACTCACTCATTTTAATGTATACTCTTGATATTTATCATTAAGATGTGATGCTCAAATATTTTTTTCATTTTAATTTTTAATCAACTTTTTAAAATTTTAACAACTTAAATTTATTTTTTATTTTTTTTTCAATTTTCCGGTTTGTCGTTTGAGAAATAAACGTCAAACTTTTTTAATTTTAATTTTGTAGGTATAATTTTATACTTTTTTTTCAATTTTTCGGTTTGTCGTTCTAGAAATGAACGTCTAACGTTTTTAATTTTAGTTTTGTAGGCTTAATTTTATACTTTTTTGCTTTTCGTGCGTAGTAGGTTTATTTATTTTAATTTCAGTTTTATTAAATAAAGTTGTAAATATTTTTTTGTGGCAATTTGAGCATACTATCATATAAAGTGTGCTAGGCTAGCTGCTAGCTTATTGCAAAGCAAACTGATTTTTAATTTTTGCTATGTAATTCATTATTTTTATTTAAGTAAACATGTTTACATTGTTTACAATTATGAATATCGATAATAGTGTAACATTTAATTTTAGTATTTTATAATTTACCTTAAAATCGTCTAATTTTTAAGCTATACATACGACATACGGTCAGTCTTTACTAATTTGTATTGCGGTAGTATTTTAATTTTTAATTCAGTGGTAATTTAAATTAATTTTATTCTAAGTTATTTCAATTTAAAAATCAAAACACGAAACTCTTATGATTTAGGTATATTTGCTAATTTTCGTATAGATTTATTAAGTGATTTGGCATTTTGGCATTGTACAATTGTACATCATTGTTTATACACAATTATATATTAAACATAAAAATTAATACCAAATTTTGAATTACACTACGGTTTTGCAATAATTCACTTTCATAAAATCATTTTACTATTTGTTAATTTTTTTCTTAGTTTCATTTCATAATATTATTTCACTGTCATAACATATTATTTATCACTGCATACTGCATAGCATTTTCTTTCAGCTACTTCTGGTAGCAGTGTAGTAGCAGACAGCAGGAGTAATAGCTAAAATGCAGCAGCAGCAGTAGCAGTAAGCGCAGGTACGCTAGTGTTTACACCGTTGGCACACACAGCTAGATTTATCAGAGAGAGTAATAATTGCTCGTATTACCTGAGGGATAAAAGTAAAGGTGAATCGTGATGAAGCCAGTCCCTAGTCCCTACGCCGCTATGTAGGCAGCTCAAGATGTTGCTAAAAAATGTAATTCCCTTGAAATTACATCTCTTCATATTAAATTAGGAGCAACTGGAGGAAACAGAACTAAGACTTCTAGACTAAGGGCCCAGTCAATTATTAACAGTTCTGCAGTCTTTTACTTTTGACTCGAATTACTCAAACGGCAAAATGCTAACGATAATTTGCTTCGTAGATTGTGATGACTGTAATAAAATCAAAATGTTTTAAAAAATATAATGAAATCTTTCCACAGGTATGTGTAAAACAAATGGATGTTCTCGGAGTGGTGTTGTTGTTCCTTCTCTTCCGATCTTCTTCGTCTTCTTCTACAATCGTCGACCACGACGACAGCCCTTCCTCCAGGTTAAGTCTGACAGAATTGGTGTCACATCCTCAATACGTCCAATCTTCATGTTGGATCGAGCTAAAGCACAAAGAGCTGACTGGGCCCCTGATCCAGGAATCTTAGTTCTGTTTCCTCCAGTTGCTCTTAATTTAATATGAAGAGCTGTAATTTCAAGGGATTTACATTTTTCAGCAACATCTTGAGCTGCTTACATAGCGGCGTAGGGACTGGCTTCATCACTATCTGCCTTTAGTTTCATCTCTCCAGTAATACGAGCAATTATTTATCTTCCTGATAAATCCGTCTTCATATTAAATCAAGAGCAACTGGAGGAAACAGAACTAAGACTCTTGGACCAGGGGCCCAGTCAGCTCTTTGTGCTTTAGCTCGATCCAACATGAAGATTGGACGTATTGAGGATGTGACACTAATTCCGTCAGACTCAATTCAGAGGAAGGGTGGTCGTCGTGGTCGACGATTGTAGAAGAAGACGAAGAAGATCGGAAGAGAAGGAACAACAACACTACTTCGAGAACATCCATTTGTTTTACACATACCTGTGGAAAGATTTCATAAGATTTGTTTAAACTTTTTGATTTTATTACAGTCAACACAATCCACGAAGCAAATTAGTGTTAGCATTTTCCCGTTCGAGTTAGAAGTAAAAGACTGCAGAACTGTGAATAATTCCATGCTGCAGTAGCTGCAGTGCAGTTGTGCAGTGTATAAAGTTATTAAAAATCTAAATTCTGTTGTTGCATTTACATATGTGACTTACCACAACATCTGACCTAAAAAATGAAATTGACCACACTTACGATGAAGAACTATAAGTACTGTTACTATGATTTTAAAAGTACAACTTTTAAAATGACAATATTTCACGCATAAAGTCATAAAATATAACACAAAAGCTGTGTAATTAGTTAAGTAGTGTAAGATTATTATTGTGATTGTGACTTCTGACTTGAAAGATTATGAATAAATTAAAATCAGTAATTTAAAATTTTAACATTTATTGATACCATTTTTATTCGTGATTGTTTTTGTACAACATCATTTCGTAATACGCAATAACGAAATGCATATCAGAAAATCAGAATTCATTCATAGATTCA
Organism: Dicyrtomina minuta; assembly: GCA_949802685.1. NCBI lineage: Eukaryota > Metazoa > Arthropoda > Collembola > Symphypleona > Dicyrtomidae > Dicyrtomina > Dicyrtomina minuta. The sequence continues at coordinate 21,030,119 of OX461808.1, read as the reverse complement.
TAGAATACAAAATTCACTGGATTGCCTGCCAAACTGCCAACGCCAACTGACAGGTAACTTGGTAAAAAAATAATTAAAAAGCATAATAACTGGATAGCCTTAGTTTGTTAGAAGTTATAGAATTCATATTTTATGGCTAAGGCTAACACACTAACACACTAACACAACATAAAATTAGGTGTTTACGTTTAAATAACTCTTAACATTAAAAGTATTAAAACTTTACTAAAAAATTGAACACATAAAAAAATCATTTTTTCAGCTCACAATTTCATTTACACACTATAAAATCGATATGTACAGACTACGACTAGACTGTATACTGAAACTGAAAGCACTTACTGACAACTGACAGATTAATACAAACACTCACGACATTTGCTTGTCATTGTTAGTTTATAATTTCTAATAATTACATAATCCATTATGTATATCGCATAAAAGAATTTATTAAAATTATTTGAATCAAAATATAAACATCATGTGCTTATCGATGCAAGATGTAAACTATTAAATAATATGAACTATCAAAGTGAAAAACCTAACATAACACAACTTAGCACAACAACAAGCTATCAAGCAATGTTAGGTAAACACAAGAACAAGAAACTCACAAAAGTTTAAGTTACAAAGTACAAGGTACTGAAGAATGAAGGCTAAATCGGACAGTTATGATTATAATAATTGAAATGCTAGAATCACCAAATACTGTGTCCCAAGTCCGAACAGTCGCAACACTCTCACTCAAAACACTAGGAAACTAGAACTAGGAACTGAAAACTGGTAAATTTTGTTTTTTTATCCTGCTGTGCTGCTTACTGCTTAACGGTTGCATCTATGATTTGACACTTGTGCGACTACTGCGACTACAACTACAGTCTACTTCAAATCTAAACTAAAGTTAATAATTTATAAGCAATATAATTAATTAGATCTCAGTCTTGCTCTTGATAATAGTTACTGATAACTGATACTGATTGATTCTAATTCTACATTCTACTTCAACTTTCACTAAACACACAACAAACCATGACAAATATTGGAATTGTCCGAAATACCTAAATATTGTAAGTAATTAGTACTTTCAAACTGTAATTCGTTTTATTAATTACTTATCTTGTTACGTTACGATCATGGGACTGACACTGACTACTGACGCTGAAGAGCAGCGGCAGCTAAGCCTAAGCGTTTCTCCTGTTTCTTCTTGTTTTGCAAGTGGAGTCTTGTACGGTTGTGTCTACCGACGCTCGAAAGATTCTTTAACTTGATATTGCACACCTTACATTTATATTTCAGCAGATAGTAGTGGTTTCGAATATGATCTCGGAGAATTTTTGCAATCGTGGTGCAATCTCGACTCATCTCTTGACATATCTTGCAAGTATACACTGTTTAAAGCAAAAAATAAAAAATATTAATGAGTAAGTAAAACTGATTATGACATGAGCATCAACATCAACCTTAAAACATGCAATGCTATCAGAGTTTTGAAAGCATGAAATATTTACGCTTTACCCCTACGCCAATAATTTGTGCATTGTTTAGTAAAAGAAAAAACGGTGTTTAGTTTTAGATAATACAAATAGGAAATGATAAATAGTAGATTTTAATTGTCGTAAAACTTACTTTTGACTAAATCAGAAATCGTTGTAGTGAAAAAGAACTGAAAAAAACGGTCGCCTAGAACTTTTAGCATTGCTAATGCAGCGGGTGACTGCCATTTGCCCTCCATATTATTGTTTTGACGATGTACCAACAAATCCGTTTTTTTTGGTTTAGTAGGTGTGGACTTCGTATTTGAATGTCGTTGTTGCTGCGATGCCTGCGATTTTGAATGACCTGCCTCTGCTGGCTCGACTGGCTCTGGCCCATGCCCAGTGTTCAACGTTGAGGATGATGATGATGCGATGGCTGCATCTGAAGTTGAAGCCGAAGCTACATCTTTGACGTTCATATTATTCTTCTTACGATACACCAAATCCTTTTTTTTTGGTTTAGGTGATGAATTCGGATTTGCATGTCGACGTGGTTTCTGCGATTTGAATTGCTCTGACTCTGGCTTGACTGGCTCTGGCCCATGCCCGGTGTTTAACTTAACTGATGATGATGATGCGATGGCTGCATCTGAAGTTAAAACTACATCTTTGACGTCGGCTGCAGAACCCACAGCCACATACACTGGAATTTTGGCTTCCTCGACAACACGAACATTTCGTTGGCTTGAGCTTGGATTGGCAATTTTGCTTTCAGCCCTTGCTGTATCTAAGTTATCAATAATAATTGTCGGAGTTTTATCGTATGATTCGAAGCTAGTGTTTTCAATAGGACGAACACTAAGATTAGGAGGATTTGGATCTGGATCTGGATCAGCTATTTGATACTTTCCATTTTTGGTTTTTTTAAACTTCATTGATAAGCGTTTTGATTTGGAATACATGGCAGTGGGCTTATTAATACCTTTGCTTGACTTCTGTATTTGTTTATGGGGACGTCCACGGCCACGGCCACGGCCACGGCCACGGCCACGTCCTTTTTTATTTTGCTGTTGATGCTGATGCGGAGGCGACGGAGGCATCAGAGGCATCGGAGTCGGAGGTCGGTTAACATTTCTATCCTCAGATATTAAGTTCAGGAAGGGTTGAGGACTCAGGTCCTCTGCGTCTTGATCTGGAAAAAGACATTGAGGATAATTTTGTTGCCGTAGTTCGTTAAACCTTGATCCCCACACATAGTCATTATCATTGTTACCTTCAACGTAATCTGTATCCACAAATTGTTCTCCCTCATCTTCTTTTACTACTTCTACTTTAATGGTTGCACTGGTTGCAGGTGATACTGGTGCAGGTTCATTAAAGTCATTAGAATTATTGGAGCTTGCAACTTCAGTGTCTAAACAGCATTCAACAGGGATTGGGAGAAGTGTCGCAAGAAGGCTTCTTTTTTGCGACACACCATTTGGATTTGGATGTGTAGTCACCACAGTCAAAATTTCTTGATTGCTGCCGCTGCCGCTGGTGTTGGTGTTGCTGGTAATATTTTCCGCTTCCGGTTCATTTGGTTTTGGTTCACTGGCACGAGATTCACTGTCACTACTTAGGGCTGCGGATGCGTAGCACGCTGAAGCTGGCAAGCTTGAAATTTGAGTTGAAGTTGAAGCCGTTGAAGGCAATGCTGGCGCTGGCAATGTCACTTCTTTCACACTTAGATCCAAAGGTAAATCTTGTATTTCCATTTCTTCTTCCTCTGGTTCTGTTTGCGTACCTAAAGATACACCACCACCACCATGGCACTGCATTTTTGTGACATGAATATTTACGTCACAGTGATTTCCAATTGAGATGAGTCCAGCAATTTGATCTTAAAAACATAAACAAAAACATTATTTAATTAGGTTTTGCACGCTATCAGGATATCATACTAGATCAGGATCAGGGTAACGTATTGTTTCCTGATTCCTGATTTCTATCTATGTCGCATTCTGCATTTTAGTTTTAATTTATTTCAATTAAATAAGTTAGCTTGGTAATCTTAAAATGTCAACTACTGATGTTAGAAATGTAGATATAACCAAATCATCAAACTTAATATAGCGTAACATGCAAAATGCTGCTGCAACAATGCAAAACTAGCCAACTTTTACCTTTTAAATCATGAGAAATATTTAACACAGTTGTTGTTGTCGTTGTGGATGCCGAAGATGAATTTGTAGACAAGATCTGTGGCGAATCAGCTTTATTGGTTAATTTTCCCATGTTAACTGGTTTATTTCTATTCATGGTCAGCTTCAGTTAGTGCTAAAATAAATCAAATGTAAAATCTGTGAATTATTTAAATATTTTAAACTTAAACAATAGCAACATTCACAATAATTAAATATAAATACAAACATATTACAAAATTCTGTTAATTTACTTTTTTATACCTGCATTCAGTCCGTAAGTTAAAAGAAAATCAAACGCGAAGCCAACAGTCCTTTGTTTTCTCTGAAATCTTGAATCCTTCTAACTTATTCAATAATACTCGTATCAGTTGTCAGTAAAAAACTGAAGCGATAGTAGTTGATTCAAAAATATTTGTTACAATTTTACTTTTTGCTTTTGGAAAATTTGCCGAATTGTCAAAAAATTACTACTTTTTTAACTAAATTGAACTCTGAAAGTCTGCCGTCTGACTCTGACTGACGACTGATGACTAACAACTAATTGCCCTTAGAACTCTTTTAAAAAAAACAACCGGAATTTTGCTTCTATTCTGATAATTTCTCGGTGTTAGTTCTGTGACGACTGTGACTGTACTGACTGTGCTTAATTCTTCTAGATCTGGTGTTATAGCCGTGTGCGTACTGCGCACTTCACTACGTCCTTCATACGTTTATAAAGTGTTTAGTTCCTAGAGCTTGTGTTTGCACTGTTACTGTTTGTAAATTGAAAAGTGCAGCTATTAGGCTACTTATTCAGTTTTAAAGCTTCGCACACATACAAGTAATGTATGCACGTGATATTTGGGCATTCAGTTGGCCTATTGGCTTTTGCAAGTAGAATAGCGGCAATTTACGTCACGTAAACTGATAAAGTGTTGTTGTTGTTGTTATTGATATTTTGCATGTGCAGAACGTAACATACAAAAAAAATAAAAATAAATAAACAATTTAAGCTTCTCACATGTACTTGTACTCTGACTCACTGTGACTTTGGTGGGTTGGTTGGATTAAGTAGGTAGGTGTGTAAACACAATGTTATATTTTTGGTTTAGTTTGACTTGCTTAACTATTTAAGGGTTAAGTAAAAAGTGTCTTGTGTTCTGTGTTCTGTTTAATTCTTAAATTATATGTTGTTGGAGCACTAATACGGTTGACAGTCAGTACTCTGTAGTCTCTGCAACTTATTACACAGTTTTATCTACTTACTGACTTATGGACTTAGTATTAATTACAAAATTTAAAATATTAAATCAAAAGTTCTACCAGTTTCTTGTATTTAGTATTCAGGTATTTTTTAATGTACTTCTTATTTGTTTCTGTTTTTAATTCCTCAAGAATAAATAAATTAGTGTATTAGGGTTTTGAGGAGACAGTGGAGACACGGGTCTACAGTCTTTGTGTCTTTGTGTTGATAAATAAATAATAACTACTATTAGCAGCAGCAGCTACAACAATGTCTTCATCTAGATTTAACTGCACTGGCCAGGTAAGCTGATACTTAATACTTTATTTGTACTACAGTTATATTACAAGTGTTACATTAGTGTTACAACAAGCAAAAATTGAACTAATAAATTATATAGGTGTTTTTTGCCTTCTTAAAAAAATAAGGCACACCAGCCCAGTGGTGCCACAGCTTGACTCCATCTGAAGCTGTCAGCTGTGGCTGGCGGGCTGGGTTTCCCTCCCAGCTCCCACGATCTCGACCTTGAGCCTTACTTTAGCCTTGTAGCCCCGGCCACTGGATCAAACCAAGTCAAGGGATCGATCCTGTCGGCCCTTGGGAAAAGATACTCTCTTCCGCTTTCCCCCTACTGGCAACAGCTGTTCATTGGCTACAGGCTAATTAACTTTTTGCTGGTCGTTAAACCACTGGACTGCGTGTCCCTGTGTGATCCATGGGGCTATGAAAACCGTATATTAGTCTCTAAAATGGTCCTATATAGAAAATCTCTAAAATGGGACACAATATTATTCTATTTTTATTTACAGACTATTGAAAATGTTGACAAGAATGGCACAACTACTGATTCAGACACGAATAAAACCATTCAGTCCTGTGAAGTTCAAGATCTAAAAACTGCCGAACTTCAGAATGTGAACTTGGTGTCTTACCCATTAGCTGATACGCATGGGGATGGGGATGGTGATGGTATAGTTTACATTGATCGAATTCCAAATAGTGTGAGAGTAAATGGAGAAGAATTAGAAGTAGTATACACCAATGTAATCAGTGGCTCAGGTTCAAGTGGCTGCGCCTATCAAAATGAAACACTTGAAGACTCTCAAAACGATGAAGAAAAACAAGGTATCTATTCTAACAAATGTATTTATTCATGCATGCAAAGTATTCAAATTTAAATAACAACACAATTACTTTTGTATTAATAAATGATCTAAACTAATTCATTTAACGCCAGGCAGGCAACACACATTAAGCTTAAATTCAAAGCTCTTTGTTGATAAAATATGAATGAGAATGAAGGCTAAAAATTGTTTTTCAACTTTAAACGTTGTTGCAATATTATTTAAAACAACTAATTTTGCTAATTTAACAACCGTAACCTTTATTGTAATATTTGTATCAGGTTTGCCTACTCAGCCTAATATTCCTATAAAATCACTGGAATTCAGTTGTGATTCAACACCAAATCCTGCTGCTCTAAGACATGATGATATTTTAGCTGATTTCGAACTGGAGTGTGACCGTGACCCTAGAGACAATGATGTTGCCGCTGTCAACGTCAACGTTAATGAGGATAACGATAGTGACAATAATTTCAAATCCGCTAACAATAATTCTACTGTTTTATCAAATTTGGCACTGCTTGACACCAGCCAACTTGAAAACATTGTTCGTAAGTATCACATAACACTTACCTGTAACTGTATATTTTGCAGAAGATTTAATATAACAATGGTATTTGCATTCTTTTGTTACTAATTTAATTTAGTTATTTTTAAAATTGGGTATTAATTTTGTAACATTTTTATTTTATTTTCAGAAACTTCAGTGCTGGCATCACTTAATTCATTAAAATCGTTGGCGGGATCACATGTTATCAATTTAGTTGTCAACGTTGGATGTTCCAACTCATATTCTCGCAATGACTCTGATAATGCTGTTGCTGGCGTTGCTGCTGCTGCTTCTAATACCAAGCTACACAGCAAATGCAAAAGCAAAATCAAAACTTCAATTTCAGTCCCAGTCCCAGCCTCAGCTAAAGAAGATTCTACACCATCAACATGTGCAGTTGTCAATACAAGTAAGCAAAAAAATGTAGTTCCAACTGTATCTAAATCTAAATGTAAACGTAGTTCTAGGTTACAAAAAGATAAAACACCGTCTGTGCAAACACCGTCTGTGCCTCGTTCAGCTGTTGGTGTATTATTTAATAAAGTGCATTCAGGCATTAAAAATATTCCCAATGTCAATAATGATGGCATTAACACCAACCACGGTCATAATTCTGTCGAGCCTAACTTGCCTAACAGGTATGAAAGACGCAAACGTAGTCGCAGTCCTAATAATAGCAGCGACAGCAATAGCAATGACACCGAGTTTCAAAATTATTTACAATTCAGTAGCTCGTATTTAAAGCCTCAAACTATGCGTAACGTATTAGGAGCAGGAGCAGAAGGTGAACTAGCTAGTTGTAACAGAGCAAGAAAAACAGTGTCAGAGAAGTCAGAGTCAGAGTCAGACGATGACGATTCAGGCAAACCAAAAGATAACACAAAAGGTACTGAAACTGACCTTGGCCTTGACCCTAATCCTATAAGCAACTTAGATGGTCCTGATGGTCCACGTAAAAAAAGTATCAAATTAAAAAAATATTCTGATATAGTCAAAAAATACGCTACTAAAAATAAAAAAATACCAATGCAAATTATCCGAAAACAGTTTGATTATACGAAACAAGGTTTTTATTTATGTAAAGTTGAAGGTTGTATGTGTGCTGTTAAGCACGCACAATCTCTGCGTCGACACTGGTTTACTCATGTGCTTCAAGAGGAAGACGACGACATGAATTCTGACTCTGACATTTCTGACGATGGCGATGGCTTAGATAGCTACACTAGTGTAAACACCACGCACACTAAGACTAAGACAACTAAGACTGGCTTGCACAGCCACAATAATTCCAGGGACAGTTTTAATTATGATTTAGATTTAAGTTTTGGGTCTGAGTCTGATTTAGACTTAGACTCAGATGACTCAGAGTCATACCAGTCCTACCAGAGAGCTGAAACTGAAAGTAATGAGAGGTTAAAACGAAGACGGGCACAGGGAGGCTTGAAAAAGCATTTGTCACAGAAAAAATTAATTCTGGACTGATTTAGTACTGTATATAGTTATAAATGTATCTGCACTACTTGTAAATATTTTCAAATTATGTATTTTGTGTAATATATTTTATACTATAATTATTTATATTTACAATTAATAAATGTATCTGCACTACTTGTAAATATTTTCGAGATATGTATTTTGTGTAATATATTTTATACTATAATTATTTATATTCAAGTCAAGATTTTACCTATTTGCTTGACATTTCATTAAATTTAAATGTTTTTTGTTATTAATATTATCTAATATAATTTAATTAATTGTACTAAATAAAAGAATAAAATAAATCAAAATGTTCAATTTGTAATTTATGATTCAGTTTTGGTGTTGATTCCGTTCACACAATAGAATATTAATACTATTTTATTTTATTATACATTTTTTGTAGGTAGGTAGTAGTAGGTACAAACTTTTAGTATCTGAGGGGTCGGCTCATTTCTGAGGGAAAGAGGTGGAAATTTTTCGTCGGACTCACTGTGAGGCCTTTGGGCTCCTTATGGACTTAAAAAACGAACGAACTCGAACGGCACTTTTTTCATCGGGCTCACTGAGGGCTCAAAATTTTTGGTTTTTTTTTAAATAAGTGACTACCGTTCACAAGTATTTTCAGGAGCAAAAGTGACCGACTGTCTTACTATGGTTACGAATAGTCTTTGGGGACTTCCAAGGTGTCTGCAAATTTCAGCTGCACTTTGAAGGGCGAAGTAATCAGGAAGCTAGGGATGGGCGTATGATTACATTGCAGCCCAACTACCCTCTGCAATTTAAGGTAATTACAAATATTACAGTATACACAATGGTAGGTAGGTATAGTAACCGTAAAGCTTCAAATAGCTCCCGGGTCCCTATCAACTCCTGGGTTTTGATGCAAAGTTTGAGCTAACTCCCCGTGGAGCTGGAGCTAATTGAAGCTTTTACCGAGACTTGAGTATTATCGCCTGTGAAGAATCAAAATAGCCTACCTACAACCTTTACCCAATTCAAGTGAGAATCAAAATTAGCCGAATCAATTGCAACATCACTAACAATAAGTGAGAGAGTTGCTTAGGATGTTGATTAGAATATTTCTAAAAAGTGTATAAAGAATTTCTATTCACATGGTTTGAAAATATCAAAATGTTCTATTTACATGTTTTTGAAAATATCAAAATGTTATATTTACATGTTTTTGAAAATATCAAAATGTTCTATTTACATGTTTTTGAAAATATCAAAATGTTCTATTTACATGTTTTTGAAAATATCAAAATGTTCTATTTACATGTTTTTGAAAATATCAAAATGTTCTATTTACATGTTTTTGAAAATATCAAAATGTTCTATTTACATGTTTTTGAAAATATCAAAACGTTCTATATACATGTTTTGGAAAAATTCAGCATGTTCTATTTACTTACATGTTTTGGAAAAATTCAGCATGTTCTATTTACTTACATGGTTTTGAAAAATGAAAATTTTCTATTTACATGTTTTTGAAAAGTGCAAAACGTTCTATTTACATGATTTTAGGATCTTTACATTTGAATTTTTTGTTGATACTGAACGCTGAATTTTGTTTATAGCTAAAAATAGGTATGTAGGTATTTGTAACTCTTCATAGAAAATATCTTTTTTTTATTGCAAATACTTTAATTTTAACCTGCGGGGTCTTTATCTTTAACTATATCGTCTATGAAGAACCAAAATGACCCATATCCATTTTTAGCTACAAACAATATCAGCTATCTACAAAAATAGTCAAATATGTCTTGATAGCATTTGAGTAGAACATTTTGCACTTTTTAAAAAACATGGAATTAGAACATTTTGCACATTTTCGAAAACACGGATTTAGAACATTTTGCGCCGTTCCAAAAACATGGAATTAGAAAATTTTGTACTTTTTCAGAAACAAGGAAGTAGAACATTTTGCACATTTTCGAAAACGCGGAATTATAACATTTTGTGCCTTTTCAAAAACATTAAATTAGAAAATTTTGCACTTTTTCAGAAACATGGAATTATAAAATTTAGGAAATTTTCAGAAACATTAAATTAGAACATTTTGCACGTTTTCAAAAACTCTTAATTAGCATTTCACGCATGTTTCTCATTTTGTTTTTATGACACTGCTCATTTTGATTGTAGCTTCAATTGGATATGGGTCATTTTGGTCCTTCACAGACGATATTAAAATGTACTAGGTATAGAAATTCATATTATAGCCCGGGCTATTTTTTAATTGATATATTTTCAGAGGAAACGTTGACCCGACGTCCCACCCGTTTTATCTCCATGGACATGGTTTTCAGATAATTTCTCAAGGGTTTCTAACGGGCTCAGTGAAAAAAAATCAACTTTTTCAAGACAGAGACCTCGCTGTAAGCATTTATATTTGCATTATTTATGCATTTTCAAAAGTTTATAGTATTTTCTATACTTTGTACCTTTTGCCTAATAGCCTACTAAGGGATCTTCTATAAATGATGTCATTGTCTCAGTGGGTGGGTCCTAAAAGTCTCTCGCTTTATGGAAATGTTAAAAATGTTGTCATTCTATTTTTTGGGTGTGTGGGTTTATTATAAAATATCCATGTCATCCATGACATCATTTATGAACGATCCCTAAGTAACGGCACAGCATATCGACGTTGAAGTATCAAATTGGTTAACTTCCACGTTTTGCTAAAAGCAAATCGGATTCCTTCCACTTTTTATTAAAAGCAAAACGGTTTCCTTCCATTTTTAGCTGCGAACAACATTTGTATAGACATAGCCACACTAGGAACAAACCGGTTGTATTGGAATAATAATTCAAAAAAAATATTAAACACTAATTACTTTAGTGTAAATAAAAGTTTGCTAAAATCTGATTATTCGTAACTACTGGTCATTTAATTTTCTATAGGTTGGAGAGATAGATGAAATGCCGAAACCACCAAGTGATTTCCCAAAGTGTGGAGATTACAAGTATGTAGTGCATCAACCACCATATACAAACCATTGTCGTACACTTCCCCCCTCACCACGTATCTTGATCGACGACGACATTCCTTTATGTGAAGATGTGAAAGCAAAGTCGCTCCATAGCAAGTCGTAGAATACAGTCCTTCTCATATATATCGCCTGTGAAGAATCAAAATGACCCATTTTCATTTTTAACTAATTACGAATTTTAATTACTATCTACAAACATCTACATAATAATAAAATTCAAATAAAGCTGTCCGTTTCTGTCCGCCCTTTTTGTCCGCCATTTCTGTCCGCTGTACAATGTAATTGTCAATTTCTTAAAAGCTAACATAGCGACACCAACCTGCAACATACTGTTCGATGGGGAATCAAATTCTGTATTGGGTGTATTAAAATTTTGTGATGTTGGTATTTAATACTGACCGTATGTTTAAAGAAGTAACGCAAAATGAAGAATTTTTTAGTTTTTTAGCTATAAATATGTCTTGATAAATGCAGTTACATTCCGTCCGTAGGACGGGCCGCGTTACTAGTATAATATGAATATCATGTTAATCCTTAAGGCATGTAAACAGATCATTTTACACTTTTCAAAACACACGTAATTAGAATATTTTGAACTTTTCAATAACGTGTAGCTAGAACATTTTACACTTTTCAAAAACATGTAAATAGAACATTTTACGCTTTTCAAAAACTCCTAATTAACATTTGACGCATGTTTCTCATTTTGTTTTTATGACATAGCACATTTTGATTGTATATTAAATTGGATACGGGTCATTTCGGTTCTTCACAGACGATATGTAGAATGATAACTCAATAAAATTGGTATTGTGAGTGCATATTGAAAGTTGCTTCGTATAGAGATGTTATATATATATAAATGCATTTAAAAGTTGTTTCTGATAATTATTATTTTATATACTGTGAGATGTCTTATTAAATTGTAATAAAATAAAAATGTTCTACTATACATAAATACATTAGCTATATAAACCATGATTATGATTATGCTTGGTTCCACAAAATATGTTCCTAATTTACAATTTAGATAGTACACTATTTACTGTACACATTAACTTACGCTTTCAACATTCGTTCACAGTCATTTAGTTAGGGGCCATGTACATATTACGTCAACACAAAAATCCAGATTTCCGACTCCCCCCCCCCCCTAGGCTCGCTGGTCAACATTTGGTCAACATTTCCTGCATACACCCCCCCCCCCTAAATTGTTGACTCAACATAATGACGTTGCGCCATCTATGAATACATAATTGAAGTATTTTTGAAAAAACTGAATTTGGTCGTTTTTTAAAAAATTCGCAAATTCTAAAAGCGTGTGAAGAAGAAAAGCTGTTCACAAATGTTGACGTCAAATCAGCTACGACTCCCCCCTCCTAGGCTCCTTGGTCAACAACTTGGTCAACATTTTTACTAATATCGTCTGACCCCCCCCCCCCCTAAGTGTTGACGTAATATGTACATGGCCCCTTACAATACAATTCGAAGTTCGAAGGGGTGAAGTCCAAATATTGCTGACTAGTCAGTCGGCAGTCCCAGTCGTAGAAAAGAAACAATAAATTGCCATTAAGTGTATGGATTGGCACTGGCAATACGTCGGTATGGGATGGGAACGTGGGTGTAAATTTACGGCGCCAAAGAGTTGTAATTTGATACGTACAAACGTCAGACCGTCAGCGTGATTTTACATTTTAAATTTTATGTAAAAGGCACGTTTGACGTTTGTGCTTCTCCGATTTTATTACATTGTATTTTTAGTGGTGGAGGAGTCAAAGTATTTTTCATTTGTTAAGACGAGCAGTTCCATCAGTTCCATGGAAAAGCACGAGAACAGTTGACAGCTTGTGACGATCATTTACGTATCGTCATAATACTATATGTAAATTTATATTATAATATTTAGTCGTTAGCTCTAATATGCGAATGTATATGCATGCATGATTAATACAGGTAAAATGCATTACCTTCATATTGATGCCACACTTGTATAAGAAGAGTGAGGAGGGAAGTTAGATATTGTACATATAGCTCAATATGTAGGCTTTCTATAGTTATAAGCGCGATGAAATATTACGGACGGTTATAAAGTTATAAGCATTCTACTGAACTATGATTTTGTATGTCTTATACACGCGTATACATATGTACGTTAGCTTTTAGTATTGAGTATTTTCCTATGCTAAAGCCCATGCTTCATTTGTATGTTATTGTCGGTCAAACTTCATTCTTGCCTCTGCGAATATTATTGTTTATATATGATGCTTTGTGTACTGCATTAGAATAGTATCCTAATTCATTGCTTTATGCAATTATTAATTGTTTATGTAAACTAATGTCAACTCCATTGCTATATTAATCCAATGCTTTGTTTCTAGCCCAAATCAATGCTACATTGGTTTGGGCTACCGCTTTGGGCCACCGGCTACCGCTCACCTGTATTTTGTATTATACCTAATCCATTGCTTATATTATATGATTGATATGTCCAGTACCAAACATCACTGTAAACTAATGCTAATTTATGTGTCTCTCTTATGGTCGCTCATCACACTCCAAGAGGTATATAAACCCAGGCCTCCGCTATCAGTGGAGTCACTTATCTTGTAATCAATTGTCTTTTGCCTTGTAATGTTTGTCTTTAACCAGAATAAATATCTGTAGTAGATTTCTCATGGTAACTTGAGATATAGTTTTACGTATTAATTCTTATTTCTAGTTTTATCCCTCGTGGTCAAGCGAGAAGAATTACTTCATACGCATCTATATTTACTCTATAGTATTTATTCAACGCCTACTTACCTATATATATTCTATTAATATATATACATACCAGTAATATATATAAACATTAGCTAGCTCCAATTAAAAAGTTACAATAACTTCGAACAGATAGTATTTGTACGCTTTGGTGATAGTATTATCAACATATAGTTTCACCAAAAAACGTCACAAATTGGCGATCTTGCCAGGATTTAATTGGAGTATTGAATCCTTTTTATTTTTTATCCTAATAATTTTCGTAAATTTTAAAATTACTGCAAGTATTTTGGTCAAGGGGTTGAATTCCAGTTTAGCAGGTGTTGTTGCTAGGCTGTGTAATACTTTGATTTGAAAAAGAAAAAAAACGAGTTTTCTTGGAAGAAAACAACTCATTCTTATAAATCTAATGTATAGCGAAATTTTAGAAATTTTAAAGTTCATTTTATATAAAGCTGAAATTTATTTTTCATTTTGTAAAATCCACTGGTGGAACCTAGTTTGATTTCAGTGAAGTCAAAAATGCAAAATTTCGTTTAATTTACAAACGTTGCTTATACAAGTACAGGGTCATATAATGCACATTAGATTTTAGTATTAGCTGTATTATGAGTAGACATGTTGGAGACTGCACTATGCAGCCCAACTGCAACAGTTATGGTGAGGACTTTCCACCGACTTTTTTACCCATATTTAGTAGGGCAAACTTACAGTTTAATAGCACTAATGAATGTGAGTACCACTGTGCTGATGAAACTTCAGTACCAGCACATGAAGAAAATTTGCCACCACCAATTGATACATACGCAGCACTTAAAGATATTCAAGATGCAAATACCTTGGTTTTAAGTGCTTACGTAAACAATATGCATTCTTCCCAGGAGTTGTTTACAAACCAACTCGTTGCCGAGTTGCATTCTTTACAATTTAAATTAGAATCAGAGTTAGATTTATTTCAATCATCACAACCACAAGTACTTGTAGCCAATTCTTATTTTCAAGTTTTTCCTAAAGATAGCTGTGTTTATCCAGTATCTACTGAGGGCGCCGAACTCAGAGAGTCACTGAGCAATTATAATTTGCATGAGGCCGCATTAGAGTCGTTTGAGTGCTGGTCATTTGTAGACAATACTTCTGTCCTTGTTCCTTCTTTACCATGTCCTAATTTGTGTAATGTAACAGCATCAAATTTAAATCGATTGTCTTCAATCAAGTCTAACGATAGTTCACATAACCAAAGCTTCGGTAACAATTCAAGCAGTCGATTTGATTCACCACAAGTAACTAAAGTTACGGATGATAATGTTGATTCTGTGGCGGTGGAAGAAGTTTTGCTGGCTGGTGCATTAGAAAAAAAGCTAGTAAAAGCTACAGTTTATGCATATGTACCCACTGAACAACCGTCTCGAGTCATGTGCGCATTATCTGTTTCAAGTCGTTTATTTAGTACTGAAAATGAAAGCTTTGAACAAATTAATAGTCCTAGTCCAAATGCTTCAACGTCATGCTTCAAATTTATGAGCTTTGGTAACCACGCAGATGCATATCCTATTCCTGTAGTTCATTGTAACTATCCTACACCATCCTCACTTACTCTTGACCCCATATGTTTCCCACTAAAGAGGATTTGTTTACATTTTTTGCAGTCACTCAAATTGTCTCACAAATTTCTCATGCTTGATAAGTACTTATCTAGAAGTCACTACAGTATTCCAGCCACTAATTCTAAAGCTGTTGATGAATTATTGCTACCCTGGTCGATTGTATTACCAGTTGATGACGACATGTATGCACACTTGCATACGTTATTTACAAATTATCTATTTGATCCCGGAATAAACCTGAAGTATTTTAATAACCAGATGCCACCGTATTACAAATTATACCTGACCCGGCCTCCTCTTAGACTTGTACTTCTTATATTTTTCCCTGCCATCATCTCACTTCTGGAAATTCAACGAGATAAGTGAATACCTTGATTGTACATTGACCGTCATGAATGGACTATTCTTGCGATTAGGGTAGTTAAGCACTACCTACTGATTCCTGGCAGCAACTCACCTAGTTACTTATTTCTGATGTATGGACGCTTACTTTGACATGCTTATGTGTTTTCACCCTGGATATGGACTAACGCTATTTACTACCCTATACGTGGATTTGGATTCTATTATGTTAGAGGGGACTAACTTACTTTCATTACGACAGTTCTTCAATCATTCAAGCCAACACCCCTTCGTTTAACATTCCAATTCCACAACATTGCAGTATATCAATTAATTTCAAGACCAATAACAACATAAAAATATCGTCCATCATAGTCCTAGAAATTCACACTATACAACGATTAAGTCACTAGTACCTGTATTAATTTCTAAGCCTCGGTTTCACAATAGTGTCTTATAAATTTTTACATTTGGGTCCTATCATTTTTCACAGCCGCGTCAACTTATTGCTTAGACGCTTTTGTGTAGTCATTTTAAGTTTAAATCAAATTAAATGTAAGCAGTTGTAAGTATTCTATGATTACGATATTTCAAAATAGGTAAATAGTAACAATACAGTATTAAGAGTAATGCATTCCATGTATGTAATGCTTGTTTGGTGTTAATTATATATTCTAAATATATAGTGCAGGCATACGCAATAAAATTAATATAACACTAATTCCTAATCAAACTCTTAATTTTATTTAACTATCTCAAACGATATAAATTATATTTAGTAAAATAATTTTTTTTGTTTAATTTGTACATCTTACTCATTCATTTTTTTTTAATTTCAAAATTAATTTGTTTTCTTATAAAAAAAATAGTAATTTTGATTTTAGGGGGAGGGGATGTGACGATCATTTACGTATCGTCATAATACTATATGTAAATTTATATTATAATATTTAGTCGTTAGCTCTAATATGCGAATGTATATGCATGCATGATTAATACAGGTAAAATGCATTACCTTCATATTGATGCCACACTTGTATAAGAAGAGTGAGGAGGGAAGTTAGATATTGTACATATAGCTCAATATGTAGGCTTTCTATAGTTATAAGCGCGATGAAATATTACGGACGGTTATAAAGTTATAAGCATTCTACTGAACTATGATTTTGTATGTCTTATACACGCGTATACATATGTACGTTAGCTTTTAGTATTGAGTATTTTCCTATGCTAAAGCCCATGCTTCATTTGTATGTTATTGTCGGTCAAACTTCATTCTTGCCTCTGCGAATATTATTGTTTATATATGATGCTTTGTGTACTGCATTAGAATAGTATCCTAATTCATTGCTTTATGCAATTATTAATTGTTTATGTAAACTAATGTCAACTCCATTGCTATATTAATCCAATGCTTTGTTTCTAGCCCAAATCAATGCTACATTGGTTTGGGCTACCGCTTTGGGCCACCGGCTACCGCTCACCTGTATTTTGTATTATACCTAATCCATTGCTTATATTATATGATTGATATGTCCAGTACCAAACATCACTGTAAACTAATGCTAATTTATGTGTCTCTCTTATGGTCGCTCATCACACTCCAAGAGGTATATAAACCCAGGCCTCCGCTATCAGTGGAGTCACTTATCTTGTAATCAATTGTCTTTTGCCTTGTAATGTTTGTCTTTAACCAGAATAAATATCTGTAGTAGATTTCTCATGGTAACTTGAGATATAGTTTTACGTATTAATTCTTATTTCTAGTTTTATCCCTCGTGGTCAAGCGAGAAGAATTACTTCATACGCATCTATATTTACTCTATAGTATTTATTCAACGCCTACTTACCTATATATATTCTATTAATATATATACATACCAGTAATATATATAAACATTAGCTAGCTCCAATTAAAAAGTTACAATAACTTCGAACAGATAGTATTTGTACGCTTTGGTGATAGTATTATCAACATATAGTTTCACCAAAAAACGTCACAAGCTTGACAGTGGTGCGGTGTGTAATAATACGTATTATTAAGAGCTTGTGCCATTCAGTTTGTGCTTCTTTTTTCATCAAAGTTGGAAGTTCTAATTCAAGATAGAATATTAGAAGGTAAGTAAACATTTTGAAACAATGATAATTGCAGGTTAAACCCGGTATTACCCGCACGCCTCTTCACCGATGAGGAGTGAAGCGGCACGGTACATCGGCTTCATTAATCCGCAATCTACCTGAACTTATTAATTAAATTAAGCTGGCTTTTGGCATGTTGGGTAAGTGATATATCCTCTGTTAAGAACCAAAATGACCCATATATCCTAACTAACTATCCTTTAACTAAAAACAATCTCAATTCTATATATAAAAATATTCAAATGTGTCTTGAAAGCATTTAAATATAACATACATTTCACACTTTTCAAAAATATGTAAAAACAACATTGTATACTTTTTAAACACATGGAATTAGACATTTTTGCACCTTTTCGAAAACATGGAATTAGATATTTTTGCACCTTTTCGAAAACATGGAATTAGATATTTTTGCACCTTTTCAAAAATATGTGAATACAACATTCGGCACCTTTTCGAAAACAAGGAATTAGAACATTTTGCACCTTTTCCAAAACATAAAAATATTATTATTATTATTATTATCATGCAGGGTTTTAGTTCTTTGTTCATTGACCTGGTTGGACTGAAGGAGAGTGGGCAAATAGTACATACATGTAAGGATAGAGTATTTTGCTTAATTTTACTTAATACTATTGCTGTAACATCAAGACAAAATTTAATTATGAAAGACCAAAAAGCCCAGGCAGCATATAACATGCACAGTGGAGAACAGAGTTTACAAATAGATTACACTCCTATCCGATGCTAACAGTATTTTCTTAAATAAGGAGATCACTTATATGACTAATCACTATAATATTCTACCGTATAATTCAAGTGATGTAAATACTAACTTAATATGCCCCATTTCTAACTATTGTTGGAATTGTTGATTTTCTATACCTTTCGGTATTACATTTAATAATTCGGATTTTATTTGTTGATCTGCTTGAAATAGAACATTTTACGCTTTTAAAAAACTCCTAGTTAATATTTTACGCATGTTTCTCATTTTGTTTTTGTGAAATGCCTCATTTTGATTTTGTATATGTTGTATCTTAAATTGGATATGGGTCATTTTGGTTCTTCACAGACGATAATATACTTAAGCTAATATCTGTGTGCACTAGCATTGAGATATACGCCACATATTATGTCACCTATTTCAGGCCTTTTTTTGAAGGACCCCTTGGCCCTAACAATACAATGACGTTGTGTTTTAACATCACGGTAGATTAATGGCGTAATCTGTGGCACACTCCTATTGAGTTTTACTTTCGTCTTCAGGTTCAAACAGGAAATCTAACTAGTAAAAGGAGGTAAGGAGAAGGACTGTGTACGTTTTCCAGTCGTGTCTCTATAACACGCAGTTTTCAGCTCACTAGTTAAGTGACTACCAACTAGTCAGTCAGTTCATTTTCTGCTTTAACCAACTAACAACGAGTGATTTAATGTTTAATGTGAATGTGGTCTTGCATTTACATTAAAATTGAATTTAGTTTTTTAAAACTGAAGACGAAAGTAACTAAAGATAAAAATCACGACTCCAAAGTAGATCCTAAAATAAAATTCATTAAATAAAAACATATTCATCGTCCCATTTTTCGAGGATTGACGATTAGAAAACCAAAAGGATATTTAGGTCATAAACTGAAAGTGTTATTTAATAATAATACCGAACTTGGTAGTAAGTTAGTATTTTGGAATGTTGTTACAGTCACACATTGTTTATTAATTGTATCAGTCATCAGTCAGTTATTATTTTGTTTTATTTGTGAAATTGTGAGCTGTCCTACTACACACTTCTCGTCTCACTACAACACAACCATCAATACACCAAATTAATTAATGATTAATTAATTAATGATGTAAAAATCGGATCATCGGAATACTAATAAACTGGAACTGCTTTTTTGCATGATATGTGATATGATAAGTATTAATTCATTAATTGCGCAGCGTTTCTTAATTTATGTTTTTTAATTATTGTTTTATGTTTTTGTTTGTACAGAGACAATATAAGAAGCCGAGTCTGGTCAGGGGATACCTGGTCACCGGTTCATAGTTAGAAACTACCGTTTTTAGCATCGCAAATAGTGGTTTTTATTTAAGTCTCAGCGGCGACAGGGCGAGATTCATCCACCAGCAAGATGTTTGTAGTAAAACAGTTGTGGAAAAAGCTGCTGGGCATCACCAGTAATGAGGCATCAAACTTGCTGACTGACAATGGATTTTCTCTAGAAAATAAAAACCGAAATGGTGTACCTGTAATTCGTAATCTCCAAGAAAACCAGAGCCAGGTAGGTACCTACTTTTTCTACATAATTAATTTATGTAGGTACTTTAGTATATAGTATTCGTACAGGACCGCATACTGCAGATTACTAAATCGAGTTCAACGTAGTTGTACTTTATGTAACTGTGGTCACGCCTAAAATGTGATCAGTAGCCGTCAGGGCCGGACGAAGGAATTGTTTTTAGGCAGCAGTTTGTTTCCATGTACAAAAACCCCTATTTTGATTTTATTGATGGTTTTTTTTGGTAGAGCAAAATGTTGTATTTACTTGTTTTAGAAAAGTTGAAAATGTTCTTTTTACTTGATTCAGAAAAGTGCAAAATGTTCTATTTACATGTTTTGAGAAAAGTGCGAAATGTTTTATTCCATGTTTTTGAAATGTAGAAACTTTTTTATTTTCATGTTTTTGAAAAGTCAAAATATTTTTTTTACATATATTTAAAAAGTGCAAACTGTTCCATTTACATGTTTTTTGAAGATTTAGGCAGCGGGGGCTGCCTGCGCTGACCACGTTCTCCGGCCCTTGTAGCCGCCTCTCTAATATTATCGACTATAAAAATCTGTGCAACTATAAGCCAAATCATGAAAGGTTTGAGCGCTTTTTCGAGTTTTTCATGCCAATCTAATTGAAGATCCTACTTTTCCATTAATTTTAAATATATTTAAGCTAATCGATCACATTACCGGTATTTAGGGAGGTTGTAAGACTTTTCAGTTTTTTTCGCACAAGCACAAGATAACACATATATAATATGCGATTAATAGCAGTTGCAATGACCTGTATCTCTTGCAACTTTTGATTTTCGACTCTGATTATTTTTGTGTGCATAAAGGATCAAAAAAGAAGTGTAGTGGTATTCTCGATGTCAAAAGTCGAGATACCTGGGCAGGGCTGTCCAAAGAGTTTCATATCCATGCAATCAAATGGACACGGGCAGGGTTTGGACAGCCCTAACCAGCTACCTCGACTTTTGACATGGAGAATAGTTTGTACTTGACAATACGTCGGCTTTTTAAAAAGCTACAGATACTTGAAGTTTTGAAAACATAAACTCGATCACAATTAGGACGAACCCTACTTCATATATGATGCGTGGGGCCTAGAATTTCGAGTAGCAAATGTTCGGGTCTAGCAAATTCTTATGCTGTAAGTGTCCGTATATCGATTAGTGGAGTTACGACATTATGATGGTGAAGATATCAAGTTTTGCATGAGAAAATAGGAGAGTTGGACGGTTTTGTAGCCTGGGCTTCCCCTAAATGCAGATACATCTGATTGTTAACATGTTTATTATTCATTTATCGTCGGTGAAGAACCAAAATTACCCATATCCATTTGTAGCTAAAAACAATATCTATTATCAACAAAAATATTTAAACATGTCCTGAAAGCATTTAAATAGAATATTTTGCACTTTTCAAAAACATGTAAATAGAATATTTTGCATTTTTTTTAAATATGTAAAAATAGAGAACTTTACACTTTTCAAAAACATAAGAATAGAACATTTTACACTTTTCAAAAACTCCTAATAAATTAACATTTTACTCATGTTTCTCATTTTGTTTTTATGGCATAGCTCATTTTGGTTTTAGCTTAAATTGGATATAGGCCATTTTGGTTCTTCACAGACGATATGTCATTAATATTAGGTTTATTGTCCATTTTTCGCAGTTGCTCTGATAATTTTTATGTCTGCCTTAACTCAATACAATTTTGCTGAAGTTTTAAAAAGGTTTTATTTTTATCACTTTTAATAATTGATGAGACTAGGACTAGACGGCTTTTGAACTTTCAGTAAAAATGTTATTTGTTTGTAGTTTTGGTTTTGATGGTGGTGTTGGTGTTGAGTTCCCTGAGCACAGTGTAGCATTTGCTTACAATGTTTGCATTAAACGTCTATTTGCGGGTTTATATAAACGTCGTATATTTTTATAGCTATATTTTCTGCTGTCACAGCAAGTTGAAAGCTGAGTTGCTGAATCCAGTAATTTTGTTACAATGTGATAAAGCACGTACGGTTTACGGTTGTTGTACTTCTCTTCGAAACGAGTGGCTGACTACCGTGCTAGTACTCATTACTCATTACTTATTACATAGTATGCATTTTCTTTTCTTTCTTATTTTAGCTAGGTACTTAACTTTTCAACTAATTTATAACATTTTTCATGTATAACATGCGTGCACTCGCTGTTACTAAACTTGATATAGTTTAATGCAATCTTAATACGTAACAATAAATCGTGTGTGAAGAACCAAAACGACCCATATCCAATTTAAGGTAGAATCAAAATGAGCTATGTCATAAAAACAAAATGAGAAACATGTGTAAAACGTGATTAAAAGAGTTTTTGAAAAGTGTAAAATGTCCTATTTACATGTTTTTGAAAAGCGTAAAATGTTCTATTTACATGTTTTTTAAAAGTGCAAAATGTTTTATTTACATGTTTTGAAAAGTGCAAACTGTTCTATTTACATGTTTTTGAAAAGTGTAAAATGTTGTATTGACATGTTTTTGAAAGCTACAAAATGTTCTTTTTAAATGCTTTCAAGACATGTTTCAAAATTTTTGTAGATATTGGATATTGTTTCTAGCTAATAACGGATATGGTCATTTTGGTCGTTCACAAACGATATGTATGTATCCAATAACTATATAATATTTTTAACCCCGGCTTGGTGGCTTGGAGATGTAATGCATCGCCTTGTCACCAAGTCGGGGCCAGCCAGTAGTGCTCTGGATTGTGGGCAGTGGGGGGATGGGGCTTGGTGGGGCGTTGGGGGAGTTGAACGGGGTGGGTGTGAGAGTCTAAAGTGTTTGGGTGCTGGTTGTATTTATCTGTGGTAGTTTCTACTTGAGACAGAGATACAAGTCAGTTTAATAGTAGTTTACTACATGCCTGACACTGTACATGCAAATGTATAGACTCAAGATTCATCTCGAAGTTCCTCTCTTCCTCGTCCACTACAGGCCGTCGCCACCTGTCCACTCTCGTTAAGAGTGACTACTGGCGGGTTAGGAGCGGAGTGAATGCGGAGCTGTTGCAGTCCTGAGAACACTGTACCAGTTTCGTTCTACTCTTCTTCGTTGTCCTCGGCTAAGCCGGAAAAATACAGGTTTTCAAATATCTGGTGAAAACCAGTATAAATATATCTCTGCAGGAGTACGACAGTGAGTGGTCTATATCAGTATACTAGTTGAACTAGAGTTAAGAAACATGAACCACTATACCTGGTCAAGTGTACTATACACTCGCACCTTCCTAGTGGTTCACATAGCAATGTTGTATAGAAAAAACAGTAGGTTATACCCTTGAGGTTAAGAACCAAAGCTGTATAAATACATACATACATACATACTATATAATATTTTTAACTGCAAAAAAAACAAGGTACTATAATAAAACTAACTTCATGATAACTGACTCAACACAAATAGGTTTATTAGTAAGGTCAAAGTTGAAAATAATAAATTATGCATGTGCATAAAAAGTATCTTGTTTAAATCTACGGCATCGGCATAGACGGCATCTCCGAAACTGAGACTGAGGATAAGAAACCCCCAGACCAACTCAACTCCACAAAAGAGCAGTTAAATTCTATTTTTTTAATGCATTGTTTCTCTCTTGTAATTGCTAATGGTTTATGTGCTGTATTCATATTGGGGGTCGTCTCTAAATGATGTCACTCAAAATATCACTCTTTTAGGACCCACCCACTCCCATGTTGGTCATGACTTTAACATTATGGAAAAGGCTATCTTGAACATCGCATGTCGCCGATATCGGACTAATGACATTATTGATGGACGATCCCTTTTATGTATTTTGCATTGCTGCTACTAAAGTAGGTACCTATTGTCTGGATACAAAGTCGAGATACCTGGGCAAGGTGTCCAAATAGTTTTATATCCATGCAATCAAATGGAAGCGGCAGGGTTTGGACACCTTGCCCAGGTATCTCGACTTTGTATCCCGACAATATGTATTTTTTTTATTTTATTTTAAAGCTCGATTCAGAAATTGAAAACGAGAATAAGAATAATGCTACTGCAACTGCCTCTGCTCAGCAAGGATCAAGTAATGCAACCGCTACACCAGTACAGAATAAGGCAAATGACAAAAACGTTACGGGTCAAGTGGGTTCGATCACTGCACTGGACGAGTCTATGAATATGGGAATAATTGATCATACTTACGAATTCACTGTATCAAAATGGGACGACTTGGATTTAAAGCGAACACAACAAGTGGTCTTCTCAGCCACGTATGACCCTCGCTTTGCTAAATGGAAAGTCACAGACTTGAAGCTGTGCTTGACGGAAGCGACGGAGCAGGAAGTAGTTGAAGAAAGATGCAAGTATCGAACCGTCGTTTACATAATAAAGCACGTTATTACTGGGGGGCTTGAGAATGACGACGTTATTATTGTTGGCCCCACGACGGATGCTTTCGGGACCAATTCGATCTGCTTACCTAAAAAATTGCTACCTAAGGATTTTCCTCCTCGAAAGGGTAAAAATACTTTATTATATACACTCATAATACACCAAGAGCCAACAGTAATTAATGTAAATGGACGAGTATAAAATTAATTGTAGTACATTGTAAAAGTTTGTGCAGTATATATTGTACTATATGTACTCATATATCGTCTAAGAAGAATCAAAATGAACCAAATCCATTTTTAACTAAAATTAAAATGTGTTATATCAAAAATATTCTAAAATATCATGAGCGTAAAGGCATGTTTTAAATGTAATATATTGCATTTTTTGAAGAAAATGTAAATAGAACATTTTGCGATTTTCAAAAGCATGTAAATAGAACATTTTGCACTTTTAAAAAATATGTAAATATAACTGTTTACCCTTTTTAGAAACAAGTAAATAGACCATTTTTGCCCCTTCCAAAAACTCGCATTTTACATTTTGCGCATCTCACTCACTGTTTTTTTGACATGCTTCATTTTAATTCTATAGCTAAACCTAGGAATGGCTAATTTTGATTCTTCACAGTCAATATCCTGTTTTAACTTTCATTATCAAAACAAACTGTTTTTATAGGAGATTGGCTTACCATTAAACTACAAAAGGTCGTTGAAGTTGACAATGATGCTCCAGTCGGAGCATGGGATGATGTGGCAGCTGAAATCCCCTTAAAAGTCGAATGGACTGAGCAGAAGGAGACTTTGGGTCGTGTGGTGTCATACAAGGGTGACCTATGTATTGGTGGGAACATTCATTTTACGACGAACGAAGTGGAACATCGGGTTCAACTTCGTCCACGTGACCAAGTTCGAGTTATTTCAGTTTTATCTAATCAGAAACAGTATTCGCATCGGGCTTGCTTCGTGAAGCGGATTCAGTCAAGGGATCAATTTCGCAATATTGGGTAAATTTCTATGTCTTACTTTATTATCAGTATATGGTTTAAAATATTCAGCTTATTCATTACCCAAGTAAGCAGTGTGACATAAGTACCATACTACTTGGTTCAATTAACAAAACTATTATGAAATGAGTATTTGGATTGGACCAATTTTGAGCAGATTTGTTTTTCATATGAATCTTACGATTTTAGTATTGTGAATGACAACGTAGAATTGGAAGACACAATTCAAACTTCAGTTCCAAAAGGCAAAGAATTCAATTTACTTTTACAAGACAAAAGTGGAGTTCGTATTAGTCCGAGTCCGTTTGTTAGATTTAAACCTGTCAAGATCGGACAAAGTTCAGAGGCTGAAATCATCATTCAAAATAAGAGTGAGGAGCCCGTCATTCTGTTACGAATAGTCTTTGGGGACTTCCAAGGTGTTTGCAAATTTCAGCTGCACTTTGAAGGGCGAAGTAATCAGGAAGCTAGGGATGGGCGTATGATTACATTGCAGCCCAACTACCCTCTGCAATTTAAGGTAATTACAAATATTACAGTATACACAATGGTAGGTATAGGTATAGGTACCGTAAAGCTTCAAATAGCTCCCGGGTCCCTATCAACTCCTGGGTTTTGATGCAAAGTTTGAGCTAACTCCCCGTGGAGCTGGAGCTAATTGAAGCTTTTACCGAGACTTGAGTATTATCGCCTGTGAAGAATCAAAATAGCCTACCTACAACCTTTACCCAATTCAAGTGAGAATCAAAATTAGCCGAATCAATTGCAACATCACTAACAATAAGTGAGAGAGTTGCTTAGGATGTTGATTAGAATATTTCTAAAAAGTGTATAAAGAATTTCTATTCACATGGTTTGAAAATATCAAAATGTTCTATTTACATGTTTTTGAAAATATCAAAATGTTATATTTACATGTTTTTGAAAATATCAAAATGTTCTATTTACATGTTTTTGAAAATATCAAAATGTTCTATTTACATGTTTTTGAAAATATCAAAATGTTCTATTTACATGTTTTTGAAAATATCAAAATGTTCTATTTACATGTTTTTGAAAATATCAAAATGTTCTATTTACATGTTTTTGAAAATATCTAAATGTTCTATTTACATGTTTTTGAAAATATCAAAATTTTCTATTTACATGTTTTTGAAAATATCAAAATGTTCTATTTACATGTTTTTGAAAATATCAAAATGTTCTATTTACATGTTTTTGAAAATATCAAAACGTTCTATATACATGTTTTGGAAAAATTCAGCATGTTCTATTTACTTACATGGTTTTGAAAAATGAAAATTTTCTATTTACATGTTTTTGAAAAGTGCAAAACGTTCTATTTACATGATTTTAGGATCTTTACATTTGAATTTTTTGTTGATACTGAACGCTGAATTTTGTTTATAGCTAAAAATAGGTATGTAGTATGTAGGTCTTTGTAACTCTTCATAGAAAATATCTTCTTTAACGAATATTATTGGTTTGACTTTTAGAAAAAATATAAGGAATGACCTATGTTCCAGCTACATACATAATTACCTACCTAAAAATATTTATATTTATCCTATAATAAAGTGCGTGTCGGTATTACTGCGCAAGTCTGTAATATTACGTGGTGTAGGAGTTTCCTATTTGAATATTGCATGGGTCTATTTAAGGCGCTATTACCATAGTTTTTCTAGTACAATGCCCCGCGTTGTATTAAAACTCTAAGGTCTACCCTCAGCTTTTTATTAGAGACCCGTTTTGGTATAGCTTAGCAAACCACCGAGTTCTATTAGATGACCGTGTTCTATCAGTAATAGAGACCATACTAATAGGGGGTATTAAAAAAATGCGGTATATAGTAGTACGCGGGTCTGTAAGGCTACGGGGTCTATAATAGTACACGTTTCTGGTTGGCCTGAATTTGATTAGTGCCAGGGGCGTACTATTACAAGATATACGGCATAGGTACAGTGGTTTAATTAATTATTTTTGTTTCTTGTGTAGATTTCGGGCACTCCAGTACAACTCGGTCGAACGAGTGAACTGTGTATTTTTGATTTCGGGGATTTCCAAATTGGAAGATGGCTATCTGCTGTTGGACTTACTAACGATGATCAAGCTATGATTGCCATGACACGTCATAGAGAAGAACACAAAGGACAAGATTGGAAGCGTGCAAAAGAAGAAGCTTACGTAAATGCACAACTGTTAGCTAAACAAAACATGCTGATTATTAGAGGACCTCCAGCTCTGTCTGCCCCATTTTTTATTGCAAATCAAATTCCTCTTTTCTACATTCCCAAAGATTTGTTCCAGATTTTTAAGGACGAGGACACAAAAGCGTTTGAAGCTAAGTATAAGGAAACTAATTGGCTCACACTCGATGCTATTAATTACCAGGTAAAATATTTATACACGTTACTAAATATATTCACAAATTTAAATTATTTAAAACCAAAACCCATATGTATCAGGAAGGTGGATGGAACTACACAATATGAAGTTTTTACGCTATTAAAGTAACCGCCCTTTTTTGTTTTTAAATTAACAAAACTTTGAGTTCATAAAAATTTTATGAACGAAAATGACGACATTTAATGTCGTCATTTTTGGTTTTTCCAGGTTCGATTTCATGTGGCCTTGTGGTTTGAAGAAGCAGAGAATGAAGTTTTGAGACGTCAGTATTACATTCACAATGCTATATTGGCACCTCACGGTGAAGATAAGTTCGTCATTTCAGTCCCTAATTTAAAAGAATTTCAACCACCAGTTCTTCTGAAAGAACCTGTAAGGTGCTTCGACCCAGAGGATCCTCAAAGTTTGTGAAATAATACGAATGTTTTATTACCTTCCAATAATCTAACTTAATATAAGTCGCAAATGTTGATAGTTAAAATTTAATGTTGATAGTTGTGAGATTTAATATGCTTACCAATTATTCACTTTTTCGGTTTCGTACATTGTAAGAAACAAATATTAAAGCATGAATGGAATCGTAAAATATTTTTGTAGCAATAGATAGAAATTAATCTAAAATAGCCTTATTTTGAACTATTTTGTTTAACACTTTTTCATTTCAGACAGGCTGTATTCCGGCCACATCTCTCAAATCGTTTACCCAAAGGAAAATTCTTCTCCTCCCAAACTGCATTTAAAATTCAAAAAGATTTTTCATTCATCCTACAGTGGTCAACAGGTCACAGTTCAATTTTGTTTGGGACGAAATACTTACAGAAAGGCACATTTTGCTATTGATGAGGCTATGAAATGTTTGGGACCAGATTGGCTTTTTCCTCAACAAGTGATTTTGAAATCACCCCGAATTCAGTTTTTTGAGGATGACGTAGATAACGTGGTAAGACTTTATATACGCTACCTGTTAAAATATTTAGTTATACGATTATTCTGTGTGCGTACATTTTACAATGTAATAGGTAAATAGGTTTAAATATTTTGTATAATTTACATTTGAATTTATTTTCCGCATACGCAACCAGCGACCTCCGGTAACAAGCAATAGTGTGTTGGACGGAAACGAAAGCAAAACTTCGTCATCCATCATCAAGGGTGAAGATACTGCAAGTTGTGTAAAGGTTCCCGACAGACGGCCAAAGTCTATCTTCCCCTGCCAAAGCAATGTAATAGAACCGCTGAATCGCTGGAGCATGAAACTGAGTTGGTTTAATCCTTCTTTAAATGACGAGCAGAAAAGTGCAGTTAAGAATATACTGAGGGGTCAGGGTCGCCCATTACCCTTTATCATCTTTGGTCCACCGGGAACTGGAAAGACGGTCACCTTGGTAGAAGCCATTCTCCAGATTTACTTTATGGAACGAAGCGCAAGGTACTACCTATAGTTATTTTGTTTTAGTAGAGCAATTCTGTGGAATTAAATATGAAATGTAAAATATTAAAACATCTCTGAAATTAGTATTAACTAAGCATTATTTTCATTTTTTTTAGGATTTTGGTTACCGTGCCTTCTAATGCAGGGGCGGACCTTATTACTGAGAAGCTCGTCTCAACGAACCGTTTTGTCCCGGGTGACCTGGTTCGTCTCAACGGTTTCTCAAGATCCGATGTTCCCATGAGCGACACTATCGTCGACTTCTGTGTGGATGGGGAAGACATAGGAAATGTAGTCAAGCATCGCCTAATTATTTGTACGGTGGCTACGGCTGGACAATTCTTCCAGTTGCATTTAACTACCGGGCATTTCAGTCACGCTTTCCTGGACGAAGCAGGACATTGCATGGAGCCAGAAGCTCTCATTCCTGCTGTGCTGACTGCAATTAATAAGGAAGGCCAGGTAATAGGGAAGGTTCATTAATGCTGTCACCCAAATTGTAATGCAAAGTGCTTAAACAAATTACAGTAGTCCCTCACTAATATGATATAATTAAAACCAGACCCATATCATATAAGGAAAATATCATAACTTCGAGGTAATTTTTTATTTATGTGTGGTTAATATTAGGAATGTTACAAAAGGTAAGAATATGTGTTTCATTGAAATTAATAAGAGCGTATTGTGTTTAAAATCAATTAATATAAAATTATATTGATAAATATTAAAAAATAAACGTTAATCAATGAACGGTATATTTTAGATTATCTTGTTCAACGTTTAGAAAATAAGCTTGACGTCGTATGCTTCTTTGATAATCTTTCGATTCTTGATAGCATCATTCGAATTAACTGTTGCAGCATAATCCTTAATTCTGTCTTTATTTTTTTCAATCCTGCAATTGTTGGCTGCACAACACTATAGTCAATAGCTAACTGAGTTTGTGAACTTCCCTCAACTTTTCTAAAATTTCGAGTTTATGGGAAATTGTCAAAGTTGTTCGTTTTCTTTTGGCACTCATTTTTGCTAAAGTTAGGTTAACCTCAAACACTAAAAAGGGTATCTTAACAATACACTACAATTAAAAAATTCAAATGTATCATAACATTTTAAAAAAGTATCATAACTTCGAGGTATCATAACTCGGATTTTGATATCATAACTTCAAGGATCATATAAGCGAGGGACTACTGTAGTTGAATTAATGTGTCGTGTTTTTTGTTTCCTTTCAGATTATTTTAGTTGGTGACCCAAAGCAACTTGGTCCTGTCCTCATGTGTCATATTGGAATAAATTCGATACTTAACAAATCCTTCCTGGAACGTCTGATGGAATGCCCGATTTATTCCCGGGATGAAAAGATATTTCCGGAGACAAAGTATAATCCGGCTGTTCTCACAAAACTCGTGAGATGCTATCGGTCTCATCAAACACTGATTAAGATACCGTCGGAACTATTTTATTCCAATGAATTAGTTTCACATGCAACGTACGAAGACTCCTACGAACTCTGCGAAAAATTGAACTTTCTCCCGAAGAAAGGAGTGCCACTGATTTTTCATGGGATTCAGGGCATTAGCGCTAGAGATTCGGATTCTCCGAGTTGGTACAACCTAGCAGAGGTGTTTCAAGTTTCCCGATATGTAGCACTCCTCAAGGAGAACGGTGTTTTGAATCAAGATATTGGCATTATCACACCTTATAGAAAACAGGTAATTTTTTTTACATTCTTTAGCTATAATTGTGACCTTGCATTTAATTAATTGTTTACCCACAACTTACACAGCTATTACAACTGCATTATATTATTACCCATACGAATAAAACAACGCGCTATTCGCTATGTCAAAAAAAAACGAAAATATTAGGATCCTGATAGCATGTGAATACAACACTATTTTAAAAAGCATGCAAGTAGAACATTTGCTACTGTTCCAAAACATGCAAATCGAACATTTTGAAATTTTCAAAAAAATGTGGTAACAGGACAGAAGAGTGCAGACACAAGAGTGCGGACAAAAGAGTGCAGTCATTGGAAAGCAGGGACATAAGATCGCGAGACTTTGGAGTGCAGACAAAAGAGTGTAGACAAAAGAGTGCAGACTATGGCTATGCACTCCAATGGCTGCACTCTTTTGTCCGCACTCTTGTGTGGAACCAAAAAATGTTAATAGAGCAATTTGCACCTTTCAAAAAATGAAAAATAAGACAGTTTGCACTTAAAAAAAAACATGCACTTAAAACATTGTATGGCTTTTAAATCGACTGGGTTAACGTCTTACGCATTTATCCCATTTAGTCCTTCATGATATTAGGTCATTTTAATTCTATCGTAAATTAAATTGTATACGGGTCCCTTTGATTCTTCATTTACTATATATCATATATTTCAGGTAGAGAAGATCAAATATATTTTAGAAATCACCTTGGCCTCGGATGGTGATAATGTTCCCAAAGTAGCGTCAGTGGAAGAGTTTCAGGGCGGAGAGCGGAAGGTTATAATAATCTCGACCGTTCGTACCGAATACACGGATCTAATTCGAAATAAATTCAGGGGACACAAACTAAATTTCATATTTTCAAAAAAACGATTTAATGTGGCTATGACGCGGGCGAAGGCACTTATGATTATTGTCGGGGATCCTCATGTTCTATTTAAAGACAATGGAGAAATTAAGTGTTGGTCTCGTTTACTTCGTTTTGCCAATGAATCGGGGGTCTACGTGGGTTGCGAAAAGCCCCTGGAGTTATTGGAACCCAAGTTAAAAGAGTTTGTTGGACTTAATAATTCGGAGCGACAGGACAATAATACTAATAGTAATTCCAGCTTCTGCACCAGCAGCAATCTAAACCAACTGCCTTCACTTGTGAGTTATTCAGGTAAAACCAGCAACCAGAATTATGTTGACATTAACAACCGAAATGATGGCGAAAGTATTAAAGACGATAATGACGTGGAAGAATCCGAAGAAGGCTACAGGTTTTCACAATCTAAATATTATAGTCGATTTTAATTTTGTTATCTCAAGGTATTAATACTTTGTTGGTAGTACACTAATAATTTCAATAAAATATTTAGCAGAGCTATAAATTGCACAGTGAAGAGAATTATTGAAGTAATTGTACTAATTTTTCAAAGAACTTCTTACAAGGGAATGGTTTTACATGGTACGCGGCAATTTCAAAAAGTCATATCTACAAAAATCAGGCTACTTTCAAATAGTAGGTATCCAAAGTAACTCGATTGCATTTTGCTTTGTTTGGTCACAGTAGCCCGCCAAAGTTTAAAAAAATTCAAATTTAAATTTTTTGCCGCCCTGTAACTTCTACAGCAGAGATGGGCAAAAACTCCCCCCTCAGCCTCACCTCATGAGGGATGCCTATGAAGTAGTATGCACTCACCCTCACGCTCACCCTCACGTCACTAAAACTTGCCTCTCGCACTCACCCTCATGCGTGCAAATTTTGAAAAGAAGGCACTCACGCTCTCCCTCATGAGGCCCCCCTCATCGCGCCTTTATTTAATGTAGTCAAGTATGTCTAGACGCATATTTTTTTTTAAATTTAATAAAATTGTATTTTTTATTCAACCAAACAGTTCTACGCGGATTGTAGCAGTATAATAAAGCATCGGCACGCAGTATTGTTTCAATTTATAATAGTAATATAAATAAATAAGAGTTCCATCTGCTACTTGAAGATGAGGGATGAGTGCAACTGTCATGCACTCACGCTCACCCTCATGAGGGGGATGGGAATTCAGCAACACTCGCCCTCACCAAATGAGTGCACACAATTTAAATCTGCACTCGCACTCATCACTCGCACTCACGGCAATGAGGGTGAGCGTGAGCGTGAGGGTTGCGCTCATCCCTCGTGAGGCATGCCCATCTATGTTCTACAGTTCTCATCCGATTTCGACGAAATTTGTTTTTTTCTGACGTTTAGACTCTTTCCTACAAAGTAATTTCACGATTTTTTAAAATTCGAAAATTTTCATTTTATAGACAAATTTTTGAAAAAACATTATTTTTAAGGCCTAATTTTATCGACCAATTTTTTCGAAAAAATGAAAATTTTCGAATTTTGAAAAATTCTGAAATGACTTTGTAGCTATCCTACAAAGTCATTTCAGGATTTTTAAACGCTTAGACTCTATCAGTCTAAGCGTTAGAAAAAACAAAATTTCGTCAAAATCGGATGAGAACTGTAGAAGTTACAGGGCGGCAAAATATTAAAATTTGAATTTTTGTGAGCTTCGGTGGGCTACTGTGACCAAACAAAGCAAAATGCAATCGAGTTACTTTGGATCCCTACTATTTAAAAGTAGCCTGGTTTTTGTAGATATGACTTTTTGAAATAGGCGCGTACCATGTAAAACCATTACCTTGTTAGTTAATTTAATTTGTGGTGGGAATATTTCTTTTGGTATTCTTTTGGTACATATTGAAAAACTATGATCTTGGCTAGGGTATAGAGTATACTGGATATGTGTTTATGGGTATATGGAACTGTACAAATGAGTGTCTGAGTGTAATGGATCTGTGAAGATGAGATGTAGAGCCAAGATGAGCGAACCCAGGAGACGACCGTGGATGGTTCGTTCCTTCAGTGGAGACCTTCTACATTGTGAAGCCCGTACTTGTATGAAGTGTAAAATGGTATACGGCTGTCAAACTAAGGACTTGATGATAAGTAAACGAAGTTCTGTGCATAGAGTCTTTTATTTAGTACTTAAGAAAATGAGAGCTCAAATAGCCAGGCTAAATGTCCAGCAGTATTGGGTATTGGTAATTTAAGACCAAAAATACGAATGTGTCTATCTACAGGCTTATGGCCTTTTTTATAACCATGAGGACTGAGAGCTAATCTCCCATCCTCCTATTTTGTTTTTAAAACAATGTTTATTGCTTGAACAGCAATACACATTCTTTCAGTGGGTACGTGACCCTTTATGCTGACTCTAGTGTATAGGGCAGGTCGTTCGAGAAGCGCATCGAATGCACTTTACTCTGAAGCTACCGTGCACCTTAGAGTAGCGAGCCCGTACCGTTAATCAGTACCATTAACACTTCTCAACGTGGAGTAATTGTGGCCCCCACAATTAACATACTGGGTCATAATGAAAATGAAAAGAAAAAAAAATATTGAAAAATAAAATGTGTGAAAATAAAAAAACAATATTATGGAAAGAAATTGAAATGAATTAAATTTACGGAAAGTGGGAAGCTCAATTTGGTCAAAAATTAAAAGGGGTAAATGTTGAAGAGTGCTAAAAATACCTTACCAAAAAAATAATTATAAACTTAGAATATTTATGTAGGTACATATATACGCTCTGGGCATGGGGAAACCATGTCAAGTCAGAGGTTGGAAGGAGGAGTTTTAAAATACCAGAGGGAGGGGCGACTATGGTCGACTCGTATTCTCCCAATCATAGAAAAGTAAAGGGGCATAAAAGTAAACACGAACAAAAATAAAATGTTGATAATTAACTTAAATAAGTGAAGCCATGTCAACTAGAATTAATGCATATGGAAGGGAGGGAGGAGTGTTTGAATTATGTTATGAGATGGCGCTGTAAGCGTCACATTAAAGTTTTTGCAAAAGCGAAAAGAATGTGTGTGTGGCGGAGGGTGCAATTAAGAGTTGAAATGGCTTGTAAATAAAATTGTAAAAATTAAGTAATAGTTAGATATATGTACAACGAATTGAAAATGTGTACACAACATGAATTGGATTGTCAATAAATGGATTATTATATTACTTATAGTTCGGTGTTGAGCTGAAATTGTTAAATATTAATAAAGACTTAATGATTCAAATTTTGCATAGATATACCTTAATTTGGAGATAAAACCAAATTTTCAAAACAACAAATATTAATGCGCATTCATAGAGTAAAATACAAAATTATAATAAAAATAAAACTTGAGTAGATGATGAACCGCATGCTGAAATATAGGTGAAGAGTAGGATTAGTTGTGCCTGGCGATTGTTTCCGATGAGTAATGAGAAGTAGACGGTATCTATTGGTGAAGATTGCAAGGTTGTAACCGGTTAATTTTTGGTTTTAAAGATCTGGTCGGTGAACTCGACTCTGCGGTCCGCGAGGTGGGTGGTCAACCTGGTAAAAGGCTTCTGCAAAAAGTCGAGGAAAATTTAGTTTAGTTTCAGAATGTACATGTTCACGATATCGGAGTGAGTTTTTAAAGAGACGAGCTCGTAATGGATCAAATTCGAAGCATTGCTGTCCAGAGACAGCGTTCGTCCATATATATGTGCCAATGGGATAAAACCCAGAGTGGATGTAACGCCTGGGTGATTGATTGTTGTAAGTTGGATAAATTGTGTCCAACTGGAAAGGCGGATATTTTTTTTTGAAACAATGGTGCAAAAGCATTTGAAAAATGA
Organism: Dicyrtomina minuta; assembly: GCA_949802685.1. Taxonomy (NCBI): domain Eukaryota; kingdom Metazoa; phylum Arthropoda; class Collembola; order Symphypleona; family Dicyrtomidae; genus Dicyrtomina; species Dicyrtomina minuta. The sequence goes on along the minus strand of OX461808.1, from coordinate 20,994,321 downwards.
CATGAGCCATCTCGCTGGAGCTCAAATGCGGCAAGGTTCGCTCGAAGCAGAGGGGTGTAAGGGTTAGGAGTAGGAGTAGGGTGAGGAGCAGAACTGGGTCCTGCGGTGGAGCGAGAATTTACTTGGATAGAAAAGGTAATGTTGTAGGGTGAGGGATTGGAGGTTGTGGATGCATGATGATTGGCCATTATCTGTAAAAAGAAATAAAAGATAATGAATACCAGTAAATGAGATGAAAAATGCGCGCTGTAATTTTGATGTGGTGATAATTGAATGTTGTGAATTTTCAGTTTAAAAATAGCGCTTGTTAAGTGAAAAGTGAAATTTGTGAAATAAAGTTTTTTTAAAAGCGAAATTTTTGAAAGTAAAAGAAATAGTAAGTTGTAAGCGTAGTTGTAGTGAGTATTAGTAACTAAATAAAAATTAGTAAGAATTAAAGTTTGAGAACGAGAAAAATTAGGTGGTGTGTGAAGCCTATTGTTGGTTGTTGTTATGAGATATTTTGAATAGTAATTAAGAATCCGAATCTGATAGGTGAAGTTGTTGGCAAGGGTGATAAACATCCTGGTGAGGAGCGTCTAAGTTATAATCATATGTTTTTGTTTGGCAGAAGTGACGTGGAGAGTGGGGTGGTGTTGAGATTTGGGAGTCCGTGGGAGATGATGATCTGTAGGGAGAAAGGGAAGTAGAGTCGCCTAAAATAATGGTAGGTGGGGGTGGAGATGGTAAGGTTTGTGGTTCTTGAATTGTCAGCTTATGTTTGTTATAAGGAGGATAGTAGGTTGGAAATTCATTAGAGTCATCGGAGTCTGTCTGAGGGCCCAAGGGAGGGGAAGGATTGCAGTTGAAACAGCTAAAGAGATTGTTGTAAGGGGGGTGCGATAAGATGATTTGATTTTTTGGTCGAGCGCAGAATTTGTAGAATCTTGATTCAGAAGGCAGTTTTGTGGGTTGATTCCAGAAGTTAAATATGTCCAATAAATTTGTGTTGGTAGTGATTGATGAGGATTGGTTTAGGGTTTGTGTTGATTGTTCGTATCGAGTTTTGGGGAGTTGGTTTTTGCTAGTTTTAATAGTGCCATCAAGGGGACTAAACGTTGATTGTCTTTTGAGTAAAATTTTGGGCGGGCGTGACGGTGAAGCTGGTCGAGTTGGTGTAGACGAGGTAGGAATAAGTAGAGCAGGAAATTGAGCAAATTGTGCTTGGGAAGTAAGTGTGTCATCTAGGTTGATAGTAAGGTGGTGTCCGTTTTTGTTTGTTAACAGTGGTGACGGAGGCAGTGTCGGAGTAGGTGGTGTAGGTTGGGCGTTGTTTAAGTAATCTAATGTGTCCATAGAAGTGATAAAAGAGTAGTTATTTCGTTGTCTGCAGGAAGGTGAGCGTGGTCGTTTCTTCCGAGGATGGGGATTTGTCCGCGGTATAATGTGAGTAATAGAGTAGTGAGTATTGTCCTGTTTGATTGGGGTTGTGTTGAGGGTTTGTTGTTGATTGTTTTGTAGTCAAGGACGAGTGAGTGGTAGGGGCGTTATTGGTAGATGACAGTTAGATGGAGTGTAGGCATCTTGTGATGTTGTGTCATACATCAAATCTATAATTTGAATTTCTGGTGTTAGGGAGGAAGGAGGGGTTACGGGGTATGGCACTAGTAAGTTTGATGTTAGTGGCGAGGGACAAGCCCTGTTTGTTAGTGGCTGTCTTTGATCCTATGTAATTGAAAAATTTTATGATTTTTTTGTTTTGAAATTAATTTAATCAAAAATGAGTTTAAATAATTGTAATTGAAGATAATTGAAAGGTTGGAGTTTGAGTTTTTGTTGGAAATTGGAATGAATTTAAGTTGAATGGTAATAATATTGTATATAGAAATAAAGAAAAAATTGTGAATACTTGGTGAAGGAAAATGCTTTAAACGGTAACTTTGAGTTTATATTTAAAATTGTGATGACTGAAGTTGTGATCATGTGTTATTTGGAATGTTAGTGTAAGTTGATAATGTAATAACAATTGTGTTAGTTATTTTGGGGGGGGGGATATTTACCTATTTAAAAAGGGTTTGTTTCGAACTGGAGAATTGTAATTATTATTGAGAAAATTTAATATTATTAGTTCACGCTGTAAAAAATTTTGTTATTGACTTGTTTATAAATAATCTGTTTGATTGTTTTGAATTAATGTTTAAAAATATGTAATGATTTAATATAATGACGGATTGAGAAAAAGTTGTGTATTGGATGTAATTATAAAAAGGTAGTTTAGAAAAAGAAAATGAGTTTGGTTGATTATTAGTGTATGAAGATAGGAGTTTGAGTCTCTATACCAGTCTGAGCGGTAACGGTCAGAAGTGTTAGACCGGTATCGATCCGATCTACTCGAGTAATAGTCGTCGTCACTGCGTGAGCGAGACTGTGACTGTGTGTAATTTCGGTGATACTGTGGAGGCGGCTGGTAGTAAGGCAGGTGATTCGGTAAGTGGTGCATAGGGTAGCTATTGGTAGGGTAGTAGTTGGTGTTGGTACTGCATGGCATGTACTGTGTTGAGTACGGGTGAGGTTGGGTGTGAGGGTGATGTGCGTGTCCGTGACCGCAAGTGGGTGGGTAATGAGGGTGTTGAATAGGCGGGGGTGAATGTGTGTAAGGTGTATGTGTTGGTGTGTAATGTGTAGGGCATGAGTTAGTAGGTGGGGTTCGGTGGTTGTGATTAGGTATTCGTAGTGGGTGTGGGTGAGCTTGGTTGATAATAGGGTTTGGAAATGATGTATTGGTTGTGTTAGTTGTCGAGGTTGTTTATTGTGTATTAGTAGGGTTTAGTAACTGTGGGCTGGTTATATTGGCTATTGGCTGTGGGCCTAATTAAGGAGTAGTAAGCAGTGGATTAGGGTCGGTAAGGTTAGCTTGGGTTGATTGAAAAAGATTGGAATTATTAGTATGGTTTGCCTGAGTGGCTGGTATCAATTTACTTCGATTTGGAATTCGTAGAAGGAGTCGTGGGTAGGGTAAGTGATAAAGAATAAATAAATCAGAGGAATTGATTGGTGTTTGTAATTGATATGTAAATTAATAGTTGGGTTTTGGAGATTGTTAAATAAATGGTGGGAAAAGGGTGAACGACGTTAAATTGATCCGTAAATGGGGCTGTATGTCGGAGTAGTCTGGGTTGTGAAGGATTGGTAGTATTTGTTTGTGTGAGTGGGGGAAGGTCAGAATTTTGGAGAAGTGGAGGATGTGTTGAAGTAGGGTGAGGTCTGGTAAGTCGGGGTAGGTATGTTTGAAAAATGAGTTGTGGAGGAACGTCATCAACTTGAGTCAGAGGAGTAAATGTTTGTAATATATGTTGAGGAAGGTGGGAGCCGGGTGGGTGTGTGTACATTTAAAAATTCGTAGGTTAGTTAAAATTGAAATTGTTGAAGTGAGGTTTAACTATTTTGAAAATGTAAAGAAATAAAATTGTGTAATGTGGCGAGTTGTAATTTGAAAGAAAAAATATTTAATTAAGTGCTGATTTTAATTTTGTATAAGATGTAAATTGTAATTTAAAAGGAAATATTTAAATAAAGTGATGATGATGAAACGGAGAATTGGAATTATATAATTAAGCAGTTAGAATTTTGGTGACCGGAAATATTAATATCAAATCGTGGTAGGTAAAAGTGCTAAATGTTGAATTTAGGTAGGCAGAATTTAATATATTGCTTATTTAATTTTAAAGTTTGTGAGTGATGTAATTTAAAAATGAAAGTATTTAAATTAATTACTTGTTTTACATTTAAATGAATATATGTTTTGAAATGTGAAAAGAAATGTGTTAATTAATTGATTATGTTGAATATGGTTGGTGGTGTCTGAAAGAAAGTATTTAAATTAGAAGTTTATATTGGGCTTTAACAGGATGTGCGGTAAATTCTAAAAGGAAGCAGTTAAATTAATTGCTTCTGTAATGGCTGAATTTAGAATTTAAACGTAGTGTGAATGTTGAAATTTAAAGGAAATATTAATTTTAATTGTTTAGTTGTGAATTTTAAGAATGTTTATTTTCAAATATGAAAGATACTATTTAATAATTGCTATAATTCAGAAGGATGTAATCAGCATATGTAATTTATATTAGAGGAGATATATGGAAAATTTGGAATGTGCTACTACGTAGTTATGAAAAGTGCGTTAATTATTGCATGACATAGAAGGATGATGTGGAAGGGTAAGCTGGAGGTAGGGGTAATGACCTTTAATAAGATGTATGTAGTTATGTGGGTTTGTATTTTTAAATTTGGAAATTGTATTTAAAAGTAAATTGTTAAAATATTAATTAAAGGGAAAAAATATGATTATGACCGTTATAAAGATTGAATTTTTGAATAAATAATGTGTAGGGATAATAACGGTGAGTGGTGGTATTTTGAAAATTTGATAAGATATAGTTTTGAGGGGAATGTATAATCGGATAAAGGTGATATAAGATAGGTAGTTAAAAAAATTTTTAAATTTGCTTTTTATAGGTTATTAATAATTGGTGCTGAAAGGGCAGGTAGCAGGGAAGGTAAGAATAAGAGATCGAAGCGAAGGTTTGAGTTGGAAAGGCCAAAGCAATCACAACTAAAGTTGAATCATTTTATTGCGTTAGTTAAAGCAAAGTGTGCTTTTAGCGATAGAATTCTAAAATCTAAATTGATAAAGGTGTGGGTGCTCTATGAGAATCAAACCCTAAAAGGACCTCTAATCAGTGAGATGCGTAATAGTATTGTTCAATAATGTTTGAAAATCGAGTAAAATACAGTTGTGTATTTTAAGAAATTCTCCTAATGACTACCACTTATAAAAAAAATATATGGATGCCTATGATTATTATTTTGAAAAATCTAAACAGTGAAGTGTAAGATTAATTATTTAAATAATATTTGAAAATCGAGTAAAATACAGGTATGTAGTTTAAGAGATGCTCCTAATGACTACAAATTATAAAAATATGGGTGCCTATGATAAGTATTTTGAAAAATCTAAACAGTGAAGCGTAAGATTAAATATTTAAATAATATTTGAAAATCGAGTAAAATACAGGTATGTATTTTAAGAGATGCTCCTAATGACTACAAATTATAAAAATATGGGTGCTTATGATTAGTATTTAGAAAAATCTAAACAGTGAAGCGTAAGATTAAATATTTAAATAATATTTGAAAATCAAGTAAAATACAGGTATGTATTTTCAAAGATGCTCCTAATGACTACAAATTATAAAAAATATGGGTGCCTATGATTAGTATTTTGGAAAAATCTAAACAGTGAGAGTGAAGGAGTACGTGAGATGAGTTGGTAGATAAGAAATTAGGAATGGACAAAATCATTAAATGTATTGCAACAAGTGCTTACCATTGGTGTATTTTTACTTGCACAAAAATATCAGCGGGCGATGAAGCCAAGAGATGAAATTCGTAAAGTCTTCTTTCAAAATTCTCGTCCCGGCCGGAAACGGTCCTTAAGAACGGTAGAATGAACTAGTTGGTTACTTGGAAATACCGAGGAAGGTGAGATGAATTGCGTACGAGATGTTGCTATTTGTTGTGTGTTACAAAGTCACTGTAAAAATAAGTTAATTACATAGTTGTACATTATAAATAAGTTTTACATAGTAAGATTATTTATAATTGTTTCTGGAAAAACCCAGGCCGCGAGAAGAACGTATTACATAAGTGAAACTCATTCACTATGGAAATATAGGTGAAAGCTTATACATACGAAAATTTAGTCATTGATCATAACCTTAGAATGATTAAAATACATGTTTGACGTAAGGAATATTACTTAAGCACAAATACTATTATAGGAATAAACTCTATGTCATGAGTTTCAAGGCATGTCATAAATTACACAGTCTTACAATATATTTTGGACCACAAAATGTCATAAATGGGTGTAAACAAATAAAGTAATTTAAGGTTCCGTAAATCTAAACTCATTAAGAAAAGTGGTTAGTATGAAAAGTGTGACAAAACGTAAAACAATGAATGTAAACATGTATTAAGTAATATGTAGGTAACCGTTGTAGACGCTTGTGCCAGGTAACATAGAAGTAAGTAATGTTTAATAATAGCTAATATATAATTGCTTTAGAGCGTGATGATTTGTTCCTACTATTAAGGGTGTGCTACAGAGGTACGCTAAAAGTTTGCGTATTGAAAAGAACGCTGCTAATTATTCGAGCTCGTAAACCTAATGAAAATGTGTGAAAAACTATATTTTAAATTATATTGGAAATTCAATCACATTACGTTGGTTTTTTCATCACAATTTCCCTATAATTACTTAATGAAAATGTGTGAGATGCTATATTGAGAACAAATATTATTTAAAACTCAATGTCAAAACTTGTAAGTTGACTCTATATTCCAGTTTCCTATTGAAAAGTTCAGGTCTGGTTTAATCCGCCAGGAAATGGTCCGTGCCGAATTCAACATAACAAATCTGAGTCATCTAGCAAGGAAGCTTAATTTCCTCCCAGACCTACTATCCAGAGCAGCTGTGTCTAACATGGACCTTTCCATATGAAAGGTCACAACTGAGCCGATATCGGAACAAGATAAAATATTTATAAAACAACAACGAGAGGTTCCTGAGCTAGCATCCACCATCCATAAACTAGAAAATGGCATATTAAATTTGAATAATTACATTTTAATTAATGGAATTTTATTTTTTAAGTGTTGGGACCCGCGAGTACCTCGTTTTGTTGCTGTCATGCCTCAATTGGGTCGGGCTTGAGCCCTTCACTATCTACACACAATAAAGCTTGGACGCCACCTTATAATTAGGAAAACTCTTCACAGAGTACACCAGCAAATATTCTGGCCCAAAATATAAGATAACATAAAGGAGTATATACGGACCTGCCATCAATGCCAATTCAATAAAACACCTCAGATTAAACCTGCGGGGCTTTTCTAGTTTATTGAGATTCCTACTTAACCGTTTAAACGAGTTCAGATTAACTTTGCGGGACCGATTTTTACTTCAACCTCTCAGAATCGTTACATACTGACTGCAGTGGACTACTTCACAAAATTCCTAATTTGCAAAACCGTACCTAAATGTAGTGCCAAAACCACTGCTAGATTTATCCCGGATGAGATAGTCGCAAAGTTTGGAACACCCAAATACTTTCAGCCAGATAACGGAAAATCCTTTTTGAACAAGACCATCCTCGAACTCAACCAAATTTTGGGAGTTACCCACATAACATCGAGATTCTACATGGCTCGGACCAACGGAGCAGTCGAATTGACACATGACGTCCTGATGGAAATGATTCGCTCGTATGCTATGAAGAATAAGCAGAAATAAGCACAGGCAGTGCCTTGAATTCGTCTGTCCACTCTACCACAAGCCACACTCCATTCTTTGCTCTATTCGGCTAGAAACCAAGACTACTCATCGACTCTGAATTTCCGTTTTTAGCGGAGGAACAGGCTATCCACTTTCATCAGCATAGCCGTGATGTCAGGGAAATGGTTAAGTCAGCAATTGAGCACGAACGGTTTAAGTGGGCTAAAAGGTTCAATGCTACTAAACGATAGGAAGCATTTGCACTCGGAGACCTGGTATTGTTACGTAACAAGAAGCGTGAGAAAGATCTAAAAAATTACTTTTTATCTTTGTAGGTCCATACTTAATTATTAAAGATGTTGTACTCAATAACTATAAACTGAAAGGACGCAATAAGTATAAGCTAGTCCACTTTAACGTAAATATGAAGAGACTTTGACCTTATTATGTGAGGCAAGGGGGAAAATACTGTCAAGAAGTGTAGATTTCACTATACTAAAATGCTGGGTTCGACTCAATGCGTTAGTTAAAGACTAATAAGAGCAAACGGTAAAGCCCAATATAAACGCGGTTACAATGTATACTGTATTTTTATTACTTTCGGGAGAGTAAAAAAACAAGAAGTCAAATCTCAAGCTTCAGATTAAGATAATTTATTGGCGCCGCTTCACCGCCTTTCTTTTTTATAACGGGTTCATTCTTGCCGTTATAATTACCTATACTTTGTTTTCAGTTGACACTTCTTTTTGGAGTGTCAACTTTTATGATGCTGAGGCTGTAGACCGGCATCAGCATTTTAGCGTGGGATGTGCTGAGCTATGGGCCACGTAACCATCGGATGACCAGGCTTCATTTTGTGTCAAAGCCGAGTCATCCAAATCAGAAAGGATGTGACTTGAATGAAACAAAAATAATGTGCAAGTTTGTGGCAATTAATAATAATAAGTCGTTAAAGAAAGGATGTGACTTGAGTTTAAAAGGCTAAATAATTTGCAAATGTAGCTTTTAATTGAAAGTGAAACTGTTAATTGAACGGATGTAACTGTTTGGTATTTTTGGTTTATATGTAATTAAACTAGTGAATAATGAATGGTGTTGTGTGTAGGTTTTACGATTATTATGCTAATTTGGCTTTAAAATAACACCAAAGAGTAATTGATTTTATTTGAAAGAGTTCACCGATTTTTTGGTTAATTTGGCTTTATTAAAAAATAAAGCTCAGGAGAGATTAAATGTATATTGTATTTAATTGACAGTAGTTGGAACTAAACGGATGTCGTTAATTTTATCACGTGTAATCGAATAAGTAGGTTGATTAGGCTATTGAATTTAAAGTAATTAGGAAAAAATGGAATACGTTGCAAAACGTGTTAATAAAATTTGAAACAAAACGTGTCTAATTTTATGAAATAAAAATTTATGATTTACTATATTTTTATCAGAATTTACTTAAAAGGATGAAATATTGGTTTAAATTTTAAATGAGACACGTTCCGATGTGAATTTTTGAAATTAATTATATTGAGTAGATTGAAACGTTGATAATGAAGCAAAGCGTAGTAACTATTACTACAGGGTGATACGTTGTTTGTGTGTATGTGTGTATGTTTGCGTAGTGTTCGGACCCGTGGGGAATAATCACCGCGTATGTATTGCTATATTTACGTTATTGTGAATTTCGCTCAGTGTGATGGCAAGACGTAGTAACCAGAGAGTTAAAATCGTCTTACATTAGCTTTGTCATCAAGGGATGACAAATGCTGTGAGAGTGAAAGGTACAACGTAATTACCAGTGAGTAAGAATTGTCGTACAAAAATGGCTTTTTTACAAAATAATAAAAAATGCTGTTTACACGTTGTACTCACTAAAAGGTGTATAGCAACGTGCTAGTTGGCTTTTAGCACTCAAAAGTTCGTAAAGCTATGTAATCACAAAGTGTTATTACCTAAGGGTAAATAATCACTTTAAGAATGAATTTAACACCTGAGGGTGTCAAATGCGGGCACGAGGCGGTGACACACCTGTGGGTGTTAAAAACTACCGCGTGTGGGGCCCACTTTAAGAGTGAGAATTGAAATTTTTCAAACCGTGACTAAAGAAGTAGTAGTCTTGGTTTCTATGAATGATGGACGTAGGGATGAAAGCCAAATTTAGATGAATGTATGCGTTTTTTATTTTTTGCATTATGACAGCTAATGAAGGCAAGCATAACTTAAAATGAAATCTTCGGTAAATGCTTTACAGGTTGCGACCCTACTGATGCATCCCTGTTTATGAAATTTTGTTGGGACGAAAAGAAATTAGGAATAGGTATGGGTTAAGATTTAAAGGATTCTACTACCAAATTGTCGTTTTTTTCTTTTAAAACTTCATAAACACGCTCATATCAGGGTTAAAAGTTAGAATTAGACAACGACTCCACAGGGGTTACCCGATTGTCCGCAACGTTGGCCAAACACGGAAAAGGCCTCTATACTGTTTAACAAGGCGGGGTGTAGTAGAGGGTTAGATAAAGGAAATGGTTCTTGAAGCCGTTTTAAAAAAATAAATGAATAATGAATGAAGCCGTGCATAAAATAATCTACTAAAAGCAAAATAAATCGTATGGTTGCCAAGGCCGGGTTAAATTTATGAATGTTTAGTGCCCATGTCATTATGAAATTTTACGTAATTGTAATGAATGAAGTGCGTAGGTAGGTAGGTGAAAAGGAAATGATATGTATTAATGAAACATAATGTTCAGTTGAAATTGAAAGAAATTAGAATTTTGACTTGTAGTTGTAATAAGTGATTGTATCTATAATAAGTGAATTGGTATATATTTAGGATAATAGGGAATGATTGTTAACTATAGTAAATAATTTTTTGTAAAAATCAAAGTAAAAAGAAATGTTGACTTTAAATTGTAATTAGCGATTTTAATTATAATTAAGTAAGTTGGTATATATTTAGAATAATAGGAAATGAATTTTAACTATAGTACATAATTTTCAGTAAAAATCAGAGGAAAAAGGAATTTTGACTTTTAATTGTAATTAGAGATTTTAATTATAATTAAGTAAGTTGGTATTTATTTAGGTTGAGTCTCACCTGAGTAGCGAAACGATACAGTCGCACTGTGTCATTGCTCGTAAAATTTTAATTGCAGAACCAGTTTAAATTAGGTATCTTGTAGTAAAATACTACCATTTAAATGAGAATTTCAAATGTAATTTGATAGTAAAGTTTGTTTACACAACATGTGACGGACAAAACCAAAAATAACCAAAACCGTGAAAAAAATTGAGTTTTTTTGGAGCAAACTGAGCAATACGTGGCCAGGAAAAAAAGTAAACGTAGCAGAATGTCACATCAAAGCAAAGAATTGGATAGTGACTATTACAATCCAAATACATACACTCCGAATTTTGAAACATTTGTAAACGCAAGCTTGCACGACGTGTGTGCCGATATACAGGGTGTGCAGGAAGAAATAGCAGAAATACTAGGAGGAGCAGAATCAGTATTTCGTCCAATCATAAAACAGATAACAGCAGTTGAAAAAAAGTTGAAAGTTCTAAAAAGAGAAGCTATCAGGTTTGTCAACTCATAAATTACACAAGTCAATAAACCAGAAAAGAGATTAACGACCTTAGAGCAAAACGACAAACGCCGAACTAGACGCACAAGTAAAACTGAGTTACAAATATCCCAACTAAAGCTTTATTATCAACCTCAAAATAGGAGCAGAAACATATCCCACGACAAGTTGGTTTTAAATCCAACTCAGCTTAAAACAGGTGATAAAGACAAAACAAATATTAAACCAAGACAAACTGAAAGCAAAAATAACTCGCAGTTTATCGTCATTCATGGTACAACAGAACAAGATAAAGATCAAATAAACCTCCACACAGACCTGCAAAATATCATGAAGCGAATCGGGGTTGAAAATTTTAAGTACCACAGTGCTAAAAGAATGAGAAAAATTATGGGCGGCAGATGCAGACCTATTTTAGTTCAACTATTAGGCTCTACTGACAAAAAATGCATTTAGGGAAAAAAATCAAAGTTAAAACTAGACTGTGGGACCAAAAATATTTATGATAAAAAATTACAGACGGTACAAGAAAACTCCATTCATTTTCGACTGGTACAATATTCAAAAACTTTTAAAGAAAAAACCAAAACTGCAGAACCTTTATCAGTGGCTTACGACTTATTGTGACTGACAAAAATTACACGTCTAGATACAACTGTGACAACAATCTTCAAATCTGTAACGAACTTGACGCATCGACACATTGAAAGTATCAAAACAGGCTACAGGACCCTAATTATACAAGCTTACAACCGCAGTACACGATATAGGACACCCTGCACAAACAAAAAACCAAAACTGATAAACCCCCAGTACTTAATCAGCAAATTTGAACGTAACTTAAACGGTAATATGTGCCTAAATTGCACTTTGAAATACGACTCAACACATTTTCTTATTTTATTACTGAATATAAATATTATTTCTTAATACCTACAAAACTCAACGCAACATATTTTCCTTGCTCCTATTTATGTAATATTGACATACAATACATGTTAATATTATATATGCAATAACTTAAGCGAATTATGCATTTGATATAAATATTATATTAATTATATCTAAAATTACTCTACAAGACAGATTATTATTCTTCGTACTAAATGCTGCAGCATTTTAACAAATTAGAATACGACAGGGTAGTAAATAACTGCATTATCTGCAAAAACAAAATATAACGTATAATATATATATATAAACCATGTACTATAATATTAGTTTTACGATTTTAATAACGTTATGCAATAATGTTACTCAAGTGGGACTCCTCAAACATTTTTTTGTAATATATTGAACTAAATAAGAATAAATAATTATTAGAGCCATGGGACAAGTCCCAATATGCTCCTATTTTGAAACTAAACCAACTAAAACTACACTTAACTATATTTAGGATAATACGGAATGAATTTTTACTATAGTACATTATTTTTAGTAAAAATCAGAGGAAAAAGGAATTTTGACTTTTAATTGTAATTAGAGATTTTAACTGTAATTAAGCAAATTGATTTGTAACTAGGAAAAGAGAGGATAAAAATTAACTATAGAACATAATTTATGAATGAAATTGGAAGAAAAAGGGAATATTGATTTTAATTGTAATTAGCAATTTTAATTAGAATTAGGTAACTTAGTATATAATTACAATAAAAGAGGATTAAATTTAACCACACGACATATTTTTTAATATAAAGGGAAACAAAGGATTTTGGACTTTAATTTTGATTAAGTGTTTTAATTGTAATTAGGTAATTTGGTATATAATTACGATGAAGGAAGATAAATTTTAACTATATGACATGATTTTTGGTTGAAATTAAAATAAAATGGATTTTAATGTTAATTGTTGTTGAATGTTGTAACTGTCATTAACCTTATTTAGGACCATAAGGAATTAAATGTAATAATAGAGCATAATTTTTAACAATGGTCAAAATAAATTGTAATTTTAAGGTTAATTATAGTGTTTGATTTTCATTATGATGAGCTAAGTAGGTACGCAATTAGAGAAAAAGAGAATTAAATGTAATTATAAGACGTGGGCTTGGTGAGGAAATGAAAAGTACATAGGTAGAGAGAAATAACAGTGAAAAGTTACCTAGGTAATAGATTAGTGAAAAGAAAGTGAGAATAATAAGAAGGCTATTTGCCTTTTTTTCTTATATATAGTAATAAAATGTGGTATATAGAAGAAATAATAAAATAAAGTCTGAATTGCTTGTACATATGAATTTCTTGCTTATATCTTATATATAGTTAAATTCTATGTAGGATCTGAAACATGTGGAAAATAATATGATTATTGAACAGTAAGGGTATGTATTGATTGGGGGCCGTACCGACAATGTCGATACGGCAAAAACAGGGTAATAAACTCCTGGACCGGCATTTAGGTCAGGTTACTGTTTGAGTATAATGGAATATCTCACTCAAGTGAGAAATGATATTTTGAGCTGACGAGGAGCTACGTGCTTAACTGCGTCAGTGAATTCTCAACGTTCAATGTTCATATTGTCATAATAGCATAAAATATAATTACTTTCATATTGTCACATCTGCATGGTTGAATGATAATTATATTGTAGTTTGTAATTACATTATATTTATACGAATATATATGTAACTTATAATACCCTCCTTGATTTCTATTTCTTCATAGAACAGGTAAAAAAAATGAATAATAAGGGTATGTACAGGTAACTAATGAAGACATGAAAATCACCAATAATAAAAAAAATTCATAAAATAAATTGTTTATTCGCGTATGGTGGTCTTCAGGCAGCAAGGGTTGTAATCATTCCGATGTAGTGGGAGGTGACCGCTCCGGTGGTGGGGAATCTGGGGGTAAGGTGCCAGAATTTGTAATAATGGAGAATCCAACTTTCCGAGTCGCCGGGAGAGGAGGAGTCTTTACAAGTGTGGTGGATTTCGATGAGGCCAAAGTTTTCATTTCATCTCCAGAATCCGTACCAGAATTATCACGAGTAGAAGGAGCTGGGCCGCGTTGCTTCCATGAGATACTTCCCCATTTATCCCGGAGTGTGTGTTGGAGTTTCTGTACTCGTTGTCTCCAATAAATGGTCATTCCCAATGTAACAAGGATGAGAGCAATCATAATTCCGAGCCAGGTAGGAAACCACGGAGTAGTAGGTATATCCGTCCACATGACTGGTTTTGCTTCTTCCGTTTTGTGTAGGCGTATTTTGAAAGTTTGATTTAACTTCTTCATGTCCAGGGATGGTTGTAGATGCCATCCAAGACTATCAAGTACAGCTGGGTCCTCTCGTTCAATAAATATGAGATCCAGGATATTTCCACGGTAAGTGTTATTAGCAACAGTAAAAGTACTACTGATGGGTAGTGAGAATATTCCTTGTGGGCATTCAGTTTTCCGATTGTTATTGATTTCAATGGTGAGCCCAGGACAATATATGAAATATTTCCCATCATGTCTTTGCTGTAAGCAAGGCGAGAGACAAGATATGCAATGTCAAATTCCATAGAAGTCATAGCACTTTGAATGGAATTTACTTTGAGTGCAATCTGATTGATTTCACCAGCCAGTATCTGCATATGGTCACGTAAAATTTTAATATTCTTTCCGTTGGCATTAACGATGTCAGCGTGATGGTTCAAATGTCGAGCCAAGTCCTGATTGTGTTCACGGTTGATTTGTGATTGATGTGCCGATTGTATAGACATGCCTAGTCCGGCACTAGTCATAACGAACATAGCAGTGATAGCAATGGCAGTAAAAATGAATCGTTTCTTCCTAGGTGCAACGTCAATGTTGGCTTTGGGGGGGCAAATGCGTTTCAGTTCATTTAAAAACGTACGTTGGTATTCTTTGTCACATTGTGCCCGTAGTGCAGTAATGTCATCTTTGTCAAGTGTGGACTTGTCAGTGGCGTTGCGTTCGGTCCCTTTCTCTGTGTAATTGTCTTCCTTCCCTTTGGGGTCTCGAACTAGAAGTTTACAAGGAGACACAAGTTTGATTTTGAGATGATAATCATTATATCCACTGATAGCCGGATCACTGGACCTTCTCCATATAATTGGGGGTCCATCCGTAATTTTAGTAGCAGAGGAGCCAAGAATGATCATAAACATAGTAAGTAGTGCTATGTACCAGGGATTGTTGAGTTGGATGCGTAAGTTGCGAAGCCAAATCCCATCTTCCTGTTGGTCTCCTTCAACACGTCTTTTTCTATCTCGTCGCTCTCGGCGGTCTCGAGTTTGTCTCGGAGTCTCCTGATGACGGCGCTTACGTTGAAAGTAATCGTCCATTTCATCAAGTTCCCGTAAAGTTTGTTTACGTATCTGTTTGTCTCTTTCTTCCCAGGAGACACGCTTACACACCGATTCTAATTTGGAGTTCGATGGTCGTTTGCGTTCAGAGTCGGAGGTGTCACTGGACTTTGAAGTGGTGTCATGGGCAAACCAAATAGCATCTAGGTCAGCCTGAGTGACGTGACGACGTCTCTCTGATATAAGTTTCGGAGTCCATTCTATTTTACCCTCCTCATCGGGGCCTCTCATAGGGGTTGTGAGGGCCGATGCATAGCATGCGCGAGCATGCATCATAATAGCATAAAATATAATTACTTTCATATTGTCACATCTGCATGGTTGAATGATAATTATATTGTAGTTTGTAATTACATTATATTTATAGGAATATATATGTAACTTATAATATTTCGTTTGAACCAACATGTCAAGTTACACGACAAAACTAATGATACACCTAACTGGAACGGTTCTTCGTCCGAAAAAAGACACTTAAAAATACCGTATGGACGGTCCATTGGTCTCGAAATACCTTTATCTACTTGTAATTTAACACTAGTTCCTAACCGGGACAATGATTCAAAATGTAAAGCACAGTATGTCAACTTGAAAGGTTTCGAACAAAAGTCCTACTTTACGTAAAGTTAATTTTATTTAAAATAGGCAAAAGTGACTATTTATTGTTTACAAATATAAACGCTGTTAAGATTGGATAATTTTATTCTGTTTCGATTATGATTTTTTAAGTATTTTGTCGTTTAAAAGTAAGGGAAACAAAAAAGACGTTCAAAGTTTAGTGTTGTCATTATTTATAATTGATACTAATTTGTCAGAAAGTCTACAGAAAGGTAGCATATTTAATTTAAATTAAATTTCCTGTTAATTGAAAATACCAGAATTGTTTATAAATTACTAGTGTAGTAGATAGACTTAGCAAGTTTAAGGTCACCACCTTGATCTTGTTAATAGATGAACGTAACGTCTACGGGCTAAGCCCTTTTATAATAGTTTGGATACTTTTAAAATTTAGGTAAGTTTTTAGAATATTTGGCGTGACCGAGCACAGCTTGACCCCTGCTAGGTGCCCAATCGCCCAGCTAGAGTCAACCCGCTACAGGGGCCCGGTGCCACGACCATAGCTAGAGAGATAGATACCATAGGGAATAAGAATAAAAGTCTGGATAAGAAGGTCAAAAATAATACACATTCATTTATAATAATAGTATATAGTGCAATTTTATATTATATAGTTCATAGAATTTATTTACTGCGGCTACTGATGTTTTGAGCTGAAAAACCATAATCAAAAAACCTCCTATGGGAAGAGACAATAATTAGTATGTATATTTTTATTCATATTCAATTTTCATGTAATTAGAATTTATTTACTCTGATTTTGTTCTATGTTAAATTTTTGATACTATACCTAATAGATTTTTAAGCAATAGTTAAGTGATGTACCTGTTCATTAGGTGCGATAAAAGTTCCCTACTTCGCCTTATGATGTTTTTGTAGTCCGGCCGGCTGCGTCACCACCCTCTTGGGTTGAATTGCCTGCAAAAATTTAAACAAAACTCTATACGGAGCTCAAAAATAATAATTTTATGTATTTTACAGTATTTACGCGTATTGTGCCTAAAAATATTTTTATTTTAGTTGATTTAATCTTAATTAGCGTATTTAACTTAAAATAAAATCATACGTTGGTAATTTTATTACGCAGTACTATTTAGTTATGATTTATGTTTGTAATTTAAATATTGTCTAAGTTTTACATATTTACCTGTTTTTATGATGAAAAATCCGATTCGGGCTTTAATCAGTCCGGAAACATCAGGTCACACTGTACTGTGGCCGAATACACTTATTTAGATTCGCTGTAGTTGAAAACCCCGGCTAAAACCAACACAAGAGTAATTTGGGGCAGCATTTTTAAAAATGAGCCAGTTGGCCTTCACTTATAATTTAAAAACTCGAATACACCAATTTTAGAACTTATGTAACAATTTTTAAAAAATATTTTTAAAATTGTATTTATACGGACAGATGCGCAAAATTTGTGTAAATTTTTTAATACCCACGTTGTGTTTACGGCACCATTTTCTGTATAGTAAGATTCTGTGCGTGAGAAAGGAACTGATATTTATTAACTAGTTAGTACAGCCACATGTGTAATTGAGCCTCGGACAGGTGAGCAGAATTATAACTGTTAATAGTGTAAATTCACTGCAGTGTAGTATAAGAAAAGAAAGAAGGACAGCGCTTGGGGGAGATGTTGTCAGGACAAGAATTTTAAAATTGTGAGTTGAAAGGGCGTACTTGGATCACTCGCGGCACTAGAGACTCATGGGACACCATATAAAGTTAAGCTGTTGTCTGTCGCCTATACTGTTTTATATGTTATATGGAGCTATGCTTATACGGTACTAAACTTTAGGACTCAAAACGTCACAGTGAGTGTAAATGAAATATGTAGAGCAGGAGCACAATTAAATGGACAAAGACAGAGACGACCGTGCTTTGTTTTCGTTCATTATGTTTACATGTACAAGAAGAGCATTCACAGTAGACGCAGTAAACTTTTGATTTCGACCTGTTCCAAAAATTAACAATCCAAAAAACTGTGAAAGTTGTTCAAGACCTTAGTTTGCAGACTCCAACAGTGGACGTTGTCATTAGGAAAAACATAATACAAAAACAACAAGAAAAAGAAATTTGTTAAAAGTATTATTAGTAATTTTATTTTAATAAACGTCGTATAGCATTATACGTATATTTGTTAGAATAAAATACGTTTTACAAACAGGTAGACATAATATTATTTAATTTATAGATTTAAAAATAAAACAAATAAAAACATATATACCTAATTTTGCATGCAAATATATTTATTTAAATATATATAACGATACAAAGAATAATATTTAAAGTTAATAATTATAGAAAATAATGTTAAGACTAAATAAATACATGCTACTGTATTAGAATCCGTAATCTGTACTATGTAGAAACACTACCCACTTTTTAAATAGACTAAAGAACGCAATTATGACTTTATAATATTAAAACGTTATCAAAATGTAAAGTACAAACTTAGTACTATTACAAATAGATTAAGCAAGTTGTTTTATACATTTAAGTATTATTACCTAATTTGTGAAGCAAAATTTATACTTGTAAACTTGCACTTGAAGTTAAGTCCCTTGTCTAGTAATGCAAACAAAACAAAAATGGCTTGTTTTAAGATGTAGGTTACATAAGGAAACTTTAAAGTATAGTAAGAAAGGCGGAAATTGCAAATGACTGCAGTTGCCTTATAGGATGATTAATAGTAAAATGGTTCGTACTTTAGACATCACAAAGACAAAAACATTGTATGCTTTTTCCTTTGGTGACAAATCTAGAATTGGAAATTGGAAATAATAACAATAGTTACATTAGCCTACGCTTGTGTGTATGTGCGTGGAAAGGAGTGTCACATTTTTATCATGAGCACCCCTATACTGTATGAAACTCATTAGCACATCAGCCTATTACATGGCTCATACCTATGTGATTACTAGAATAGGAAAGTACATGACAGTTATATCCTGTTAGTTTTCTAGCATTGCAATTTTAAAAATAAGTATTGAATTCCAGTGCGTATAGGCAGTCTTGTTCTATTACTGTTCTTGTAGTTACGAAATGTTGTCATTTATACATCTGAGAGTAAATAATTTTCTGTGTAACTTGTATTGTGGCACTCTATTATTGTACAACCTTGTACATCTTGTTGTCAAGTACTTTTAAATTGTCTCTAGTCCAAGCTCCACGTCCCCTTGCTTTCGTCCGGGAACAAGAATAGAATTCAAAGCAGATTTTAGGCTTAAATACAGTAATCTCATTTTCCACAGAAGTAAATTTTCCCAACTTATATCTGCCATCCAAGTAATATAACCGTCCCTACTGCGGAATTAAAGACTGGAAATGTTCCATGCGGATGACATTACTTTCCGTTTGCCTTCAATTTGCACTTATGTGGTGATAGATCTTTACCGCCACGGTATAGTTTCATCAATAGAGCACAAAATTGTGGTTCTCTTAGCTCCAATTTGGTCTCTTTTAATTTTTGTTTAGTTTTGCAGGTCAATTTTTTGTGGTAATAGATGTGTCTGCTTACTTTCTCAGCATGTAGGTTGTAAAGTCTATGGACCCGCCACCTCTCGCTTTCAACGTTTTCTTCAGTTGTGGTCCCGGATTCCTTAATTTTTTCTAACTTTATATAAGTCGCTTTTTTATTGGCCAAATCCGTAATTGTTTCAAAATTTGTCTTTTTATTACTAATAAAAAATAATTATTCAAGTATTCTCAGAGTTTCCTAGTAGTCCAAATGTATTTGCTGCAATAAACGAACTGACATGTATTAAGACATGGCTTTACAGTTTGTCTCCCACTTTGTGTCCTAATTTTGCTCTTATTTCCATCGTTTTTTGCAATAGTGACGCTTTCAATATCAGCATCATTTTTCTGAACTTGATTTTTTATTTTTTTGGTAATTTGTTCATATGTCCGTGTGATACTACTTCAACTTCCTGAGTTAGTCTCACAATAAGTTTTTGTTTCTCCTGTGAGTTTTTATAACTTTTGTTTTGCCGACGACTCAATCCCGTTGTTTCTGGCAGTTCTGGTACTTCATTAAACTCATCACAATCGAACGGCAACTGTGATATTATCCAGTCGTTGTCATGTCTACGCCAAAATTTCTTCAACTTGCAATTCAGTACATAGTCTGGTATTTTTATGTGGTTATAATTTAGATTCAATGCTTTGATGTATACATTATTATATTTATCCTGGTCTTTAAGTACAACGCATGAACCAGAATAGTTAATTAATAATTTTTTAGCTTTTCCTATTATGCGTTTTTTAATTCTAACTTGTACAATATCACCTGTTACAAATTTAAATTTCCTATGATGTTTATCATAATATTCTTCAGCTTTTGCCTGCGCCTTTTTAAGTTTGATCATTGCATTTTCCCTACTTTTAATCAAGCCTCTTACGTTAGTTATTAAACAGTAAGCTGGAGTTCTGCAAAACGTATTAATTGAAAAAATAGGCTATCTTAAGTTTATTAGCTCAAACGGAGAATGACCTGTACTTTTATTAACTGGTTTTTCATTACCACATATTCCTGTACTTATAAATTGTCTTTTGACAATAGTGTTGTAATGGATCCCTTGTCCATATGAAAGATAACAAATCTCCCGGGAAATCCTTTTCCTATACTGACGGCTGTATATTCTCTACTCCTTTTACTCATTTTTAACAGCTTGTATCAGTTTTGCCCTATCCTTATATTATATTCGTAACATAAGCAGTGTGATCTTTTACGGTATTAGTTTATATCCTTCACCTATTGTATCTGTAATATTACCTGGCTTTAAAAATTAGTATCACCTGAATTCACTAGTTACTTTTTTTTACTTTTTAATTTTATTTTTACCAATTTGCAAATAGTTTTATAAATGCTCTTGAGTTTTTTACCTTGGCATAAAGTATGTATCTTTCATGCACTTTTACAATTTTATTTAGATACCTTAAAATTATAACAATATTACATACGAACTTATAAGTTTTGTTACTGTTTGTGTCTGTATTTTCAGATTGTCTAGAGGAATTCCAGGCCCTTATTCCAGCTCAATATTTATGCTTTATGTACAATAACTTTGCACGTGGTTTTACCTCAGTCAAAATTCTTTCTTTCTCTCTCTCCTACGAATAAATTACCTTCTGCAATTACGCGTATTAAAAGCGAGGTGGTAGGTGTAAGATTTATTCTTCTTATGCAATTTTACTTTTGAAAGGAAATAACCACGGTTATCACGACCAAAGCAAAATATTACTTGGCTTTTAAATATTCTCAAAAATCAAGGGTGAGCTCAAACTTATTTCTCTAGTTTTGAGCTTGAATAAGTTTTTACTCTTCTTCCTAGTGAAGACATTACAAGTCTGTTTTACTTTATTTTATGAACTTTTAAAAATTTTGTATTTAAATAAAAGTCTCAGCCACCATATTGGAATTTGAGATATTTAATGTAATATTAAAATAAGCGTTCGTAGAGAGCGAGAGTAATATTGAATGTAAATTATGTATTTTTACTGAGATCGTCAAAAATTTTTTATTAATAATAAATAGAAGGACGATAGGGCCGAAGTCAGACCTGAAAAAAGAGTGTTGTCTCAAGTTGAAATCATCCTTATATTGTTATGTGTATTAGATGTAATTTTGCGGAAAGTCTCTAAATGATGACTCGTTTCCGCTCAGTTGATAAACATTTTCAGTTTGAGATTTGAGATCGAGAGGATGGATAGTTATTCTCTGGTTAGCTTCTGTTTAATTTTAAAAAGCCTATATTTCTTTACTGTATCTGGTATAAGCAGGTTTTAAAATATACACACTCCTACCTTTTTTCCCTCAGTTTGTGTTTTCAAAAATTTAATAATTAAGAAGGTTTTTTTAAGGCGGAGTCTTCAAATTAAACGATACTCTATTGTTTATTTTAATTTAATTCAAAAACACGTAGATGGTTGTACAAAATAATTCAAAATTGGAGATCTGGCCCACAAAAATTTGGACATTTTTCTACCTAGATAGGTAATTTTATGTGTATCGGACGTAATGTTGCGGACAGTCTCTAAATGATGACTGGTTTCTGCTCATTTAATAAACATTTTCAGTTTGAGATTTGAGATCGAAAGGAGGGGTAGTTAGTCTCTGGTTGGGTTTCTGTCCCCTCTTGTCTTCAACATTTTTATTGTGCAATAAAAAGGACACTATCAGTATTACACTATACACTCAGTCCAAACCCTCATATACTTGCATGTTCCTTTCATACATTTGTATGCATTACATACGGGCTTTGGGACGATACATCTATTATGTCTTCAAAAACCAGAAATTTTGAACCCCCACCCCCCCCCCCTTTTTGATATGTACGCCCATGTAAAAGGATAGGCACCTTAAACCCCTTCCCCCCCTGTTTTAAGACGTAATAGATGTATGCTCCCTTTACAACTGTAGAACCAAGAGTACGGGCCATAGTGCTGCCGTGTTTCCAGACGGTGTCAAATGACCGTCTCTTGTAATCACACGATTACACTAAAACTACGGCATGCTAAACGACATTGCTTCCATAAGTTTAAGCCTGATTACATAATAATTTAATTACCTAAATACAAGATTGAATTTATTAGAATTACGTCTTATTCTTCTGACTTAAATTGCACACATCATCATAGACGTCATAAATTCATTTAATGCTTAAACTATATTTCCTAAATATAATAGTAATGTATAATAATTTATTGTCCCACAATGCCCATAGACAATAATATGGTTGGACCAGAAAAATATGGTCTGGTCCGGTCTGGTCTGAAAAAGTCTAGTTTGGTCCGAAATCCTCGTACGAGACCAGACCAGAATTTACTGGTTCGGGCCAGACCATTTCGATCACTAATTACAATACGGGCCTGTAATAGGACACGGGTCTGAGAACTATGAGTTTGAATAGAACACAGGTCTATTTAACACACTATTATATGGACGTACACAGGTCTGGGAGGTCTGGATTTGAATAGTACGCGGGGTGTACTATTTCAGGAAATACGGCAACTACCTACCTACCGTATTTCCTGTTATAGTACACGGGTCTGTAATTGTACACGGGCCTGTATTAGTACACGGGTCTGAGAGGTCAGATTTTAAATAGTACACGGGTCTGTAATAGTACACGGGTCTGTAATAGTACACGGGTCTGTAATAGTACCCGGGTCTGTAATAGTACACGGGTCTGTAATAGTACACGGGTCTGTAATAGTACACGGGTCTGTAATTGTACACGGGTCTGATATTGTACACAAATCTATGATATTACATGGTTCCAGGCTTATCCATGGGTTATTTAGTTGCTTATAAAGTTTTCCTCTTCACGATTATTCTCTACATTCAAATACTTGAGCTACAAGTAAAATATAATTCAGCCTAACCTTTAAGCTCTCGTTATTCGTAATTATTATCATTGAGATGAACTGACGGCCTAATATATCTCTAGTTTAAAAAAGGTACGTTTCGCCTTCAAGACCATCCTATGGTAATTGAAATTATCTTATCTTTTCCTTATGTTAAAAATTTGCAACTGGCACACAAGAATTTGTAACTTCTACTGAAAATTGCACAGCCAAGGTTATTTGAATTTTTTTTATTACGCTGTTGTGTTAATTTTAATTAAAAAAGTAAGTCCTAGGTAAAGTATTAAGTTTAATTTTAAGTTTAGTGCGAGTCGGTTTTAAATAGTAGGTAATTCTGATTGGATTAATTTTGCCAAGAATAGTTGATTTACTGTGTTACAATAAATTTTCATTTCTGTTTACTTGCAGGTTCACATTTTTTGCATATGCATCACATCAATTTGATTCTTTAATGACGTTAAATTGAAATTACATTTAGTACACGGGCCTGTAATAATGCACGGGCCTGTTATAGTACACGGGTCTGAGAGGTCGGAATTTGAATAGTACACCCCGTGTACTATAACAGGAAATACGGTACTAATAAAATTTGAGTACATGAAGTTTCATTACCAAATTATTATAATGCAGTCCCATTCACATTTGTAATTTGTGTAAGTTACCATATTTTTTTCATTAGACCGCTCTGCAATCTCTTTTACCTTAAACTTTTGACCCCAGCTTGTAATTAGAGACTTGTGCATTAATAGAGTGCAATAAAATAATGTTAAAAACTATTTAATCTATAACCCCTACTCCCCGCGTGCAGTAGTACAGTCAGTTAGAGACTCGCGTTATATTAGAGCAAATACGGTATTCGCATCACGTATGTCGTAATCTTAAAATTCGATCGTGAAAATCCTTTTTTTGTATTTTTTCAGTATAGTATACTTTTTATTTCTGAGTTGAGCTTTATGTTAGTGTTAAAGTTGCATTATGCCACAAACTTTGATTTTTTCAGTCCATTATTATATATATGCTGCTTTTTGTTTATAAATAGTTTAATTCATGTACCTAATATATACATACTATATTTGTCTCATAGCTAATGTTAAATTGTTGATTTATATCTTCCCATTGAAAAATCATAATAAATTTTGAAAGACGTTTTTTGTTCTTACTGTGTCTAAATGGCAAGCGTAATAGTGACGCCAGTTGTAAATAAATATTTACACTCTCTCTCTCACTGTTATTTTATTTTTATATCTGTAATAGCAAAATTGTCAATCTTAATATGAAAATTTAAAATTGTGTACAATTTCTTTTTTCAAGGTAATTAGCAAGTAGCCGTTTTCTATTAAATTATATATTTTTAAATGCGACCTAATAGTTTCTCGAAAGCTAGTAATTCTAAAAATAAAGGCAATAAATAATGATAATTTGCGATATACCTTTTAGTTAACATTGTGATTTGTTTTATTACCAACTTTAATTTTAGTTTCATTTATTAATCTTAATCATATAATAATGCGTAATAAACTTCTTCGTTATTTTAATAATAACTAACAAATGTCAACTGTCAACGTCAACATCATCATTAATCATTAAACTGCTTATATTGATACACATACATGCTACTATACTTAGGTACATAAACTAGCAAAATCATGTATAGGCGCAAACATAATTTATAATTTGAGTTTTTTAACTGCTAGTTAAGGTTGGGAAGTGGGACTCGATTATTGTAATCATTGTTTATAATTATTAAATTTATTATTTAGATATATCTAGAACTAAAAAACCGACTGTTGAAATATAGCCTTGGTATAAATGTTTTGTCTGGGTCTTAGCGTTTCCGTCATCCGTGTGTTACGTTTTGAGCCAAAAGTTCCGAGTAGTTAATCACGTTACTCAATACCCCTCTGTTTCTTGTACTCGAGTAATAATTCCCGTCTCAGAATTTTACCCGTTGGTGCTTTGGGGATTTCTTTGACAAATTCCACCCCTCCTCGCAGCTGTTTGTAGGATGTGACTTGATGTTGGAGGAAGCCATTAATATCTTTCTCACTGAGGGAATCGTCTTTACTTTTCTTAACAATGTAGGCACGAGGAAGTTCACCCCACTCCGCGTTCGGGACCCCGATCACAGCCACGTCGGAAACTTTTTCATGACTTCGAAGCAGATCTTCCAGCTCTGAGGGGGCTACTTGGAAGCCCTTGACCTTGATAAGTTCCTTGAGTCGGTCCACAATAAAGAGGCAGTCGTCCTGGTCGTAGTAGCCGATGTCACCCGTGTGGAGCCAGCCGTCTGTGTCAATCGTGTTTCGGGTAGCTTCTTCATTCTTGTAGTAGCCTTTCATCACCTGGACGATACAACAAGCAAAAAGTTGATTTTTTTGTTAATACATTTTTTTTAAAAAATAGCTTGTAGAAAGTGCTTTCAGTTCGCTTACCTGTGGTCCTTTAACACAAATCTCGCCCCTCTCAGACTTTGGCAAAGTCTTTCCACTCACAACATCCACAATTTTGGTCATAGTAGACGGGATGGGGGAGCCGCAGGAGCCGACCTTTTGGTTATTTGTCCAGGTGGGGAGAAGGTGGCTGCAGGGGGACAGCTCCGTCATTCCATAGCCCTCTTGAAACAGAATATATTTCCCGGCTTTCTCCAGCATTTGATTAATGAGGGCAGGGCCGATGGGTGCAGCTGCTCCGACAACAGAGTTGAGTGACGAGAATTCCTTCGGACCGTAGTCGTCGCTATTAACCATGTAGGAGATGAGCGGAGTAACGAGATGAAGGAACGTGGGTTTATGCTCCCGCATTGCCTTGAGGTAGAATTTAGTGTCGAATCTCGGGAGTGTCATTGTGTGAGATCCTTTGATCATATTCAAAGTCATGATGGTGGACAAACCATAGGAATGGAAGAAAGGCAAAATCCCGATAAATCTTTCTTGCTCATTACCCCCTTCGAATGTGGCGACATTTGTTTGACCCGGATATGTGGCTTGAACGAGGTTCGTGACGAGGTTTGAGTGGGTGAGCATGACCCCTTTGGGAGGACCAGTCGTTCCAGAGGAGTAGGGCAAAAGGGCAACTTCATCCAAAGTGTTAACCTGTGACCCTTTGAAGAACTCAACTCCCTTTGTGTCTGTTTTAATCATTTCGTAGTAAGTGTGACACCCTGGCTCTGGCTCACCCACAATTATTACCGAGGTCAAACTGGGTGCCGAGGCCTTGGCCTCTTGAACCGCGGGGAGGTAGTCCAAGACGGTCACGACGCCCTTTGCACCTGAACTGTCAAGCTGACGCTTGATCTCCGCTGAAAAATAATGAAGTAAGCAATTATTTAAATGGTGATGTTGTAAATGATGGTGTAAATAATTACTGTTTATTTGTCTGTAAACAGCTGATACCTTACCTGCTGTGTAGGCAGGATTAACGGGTGAAGCGATGAGTCCAGCATCCCAAATCCCAAACAGAACGGAGCAGTACTCGGGAATATTGTGAAGAACGATCCCAATAACATCCCCACGCTTGAAGCCCGCATGAATTAAGGCTGCTGCAAATCCTCGACTCTGAAGCAGGACTTGATCATGTGTCAACTTCCTCCCGGTGTCAACGCATTCCTTTAGATTATTTTATTAAGGTAATTAATATTGTCATTATGAATGTTTTAAATGAATTGTCGATACTGCATATTAGATACGCCAAAATATACTGTAATTTTAACTGTAATGTAAACTTACAAACGCTGTAGCACTGCCCCAGCCTCCAAAACTCTCTCGGACCATTTCTGGGAGCGTCAGACCCACTATGGGATTGTCAACTAAATCTAGATTCTTATGATTCACCCACAAATTAGATGAGTCTTCATGACCGCCTAATATATCTGTGTTGGATTTGACTGATGTTGAGTAATGGCTACTATTAGAATTATAACTAGATTTATAACGATTGAAATTCCAAGATGGTAACGAACACGGTGCTTGACTGCTGTAGTTATTATTATTCAAATTAGGGGAATTTTTAGCTGAATTTTTTAAATGTGACACTAGTAGTTGGCGGTGATGCCGGTTAACGAGAGAGAGGGCACGCGTCATTTTGAATTTTATTTATTAAATTATTTTTAAATAACTTTACTTGTATATTTTACTTATTTTATCGATAAAACGCGTGCAATGTTTTATTTCAGACTTGAGACTGTAAGTAAAAATGCTGCCTTTCCGATTCCAATCCCGATTCCGAAATTCCGATGCACTCTGCAAAAATATCAAAATCAAATTTAATGTAGACGAAATACATTACACGATCGATATCGAGACTTAACTACTGAGATACTGAGAAGTGGGACCCAACTACCAAACCAAGTGCACAAAGTATTAATGAGTTATCTGTATAGTACACAGCAAGTGAGTTGTATCAAAGTTCAAAGTGTGGCTGTAGAAATTTAAAAATGATGAATGAGAGTCTCTGTAATCTCAAGTTGAAGGTAAAAGTTCAATGTGTTTTTATACATTTTTTAATTATGTATACAATGTGTGGTTATATACTGACACTATATATGGTAGGTATACTATAATTAATGGATACAGATACCGACTATGCAATACAGACGATAGCAGTACGGCACAACAACAGGGCACTTGAGCTTGTAATAAAGTAGTTGAGAGATTTGAAATTATATTAATAAATCATTTGCACATGTCGCATGCACAAAAGGACAAGAACCTTCTAATAGTAATATTATCGCATTTAAAATTATCTGTTTGATTACGACATTTAGAAGGTGAGGTAAGGAGTGTAGTTAGGCTTTTTATAATATATTTAATTTAATATAGAACATAAATATTGGTTGTGAAGAATCAAAATGACCCATTTCCGTTTTAAACTAGAAGCAAAATGCGCTATATCCAAAAAATACTAAATATACATGATACTGGAAGCATATGCAAATAGAATATTTTGCACTTCAAAAACAAGTAGGTAGAAAATATTGCACTTTTCAAAAAGATGTAAGTAAAACATTTTGCAATTTTCAAAAACATTAACATAGAACATTTTACACTTTCCAAAAGCATGTAAATAAAAATTTTTGCACTTTCCAAAACCATGTAGGTAAATAGCATATTTTGCACTTTCAAAATCACGTAAATAAATTATTTTGCATTTTCAAAATTACGTAAATAGAAAATTTTGCAAATTTTAAAAACATGTAATTGTAACATTTTGCACTCGTATGTATTTAACATTATTATTATTTACAACTCATTTACCCCTTCTTATAGTGACAAATGGAGCGTATTGTCGGGATACAAATTAGTGATATTTGGGAAGGTGGTCCCATACATTTATTGTACCCGCCCATCCCCTTCGTGTATTGGTCCAGGGATGGGCGGGTACAATAAATGTATGGGACAACCTTCCCAAATATCAATAATTTGTATTCCAACAATAGTTCATTTTAATTCTAGCATAAATTGAATATGGGTCATTTTGATTCTTCACTGGCGATGTTTACTATTTGCTGTTGTGGTGCAAATTTGAATAGAGGCTTAATATTATCGAAACGACATTGTGTTCTGTATTTATTTGTTATGGAACACTCCGTCGGCCAGCATTAGTATTCTATTCGTGTCTGCACGTATTTATTTATGTTTACCTTTTTTAGAGTTTAGATGAAAGTTAATGTACTTTTAATAGCTGTGTGCTTAACACCAGATTCTGCACTGATTTGTATACTAGAAAACTTATTAGATATTTTAATTTGGTTTTATTTTTATTGTCTCTTTTAAATATATTGGAAGTTAAAAACAAATAATGTACCTAACTAGCAAATTATACGCTTTATTCGAAAACTTTATTGCAATTATCTTCTTTTTTTAAAGCTGAATGAAGGCATCATGTGTGTCACCAGAATATTTGCCGATGCCGATTTTGCAATTTTATTAATGATTGAGCTATTGTACTGACTGTGAATTTTGTAGATAGAATGTTTCGCTGTTGATCAACCAACACTCAACACTCTTGCACACAGGAGAATGAAGAGATGATGATGTATGGTATAATTATGGTAGCAACTGGTGGTGGTGATAACGACAACGACAAGGCGAAAACTGCTGGATATTTAGTTCCTTTTTCTGTATGTACCTATTTTACAATGAATGGGGTGGTTGGTTACCCCACTGTATGATTGTGAGAGGATCTTATATTCTATTTCATTTTTGTGTGTAAGTTGTATTTGGATATGAGGTTTGAGTTTGTTGCTGAAGGACAGAAAAAACCTTGAAATGTTAGCGTTCGTGTCTCGTCGTATGTAAATCATATATATGGAGCCAGATTGTTAGTTGTAATTACTACATTGGTATGAAATTGTTATCTTCGGCTTCGGCTTTGGCTCAATGCTCATAGCATTTTTTTATTAGGTTTTAATGATCCTCAATCCTCATCCCTATGATCTATTGTGTGTTTCTTTTGAAATTTGAATAAATCTCTGTATATAATTCAGCTACAGTCAAATATAATGCAGCAACATATGTACCATGTACCACTATAGTATAGTGATAGCAAATTTGATCCCAGTTTATCGTCGTGGTGTGGTTAAGTTCGGTAGATAGTAGGCGTTTAGTTTGTATTTTATACTTTATAGTGGTTTCTTGCATGCATAGTAATTTACCTTTAAAATAAGTACACACATTTAATTTTATCGTCACTGAAGCTGCAAAATGGCTAAAATTTGGGTTTTAATAACATTGCAGTTGGTCATATTGCATCTTCGTTTTGCTCAGTAAGGATATTTTGTACTTCCTAGTATGTATGATAGTATTAAATTTCTATCTCGCTTTTTGCGTGCATCAGTGGATTCGCATTGGCCAGCCGACAATAATAAATATTTTTTATACCACACAGACACATACTTACTAAAGGCAAACAGACACAAAATGCAATCAAGTCATTTAATAGGGATCGTTCATAAGTGATGTCACTGATACCAGTACCGGTTGGGTCCATGGATTTGCTTCGATACTGATGGCATCTTATATGTTCAATAAAGCCATTTACGTATTGGGTAAACTGGTATCCTAGAAATGTAAATATTTCGATAACATCAGTTATGGTCAACCCCTTATACGCTCCAGCCTCGACAGCGTAAACAACTCCAAGTCCATTAAGTGAATTAACTTATTCAAGCTTCCCAGTCTCATCACATCGTCAGTACATCAGATACATCAAATAGCGTATTAATAAACTTACTGCATTTGGATCGGGCGGAATTGTTTCGAATACTTCGAATGTTTACTATATACCATATATGTACTATATTACCTTATTAAAGGAAATATGACATGCCGCCCCTTTTTCATGTGCTTCCCAATTAAATCCATCTAGGATATTTTTATGTCTGATTAGATTCATGATTAAATAGGAAAGTATAATACACAAAAGTACGTAATTTTTAATTTATGGGTTGATAAGTAAATTATATAATGCACGAGAATCCGCACAGGTTGTAAAATCTGTTGTGGAATAATACGTCAGTATATATGTAGTATATTATGTGTTAGGTCGCTCGATTGTATTTCTACATTTTGGCAATTATATACATACAAGTAACCCAGCCCGTCCTGCGGACGGAACTCTTCGCTGCCTAACAAAGTAATCGCAAGAGCATAAACTATGGTTTAGTTTTAATCTGTTTATTACAACAGACTAACATTTTTTCTGACCTTATGATAGTTGAGACATAATTTAATGACAAACTTTTGAATTTGCAATACAGATAATTGCAACGTTTTAAAATAAATATTAGTTTTCATCATCGATAATTTATTTGTGCGCTGTTTTATTTGTGTAACACGCATGCGAGTTTGAAATTAGGCTCTTAAGTTTAATTGATTCTGTTATTCACTTTGAGTCTTTCTAGAGAGATTTTACACGCGAAAAGGCTAAGTAATTATATCTGGCCATGGCAAACACCTGCTTAGGGAGGTACAGTTTAACTTGATTAAAGGTTTGTGCTTGCGCACTGTTAATAGTAAGTGCAATCTCATCCTTACATCACTGCATTTAAAAATATGACACCAATAAACGTAAATGATTTATTTAATAGAATAGTGTGCTTGGCACCCCTATCTATTCTCAGAGACCTACTTACCAACAAAGACCTAAGTGAATATTACACGATCATAAAAATAATGCAGATTAAGCTCGTTGGAATAACTTGATAACCAAATCTGCTAGTTATTGAAAACTTATAGCAGAATCAGTTAATAGGGCCCCGCAGCAATTATGTTAGCGGGTAACGGAGTGAACGTTCTGCGTCTACGGATGTTAATATTGATAAAAGGAAAACCGTGGCAATATAACAAAACTCATGATTCTGCAAAACACTTAATTATTCCTTTTAAGTATGTCCACGCGAATTATTTTATCAATTACCTCATAAGTTAAATAATGGCGAGAGCAACCTCGAGAGAGGATTCAGTTTTATCAGGGGGTTAGTAAGCAGGCGTGCTTGGGTGAGCGGCTAGGACTGCAGACTGTTACGAACTTTACAGTCCCAGACCTGGCTTCGATCCTTGGCCACTGCTAATTGTTTACGACTCGGTGTTGTACGTTAAACGTCACTGGATGGTTGATTGAAACCCAATCTCCTTTGGTGCTTCTTAGTGACTACTACTTACTGGAGGGGCCTAGGGAATGGGACTCCTTTCCTGTGGAGGAGAGGACGGGGATAGGTTAAAGGGTACAAAGACAAAGACCGAAACGATCTAACGCGGTAGCCTCCTATTTCCTCACCCACAGTGACTGGTTGAGTCTGGTTGTAAGAACTCCAGTTATATTGAGTTATAGTATCTATTTATGTTTTATTTTTTATTAGGGGGTTAGTCCTGAATATTTGCTACTTGGAAATTGTTTATCCAACCTTTTAGCTATTGCAATCCTAAAGGATGTTTGTTTTCACACACAGTTAGTAGCAAAATTACGATTATTTTGTTTGAAATTTTAAAGTTCGTCTACGAAATACTCGTGTTAATGTGAGCTAAACTAAAGCATGCTTAGGTTGCTCATATATGGGGCAGCAGACTGCGTGATTTTCATTTTTTATGTGGATAACAATAATAACAGCGGAGGTGATTTTTATACCGTGGGATTTCATTTATATTTGTTTTTTTAATTATAAGATATCGATTGCAAGGACTTACAAAAATTTAAAATTAATATTCAGTTTTATTAGGGGGTAAGCAAGATCTGCTACCTCATTTAAGGTATCAAGGGACTATCGGCAAGCGCCACAGTATTTTAGAAGAATATTTTGGCAGCAAACACTGGGTAGCAGACCTTGATATGCGGACCCTGAAGAGCTTATAAAAACGGCAGTTATATTTTCTTAATTTTTTTCAATTTTTATACTAATGCTTTTAAACCTACATGTAATTATAGCTAACAGCGCTGAACAACAATGAGATGTGTTTTTGAAATCACTTTGGTGTGATCCAAAGTAATTTAACGATACAATTTTTCTGTCCAAGAGCTGTAAGTGTAAAGGTAACGTTTGTATAGATTTGTTTACTTATTACTTTGCTTCATTTCCGATCTTATGGTGTGGAAGCCCAGTTTTAATATAGCATCACGCTCGATTTCAATGCGCTAATTAAATAATTAAAATGTCATAATTCGATGGTTTACTTAAGTCAACGCGAATTGCTCTAACTTTATGAATTTAAAAGGTTCAAAATGCTCTAACTGCATGGTTTGAGATCAAAATTTAATTTAATTACATGATTTAACAAAGTGCAAAATACATTACAATCACAGTAGTTAGTTTTGAAAATTTTAATGTTAGAATTCCAAAATAATACAACGTTTAAAATGATTCAAATACAACACGTAAGAAGTTCAAAACGCATAACTACCTATAATATTCAAAATTGTGTGGGCGGTGGATTTTGCACTTTTAAAAATCATGTATCCAGATTAGTTTGCAACTTCAAAACATGTAGTTAGAACATTTTGAAATTTTTAAAATTATGTAGATATGACATTTTGAAATTTTTAAAATTATGTAGATTTGACATTTTGAAATTTTTAATTTCATGTAGTAAAATTAGTTTGCAATTTAAAACCAAGCAGTTAGAACAATTTTCACTTTTAAAAATCATGTAATTAGATTAGTTTGCAATTTAGAACCAAGCCAAGTTAGAACATTTTGCACTTATTAAAATTATGAAATTGGAGCAACCCGAACTTTATACTCATGTAGTTATCACAACCATTTGTGGGTTTTGAAGACATGCAGTTAGAACTTTTTAGGTTTTAAAATATGCATTTAGAGCAAGTTGCATGTATCGTAACTATGTTATTAGGAATGGATCAGCTAAAACGCTTATTTAAGATAAAAGTAGAGGTAAACGTATTTGCGTTTAAAGTAAAGTGGAAGGAATCGGTTTTGATCCTTTAACGACGAATTGTCGAACGGTCTGCAGTTTTTATATTATATCGCTGTTAAAGGATCAAACCCGCTTTCTTCCACATTACCTTAAAAGCAAATCCGTGTCCTTTCACTTTTGATTTAAATACGCGGTTTAGCCGTAAGTTTATTCTAACTACATGATTTTAAGTTTCAAACTAATCTAAGTGCATGATTTTTAAAAGTACTAAATGATCTACTTGCATACATACTTTTGAATATTATAGGTAGTTTGAGCTTTTTGCATTTCTGAAATGTTGTATTTAGAACATTTTACACTTTGTAATATTTTGCAATTAGAACATTTTAAAATTTTGTAATTAAAAAAAATGCAATTAAAACATGTTGTACTTTATAAAATCATGTAGTTCGATTATTTTGCAACTCAAAACCATGCAGTTAGAGGAATTCGCGACCATCCATAATCATGTATTTAGTGCATTTCGCATTTTTTTTTAAATTATGAAGTTAGAGTTTGCATTTTATGATTATGTAGTTAGAACCATTAGCAGTTTTTAAAGACATGCAGTTAGAACGTTTTGGGTTTTAAAATATGCAATCACAGGAATTTGCACTTTTCATAACCATGTTATTATGGATCGGCCAGCTAAAACGCGTATTCAAATCAAAATTGGGAGGACACGGATTCGCTTTTAGGACAAAATGGATGAAAGCGGATTTGCTTTCAACGAAAAGTGGAAGGAAACGGATTTGATCCTTCAACGACGATATTAGGTAATGAGCTCCTGTTTTGCAGAAATTTTGCGAACTACCCACCTAAACTGGGCAAATTATCTTGACGGTATATTACACAGTACGCCGCATTGGCTTTAGTTAAAGTAAAACTAAAAATGTGATGTCAAAATGTAGGCAATTTAAATCTCTATTAATTAGTTCACTGATAGAAAATAGCATACAGTTATCGTGTTAAAAGGAGCCAGCAAACTGTAGCAAAGTGTTTATGTTTTAGTTCTTGTTTAAGTAGCACAACTAATATGCACATGCAACTTATTTTTAAATTATTCTACGTTTATATACACCTCCAAGATTAAGGGTTAAAAATGGATAAGGTAACCTGACACGATACCGGACACCGGACACCGGACCCCGGACACCGGACACCGGAGTCCGGAGACCGTGATTTGGATTTTATTATTATGTAGATATATTTATTATATTTTAGAGAATATACTCCACTGCACATACGTAATTAAATTGTATTTAGATGTAAAGCATATTATACAACTAAAATAATGTTCGTAAATAATTTCAGTTATTTATAAATTTCGAGTTTGAAGGTAAAACTGTAAATTTTTAGAGCAAGGATGCACTTCATAACAATACTATAATGACATAATTGAAGTTGATTGACGTTTGATGATTATTTTTATAATGTAATACTTTTTACATAAAACAGGAACACTTCAAATGATTTTTAAGAATTTTAAGTGGTTTTTACGTATATATCAGTGGGTGCGGTGCTGTATCAGAGAAGATTAGGAATCCATCCCACATTTTATAATTAACTTCAAAAAAAGAAAATGTTTATCACAGCAGTGCAGTGTGACTATGACTATTAGGCTGTTTATTTTGATTAAGGAATCATCCATAAATGACGTTGCCGGTAGGGTCATTGTTGGGTCAGATTGGATACTGCGATAGCATCCCATGTTAAAGATAGCCATTTACGCATGGTTATAAGCTGGTGACGAAATGTTCTTTCCGTATCATCATTTATGGACGATCCCTAACTGTATATTGAATTTTCTAGTCATACTTTGGACATTATGCTTTGTAAAAATGCTTTGAAAGAAGAATGGCGCCTAATTTTTTTTAAAAGTATGATTAAAAGTTGTCATGAGCCTATGACGTCGACGGTCTAGCAGCCGCACTGCAGAACTCTCTGTAGAAAATTCAAACACTTAAATTTTACTGAAATTGTAAAATAATAAAATTTAATCAGTATAGTAATAGTAAAAAAATATTATGCAAAAATATTATGGACTCGATAATCGATCAGTCAGTATTCCGCTACAAATATCTCATGAAGTGGACGTCAAAAAATCAAACTAAAATTCATACACAAATTTTCCAGTATTTTAAATGCTAAAGCTAAAGCCACAGCATGACACCAATTATTAGCATTAGCAGTATTTATTCAGACAGTAATACTAATTAGTAACTTATTGTTAGTTTTAATCAGAAAAATCAGAAACGGACATCAGAAAACTAAATCTACGTGAGCTAAGTACATCTTGCAAAATATATAGAAAGAAAAAAGAAATTATTTAAATAATATTACTAATAATAAATTACCACCTTCCTACCCCGCGACATGCGCAACCTTAACTGACGTCAACATCAGACCAATAATCCGATTCCGATTATTAATAATTTTTCATTTAGGAAAGGGAATTCTTTCTTTGTTTGGGAAACATTTTAGAAGGTTCTACTGTGTAACCAGAATTTTATTTTACAAAAATAAAAATGGCTCAAGGGATGCCCCCTCCTCAACAAGGACCATCGCAGCAAATGGTATTCATCCCTCCTCCGCCGCCTCCAATGGCTATGGGACCAATGGGAATTGGTATGCAGTGTCCATTCTGTCACGTATGTAAATTTTGCAAAAATATGTTTAAACAAAATAATAATTAATTATATCTAGTACAGTACCTCTGTTTCTGTATAATAAATACCAACACTCCTATGATATTCCCATTTTTATGAAGGTGCTATTTTACAAGTATTGATTTTTTTTTTATTTTTGTTTTAAACAGATAGGGGTAGGGCATGAGCATTTTACTGTTGTTGGAATCATTTTGGCCATTGTTTTGTTTCCAATCGGCCTCATATGCTGTTTACTTTGTACTGAAAGACGATGTTCATACTGTGGTGCTCTATTCTGACTGAACTCATTATGTCCCGACCCCGAAGAAATCACAATAGTACTAATTTATTATTTAACACTTCAGCTCCACCAGTCCAGTCGCCAGTCATCTATCTCGTCTGCCTATAATTCTTCAGTAGTAGTAAAAACACGGTGCCTGTAAAATCAGTAAAATGTCATGTGCGGCGCTATCTCATATTATATGCTAAAATATAATTATTATAACAATAGCTCAGCAGCAACACAATGAAAAATCACCGTTCAAGATCAAAGAATAAATAAATTAATAAAAAATGTAAAATAGCCCTCATGGCCTGTGCGCGTACATTTTAAACCTTTAAATTCATTTAATTTGTGGGAATTTCTCGGTACAGTCTATTGGAAATTATTTTGTAAAAATGTAAACGTACGTAATTAGTGACGTTCTCCAATTTATTTACATTTTTAAAGTATATCCACATTTATTAAGTTGTCATGAACCAGGCAGCCTTGTCTCTGCGCAGGCAACACTGCTATTTATAAAAACAAACATTAAATTGTTGCTTTCTTATAAGTGAATGAAAAAAAAATGAAAAATTTGCCGAAATCGATAACCGATGTCGTGAAAGTCATTGTGTAAATCAAAATTTTATTGAAGTAATGTTTTTTTTTGTTAAGCTACTAATAAGAATATTGTTATTCTTTTTCCATAATAATAGCAAGGCTTCAAAAGATCAAAGAATCAAAGAATCAAAGAATACAAGGACATGAAAATTCACATTCGATCCTATAGTCGTATTCTTGCCCCCCGCCGCATGACACACTATGTATACACTGTTTGCTACTTAGCGGTTAGTTAGCGTAATAGCGTACTATCTACTTAATGTTATCAGTAATCAATCAGTGTCCAGCGTCAGTAGTTCATTAACTTCAGTAGTTAGTTTTAGCTTAGTGTCGGATCAGAAAATTAATAAAGCTACTGCTACACGAACGACATATTGTAACAATTTGCATAAAACTTAACTTATACACGCAGCACACATTAAAGCACATTAATACAGAATGAGTATGTATGGTTTAACGGATTACAATAATTTGCACTAATACAAATATGGAAAAACTACATATGTGACTTATGTGAGAAAATGTGGATGATGTTCTGTATGTAACCTATAGGTGCTCCAGCTCCAGGAACTTCGACTCAAGTGGTGTTCATCCCTCCCCCACCTCCGCCTCCGGTGGTGGGCATGGGCATCGGCATTTGTCCATTCTGTAACGTAAATCACTAAACTTTTTACATAATTATCCAGAACCCGCAGCAGTATCAGTAAAATAAAAAAGTATCAAATATCAATCCTCCCACACTTGCAATAGCGATTTAATAAATTATATAATTTATCAAGCATACCTAAATAGGTATACTTAAATTGTAATGTCGTCTGTGAAAAACCAAAATGACCCATATCCATGTTTAGCTAAAAGCAAAGTCAATTATCCACAAAAATACTGAAATGTCTTGAAAGAATTTTAATGGAACATTTTGCACTTTTCAAAAACATTTAAATAAAACATTTCGCGCTTTTCAAAAACAGGTACATTGAACATATTAAACTTTTCAAAAAAAATGTAAATAGAACATTTTACACTTTTCAAAAACATTTAAATAGAACATTTTACGCGTGTTTCTCATTTTGTTTTTATGACATAGCTCATTTTGATTATAGCTTAAATTTGATATGGGCCATTTTGGTTCTTCACAGACGATATATTATGTAAGTGTCTATGTTATTGCGATGTTTTTGTTTTGTATTTTCAATTTTCTTTTAAAAAACAGATAGGAGTTGGGACAGAGCATTTTACTATTATTGGGATCGTTTTGGCCATCGTTTTGTTTCCTTGGGGCCTCCTATGCTGCTTAATTTGTACCGAGAGACGATGTTCGTTCTGTGGTGCCATTTTCTGACCACTTTATGTCTTACAATTTTTATTGATATTAATTTATATTTTTTAAAAATAAAATCACCAAAATTTTTAAGAGTACTTGGACATCAAAATTCATAATAATAACACAATAAATAATCACGGCATAAAACATGTCAATGTTTTTAAATAAAGAAAGTTCAGTATAATTTTGCAAAACACGAAGAATTTAATTACAAACAAAATTTCACTCGTATGCGTTTGCCCTCTGCCTGCAGTCCAGTCTGGACCGACTTTGAAGATCCAAAATGACCCATATCCATATTTAGCTAAAAATAATAATATCCACTATCTACAAAAATATTGGAACGTGTGTGTATTGATAACATTTAGATAGAATATTTTGCAATTTTAAAAAACAAGTAAATAGAAAATTTTACACTTTTCAAAAACGTGTAAATAGAATATTTTACACTTTTCAACACTATTTAAAAAGAACATTTTACACTTTTCAAAAACTCTCCATTAGTATACGCATGTTTCTCATTTTGTTTTTATGACATAACTCATTTTGATTGTAGCTTAAATTGGATATAGGTCATTTTGGTTCTTCACAGACGATATAATTTATGTATACATGGGATATTTTTGCATGCTACATTACTAATAAGACGATGCACGATTAATAGCTACGTAAAAATAGATATAATCTGGTGTTCCTGGATGTTAGCTTGTATTATAACTAAAAGTTACCTACTAACTGCTACACCCAGCATTCACTGAAACTAGAACTGACTCAAACTTGACTTAGGTACGTTGGAATGTGGAGCTCTATATTTATAAAAAAACTTAAACTCTTTCAGTCATTATTATCAAATGTGGCCGAGGTGCGACAATGGATCCAGCATTCTTCCCTAAATCAGGCTTCGGCCCTTTCGGATCCCACGTCACATTGAAAATTTGAAAAATACTGGTTACGAATAAAAATAGTTCATCACGAGCTAATGTTTCTCCGAGACAGACACGTTTGCCAGTGGAGAATGGGACGAAGCCTTCCACTTGTCGATTGACGGATTTCCCATCAGCTGATTCTGATAAAAATCTGTCGGGGTTAAACACATGAGGGTTTGTCCAGATTTCGGGGTCGTAATGACAAGAGATGAGATTAGCAATGATAATAGTGTTCTTGGGAATGAAATAGTTTTGAAATTGAACATCTTCGGTGGAGCTGTGGAAAAGACCTAGGGGAATCATCGAGGCGTATCGTAGTGTTTCCAAGATGACTGCTTCCGTGTACGGCATGCTATACGATACGAGATACATACAAAATTAATATCGTGTTTTAACCACAAAAAACCTGTAGATGATAATAACAGGTTTGAATTCAAAAATATGAAATCAATTGAATATAAGATAATAATTTTTGTAATTTCTGCAATCTGAATTCTCTGCAACATTTATTTTTAGAAATGGACGAACTTTTGACGATCCGCAAGCGACGGACGTTTCTTCTCTAAAACTTGGTCAATTTCACCGTGAAGTTTAATTTGTATCTCCGGAAAAAGGGCCATGTATAGGAAAAACCAGGACAAAGTTGTGCTTGTTGTTTCCGCTCCAGCTTGGAAAAGATCCATCAGCACTGCAGCTAGTGTTTTCTCTACACAAATAAATTTTTTTTTTAATGTGTCATAATATTGTATTAAATATTTGAAGAATTTCGCTTCCTAAGTAAATTTTGGGATGTTTTGATTTCAATAACTTGCGGTTGTCGCGACATAATATATGTATCGCTTCATTGGTTTACACGTACCTCCACGCTCGCCATGAAAACTTGATTTGGCATCCGTCGTTCTTCGCATTTCATCGATAAAGACATGGGCAAAATACTGCGGCGAATCCCCTTCGTATTCCTTAATTGTTTTTCGTGCAAACGGCAGTAAATAGTTGTAGGTGACAGGTAAAATGGATGCAAATTTTTTAAATCCAGATAATCCAGGAGCCAACTTTAACAGCCAAGGCAGAAATAATAAGGGATTTCGACCGCCAGAATTGGCTAGACCTCTGTAAAAGACAGTAAAAGTAATGAACGAGAAATGGGAACGAACAATTAAAAATAATTTATGCACAACCCAAGCAGTACTACATATCGCCTGTGAAGAACCAAATTGACCCATATCCAATTTAAGCTAGAATCAAAATGAGCTATGTCATATAAACAAAATGAGAAACATGCGTAAAATGTTAGTTTTACGAGTTTTTTAAAACGTAAAAAGTTCAATTTTCATGTTTTTTACAAATTTAAAATTTCCTAATTACATGTTTTTGAAAAGGTGCAAAAATTTTTAATTCCATGTGTTTGAAAAGTTTAAAATGTTGTATTTACATATTTAAAAAAATGGTAAATTGTTCTATTTACTTATTTTTTAAAAGTGCAAAATATTCTATTTAAACGCTTTTAAGACATATTTGAATATTTTTGTAGATAGTTGACATTTGTTATAGTTGGAAAATGGATATGGGTCATTTTGGTTCTTCACAGACGATATTAAGCGTAGCAAATAAATAATAACTGCTCGTTATTACTGCTAACACGTTATGAAATCATTATACACAACTTGCAATTCGGAGGTAGTTACTTACATTTTTATGTAATCGCAGTACTTTTATAGTTAGTAAATTTACACACGAATTATTACGAGAATTCGTACACATAATATACTTTAGCTTACTGTTGAATATTTAAGACAAGGGCAAGCAGTTGCGGGTCATCGTGCTGAAATCTCTCTCCTGCAGTAATCGTCCAAAGTGCGTTGAGGACGGCTGCATTAAATCTTGTCAAAGTTGAAATGGGTTGTCCAGCATCTTTTCGAAATCCTTCAATAAGTTCTGATATTTCATCCAAAACTAAAGTTTCCATTGATCTTTTACCGAAACCTATTACATTACAAAAAGGAAATATCCACCAGTGTCATTATTATTGATAATTATATAACTCTGCTTCTAGCCAATTCAAAAATTTATTATCCTATGCCCCATCTTTTAATTTTAATGAATAACATTTAATACCCGCAGGTACATAATATAGTTTAGGACTACCATGTTCATCGGCGATTTGATTTCACTTGCTAACTTTATTGTAATAGTGTTAATAGTAGTTATTTAGGGAATTAATTACGTGTCACAAACCGAAGTCTCGAAGATGACGAAGTGCAAACCGTCTCTGCTCAGACCACTCATCCCCATCATGAAATAGGATACCTATAAAGGTGTAAAAATTACGCTAGTATTTTATGTCACAGATATTTAAAAGTACAAAATTAATTATCTTCAAATTAAAAATCTTCGGATCTCATCAACCAATTTAATTATAACTGTAAAATGTTACAAATTTTCCAATTCATTATGATTTTAGAATAAGTTTTAATTGCTTTAAGTAACTAGGTTCCTATACCCCTCAAAACTCCGCCTGTTCGAAGTGCTGAACCGTACCGCTTTGGACGACCACACAGTGAGGGGATGTTCCAGGCTTCTTTAATAGTCTTGTAATCATTAAGTATAACTGCTCTAAAATATTAAATACAGTAAAATTGCTATAATATTTAAATAACAACATTTTCCAGTGAGCCGCACTCATTCAAGTACCTATGTTATGTGTAGCCTGCACGTGTGACGTGTAGAATCAAAATATTATTAAAATGTTTTTTTAAATAACCAAAATTACCTGTATGAGCCAAAATCAAACGAAAATACTTTTCCGTATTTTTTGCTTAACTTAGTAAAAAGAGTTGACATTCCTCCTAAAAATTGCAAATTACACTTTCATCAATTATTTAGAATTGAAACAAAAAAAAAGTAAAACTTTGTAGTGTTTTGAAGTTGATTCATAATGTATATACTTGGAATATGATAACAGATAATCATGTTTTGAGAAATCTAATGATGTTTTCTGTTTCGTAATAGATTTTACAGTATTTACCTTCCGTTTTCTGAAGTCCCACTAGATACGGTATGTTTCCAATTATAGGCAATTTTATAGGCCCTGATAAAGGAATAAAATTTATTAAAGTTAATTAAGTACTTACAGCATTAACATAAATAATACATAATACAGCGGCTGATGTACAGCTCCAAAAAGCTCCTGGGTCACCAAAAACGTTAAACTTAACTGGCGGCTCTCTTCTAATAACTCCCGGGTATCAACAATACCAAACAAATCCCGGGTCACTTTTTGGTCCCGGGTGTAGGGAAAAGACATGGGTACCAAAGTTTCCCCGGAAACTATTTGGATCTTTACAGTAGTATATTGTATATACACATAAGACTGGCATACATTAATGTTAAATGTTATAAGTGAATAAATTATAAATTAAACTTGTTTCCTTACCCGGTGGATAATTTTTGTGCCTGGAATTCGTCTTAAGAAATAGTCCAAGCGCAATCGTAATAAATACTAAGCAAACTTCAACAATCATTTTGAAGTTTGTTATTGCTAATTTTGACTGACGAAGGATGTTGACTTTTTACAAGCGTCCAGAGTCGAAGTCGGAATATAAAACGAGAGTTTTTTAAGGAAAACTAGTGTATGTAGGTACATAGGTACTTATGCATAGAAATTATTAGTAAAAGAATATACTAACACAAAA
The DNA here is from genome assembly GCA_949802685.1 of Dicyrtomina minuta. Taxonomy (NCBI): domain Eukaryota; kingdom Metazoa; phylum Arthropoda; class Collembola; order Symphypleona; family Dicyrtomidae; genus Dicyrtomina; species Dicyrtomina minuta. The sequence goes on along the minus strand of OX461808.1, from coordinate 20,951,246 downwards.
TGTGTTCGCGATGTTCACATATATTAAGCTCAACCCCTAGTCACAAGTTTGAAGTTTAAAATTACTTTAAGTATTCATTAACTGTTAGTTAACGGTTACCGGTGACCGTGTAATCTATCTGCAGTCTACACGGATTGTAGGCACTGTTTCAGTTTCAGTGTTTGTGATTGTGACTTATGAATGAATCAGTTTGAATGTGAAACCACTGATAACAAAATAACAATAATCCAAGGATCTTCTAGCGAAAGTTTGCCTGCTTTAATGTGCTGTATAAAATTATTTATAAATATAAAATCATTGTTTCATGTTTCATCGTCATTGATCGTCATCTGCCAATTATTCCATCTGGATGACTTGCTCAATGTATGTATAAAGAGAGTATATGCATTATAAGGTATAAATATTGAATCGTATGCTAGTTACGGGCAATTAAGTACGTTGTAATAATGTAGTATAGTATAGTACAAACATAATTATACGAAAACGGACGATCATCTGTGAAGAATCAAAATAACCCATATAATATCTATTTTCAGCTAAAACCAAAATGCACTATATATCTACAAAAATATTAAAACATCATGATCATGGAAACATGTAAATGGAACAGTTTACACTTTTCAAAAACTCGTAATTATAACATTTTTAGCAACTTTCTCATTTAGTGTTTTGTGACAGCTCAATTTAATTCTAGCTTAAACTGGATATGGGTCACTTTGATTCTTCACATACGATATTATATTATGTCCTTTAGTACCGATAGCCACTTATACGCCACTTATTAATATAAACGTATGGTGAGTTGGTTACTTAAAATATCTTTGGTTAAATGGGGCACAGTGATTCTAACTAATAAAATGCATTATTAGTTAGTTATTACTACTACAATGTAGCTTCTATCCTAGAAGCTGGAAGGCTGGAGCTGGAACCAGTTGTATTATATGCATTTGAAAACCAGGTATTGTACAACCCGGGATTAGATTAAAGTTTGGTATGAAGAATCGTTCGGAAATGGAAAGCTTTGCATGCATTCAAAAGCTTCGTAAAATTATATTATTACATAATATACTACCTACCTAAATTATTTTCCAATTTGCCTTTAGTAAGTAATAAGTACATACTACTTTAGTATATGTATTTTCTGTTGAGAATCTCAAAACTCACGTAAATTATGTAGATCTAGGTAGGAACTAAATTTAAACTGCGTGCCTACTTTAATATAATTTAATACGCTGCACTGGCCTTAATGACTAAATAGACGGGTACGGGTGCGATGCGCTGGCTGGTTGGCTATACATATATGTTTTCGCCATGAAAACGTCAGCGAAAGTTACATAGCGTCTGCGAAGAACCAAAATGACTCATCTCCATTTGTAGCTCAAAACAATGTCCACTATCTACAGTCTACAAAAATATAGAAACATGTCTTGAAAGCATTTAAATAGAATATTTTGCAATTTTAAAAAATTTGTTAATACAAAATTTTGCACTTTTTCAAAAACATGGAATTAGAACATTTTGCACATTTTCAAAAACATGTAAATAGAACATTTTACACATTTTCAAAAACATGTAAAGAGAACATTTTACACTTTTCAAAAACATGTAAACAGAAAATTTTACGCTTTTCAAAAACATGTAAATAGAACATTTTACACTTTTCAAAAACATGTAAATAGAACATTTTACACTTTTCAAAAACATGCGATTAAAACATTTTACACTTTTCAAAAACTCTTAACAATTAACATTTTAAGCATGTTTCTCATTTTGTTTTTATGATATAGCTCATTTTGATTCCAGCTAAAATTGGATATGGGTCATTTTGGTTCTTCACAGATGATATGCAGTAATAATATACTGAAATTTAAATCGTATCATAAAGTCTAATTAGTCATAAATAATCGTGTTATAATGATATTGATATGGTTAAAGCACTTTTGTTTGACGTTTATAAAATATGCGAATGCTGAATGACAAAAGTGGAGACTGAATACTGAATGATTGACAGTTTGAGAAGCCCATATATACTAATATATTACATTAATGCACTGTAGTGACTAAAGTGCAGTTAGAAAATTTTTAATTAAAATATGTGTGAAGTTCGGAAGGTATTGGTAATATTTCAAATAATTTTTGCTTTAATGCAATAATAAAATTATACTATTAAAAATACTATATCACATTCTTTGATTCCACCTTAATAAACACATAGGTATACATAACTACGTAATCATATAGCCATAAAACTAAATAGAAAATAGAAATTAGGTAGGTACATTAAGTTATACGTACGTAAAATGTAATATAGGCATGCATATAATATATAATACTCGCGAGTACATCGACCGTTTAGCTAACTTAATTAGAAGATATTACATGTATACATACAATGAATAAAGACATTGTCAGCCGTACTATACGTTGATTGTAAATTGGTCTGTAAAGTGTGTACCTTTTTACAAAAAATAGTTTCCCTAATTTTTCCTTTCCGTCAGTACAATCATATGGGGTTTGGGTCCTACTATTGCTCCACCAAACTTTCCCAAATCCGGTTTCGGCGCTTGTGGATCCCAGGTCACATCGAAAAGTTGGAAGATACTTGTTATGAATAGAAATAGTTCATCACGAGCCAATGTTTCTCCTAGACAGACACGTTTCCCAGTTGAAAAAGGGACAAAACCTTCAGTTTGTCGATTGACGGATTTCCCGTCTGCAGACATAAACCGGTCGGGATTGAATTCTTTCGGGTTGGTCCAGATTTTAGGATCGAAGTGACAAGAACTGAGATTTGCAATGACGATAGTTCCTTTTGGAATGAAAACATCGTGCATGGCAACATCCTCAGTCGCACCGTGGAAGAGACCCAGAGGGACCATTGAGGAGAACCGGAGAGTTTCCAGAATTGCAGCTTCTGTGTATGGCATACTAAAAATAAAAAGAACAATCCTATATCATCACCTTTTATTCATTATTCCTTCTTCCCGTAAAATTTGCTTTGAATGACTTCACCCGTTTTACCAAAAATCTCTTCATATATAGCTTTAAATAAAGATAACGAATTTACTAACCTATATCGGTCCTGAAGACAAGGTTTCTTTTTGTCTAACACTCGATCAATTTCTTCATGAAGTTTAGTTTGAATCTCTGGGAAGACTGCCATGTACAGGAAGAACCAAGTTAAAGTTGTACTCGTTGTTTCAGCTCCGGCTTGGAAAAGGTCCATTAAGACAGCAGTCAGTGTTTTCTCTGTAGTAAAAAATAGTTCATGAAGGTAATATTGGATGATTTATAAAATATTCTCAAGTAACTTACAGATTCATAAAATAATGGTTTTAGTTGAAAACTAACCCCCACGTTCCCCATGAAAACTAGAATTTGTATCAGTGGTTTTCCTCATTTCATCAATGTAGACATGGGCAAAATGCTGTGGAGAGTTCCCTTCATACTCGCCAATAATTTTCTTTGTAAATGGTACTAAATAATCAAAAGTGACAGGGATGATTTTGAGAAGTTCTGTCCATCCAGTCCAACCTGGAGCTAGTTTTAAGAGCCAGGGCATAAAAACTGCAGGGTTTCGACCACCTGTACTAGAGAGTCCCCTTAAAGCATAATTAAGCACAAATAACAAGCAAATTAAAGATTAGGAAATTTCATATTATTCATGGTATTTTTTTAGCACAAATATTTCATATATTTGTGCACGTTTTTAGGTAAACACAAAATTGTAACAACTTAAACTGAAAACTTTTATGGTTAAAAGCAGGGACAATTTTAAACCCTAAATAGCAAATTGGATTTTTATAGGAAAGTTAGAAATGTGAAATATTAAAACGTGTTTATTAAATATTGCATAATTAGGTAAATGTGGTCTCGATGCAATATAATTATGTAGCTCCGTGGCAGGTGCAATTGGAAACAATAATAATTACTATTACTTTATCTATATCCAAAATGCCAAAATCCAAAGGGGGAAGCATTTCTGTATTTTGTGGCTGCGAATGCTTCAGCGTCGTTCATAAATAATGTCATTAAAATATTTACATTTCCAGGACCCTATGAAATTCACTTTCTTAACCATTGCGTGAATAGACACCTTTAAACATAATAAAGATGTCATCAGTATTCAAGTACGACCCATTGACCCCCTACTCGTGACATCATTTGCGGATAATCCCTTTCCACTTTGCACACATCCTAAGTACCTAAGCTGTAGCTGTGCTACGCTGAACTGCTATTACGCTCGCCGGTCTTTTAACACTATGGTTTGACGAGGTTCCTTTCAAACACATGAATATCGTCAATTGCAAGAATCAAAAATTAAAGTGGACGGGGAAGTGGGAAGGCGGATTTTGTCAACTGTGTTCAGCTGTAAATGCCCATCAAATTCTTCAGCTCAGAAATTCAGATGGTAATTATACTATTTAAGTACGTTTAGCTCTTTATATTTACCATTTTAATTTAATGGCACAATTATATTTGGCGTTACTGTTAAGTTTATTAATGAATTAACCTGGTCGTTGGTAATGTTGGTGTTTTCATCAATGTCAATATCAATATATTGAATACGAATACAGTATTGAGGAATAAACTACTTTACTCATACTCATACCTAATTAAAAATTTATTTTGGAATGCTGACAGATTATAGTTTACCGCACTCAGCACTCGCTTCACAAATACCCATAGCTAACCACAGTTTAACATTCAACATTTAGGTTGTGTGGCTGCACACACACTATACGCAGTTGGCAGTGACCTTACTGAGTGCTGAGTAAACTGACAATAACTGATGACTCGTAAAAAAACAATTGCTTACAAGGAAAGGTCGCGACATGGGCGCCGACTTTTGAGCTAAGTTTGTGCGCGTTAGACGTGTCTTTGGAAACTAGTAAACGTGTGCTAAGCCATTTTTGTCGCAGGTTCAAAATTCGCCCACAGTAGCCCGCCAAAGTTTAAAAAAATTGAATTTCTTGTTTTTTGCAACCCTGTAGTTCCTACAATTTCCATCCGATTTTCAAAAAAATTGAAGTTTTGTGATCTCTGATACATTGCCTAGAAAATAATTTCTTGGTTTTTGAAAATTCCAAAATTTTAATTTTTTTTTCAAAAATTTATTGTAAAAACCATTTTTTAGAGGCCTTTTTATCAGCCTCATTTTTTGAAAAAATTTAAATTTTGGAATTTTCAAAAACTAAGAAATTATTTTCTAGGCAATGTATCAGAGATCACAAAACTTCAATTGTTTTGAAAATCGGATGGAAATTGTAGGAACTACAGGGTTGCAAAAAACAAAAAATTCAATTTTTTAAAACTTTGGCGGGCTCCTGTGAGCGAATTTTGGACCTGCGACAAAAATGGTTTAGCACACGTTTACTAGCTTCCAAAGACACGTCTAACGCGCACAAACTAACTTAAAAGTCGGCGCCCATGTCGCGACCTTTCCTTGTTAGTTGCTAATAAGTTTAGCAGGCTTTTGTCTGTCAATGACAAAGCTAAATTCAAAATTAATAACAAAAATTAGCAGACTCATTAACTGACAGTTTACCATTAAAATTGCTTGGCTAATCAATTTGGATTAAACTCAAAGTCACATACAGACATTACAACATACAACTTAAGTGATAAGTGACATGCAGCATATATGTACTATAAAGTTGAAAGTATAAATAACATTACCGTGAGTGTCAACTGTTGACTATGGCGGACTTAATGTTAACCTATTAAAAAAATCATATTTTTTTAGTATGTAACCTTGAATGCTAAATTATTGCTGATTTTTTGGAGTTATCTTAATTTTTATTAACAATAAATTCGAATTCGGAAGTGAAATTAAAGGCTCAATTTAAAAACAATTTAATTTACTTAGGTGGGGGTGACGAATGCAAAAGCTGATTTATTGCGAATCAACTGAACGGACCGCCGGACCCTTACTTACATAGTGATCAATTGACGTATTAGCAGCTATAAAATTATTGGAGGATCCTTCCTTTAAAAGCTTGAAATGGATATTATAGAACCAGTAATGCTAAAGAATGTCGACATTGAAGATGTACTGGATGAAATAGGGAGCTATTATATAGATGACGATTTTAATTTCATTTGTCCCAGTTTCCGCAGTTACAGCACCCGCGTGAGCTGGGATGGCACAGTTATTAGTTCCAGTTCCAGCTCCAGTGAAAAGCCAGCATTGGATTCCGTCTCCGACCCGAATCAAACTTCTCTTTCTACCCCTGTCCCTGCTCTACCCCCTCGCCCTCCTGGCTCAGACCTAATCGAAAATCGTCAAGAGGAAGATGAGAACCTAACTACGGTGACGGTTATTCATCAAAGCGAACTAAATACCTTGGAACATTTTGTATCTGGACTGCAGCCTGAGAATGTACAGGCACAGGCAACAGATTCCGTTAAAGCAGTGAGTCCTCGTCGGAAACGAAGGCAAAAACAAAGAAGGCTCATTCGCTTATATGGAAAAACAAATTACGATCGAATGAAAACTGACCCGGAATTTAAATTACAGTTCCTAAAGTATTGGAAAGAACAAAAACAACAACAACAAAACAAAGAGATAATGAATGACCAGCAGGACCAGCACGATGCCAACAAAACCCCGTCTACTAACAATAACGGCAACGACACTGACGATACCCTGGCATTGTCATCTCAAATGCAAGATTCAGACAAGGACAAACCTTTTAGTGCTTCTGCTGATTCCGTTAACCCCGACGCAGACAAACCGGAACCGGAGCCGGAACGATTGGAAACTATGGATTTAAATGCTGATTTAATCTAATCAACTCAGTATTAAGTCAGAAGACAAGCGTTATAAGAATAATATTTTTCTAATTTAAAATGTTTTTCTATCCCATCGTGTATTTTCAGCTGCAATGTTTATATTTGACTGGATCTAACTTAAACTTACGAACAATTGCATTTTTCTTCTCAATTTTTGAGACTGTTTCCTTGCAGCAAAATACTATAATATAATTACAGTTAATGGGGTTCTGTAAGCAGCTAATTTTTGAATTGCTGAACGATAAATATGAATTATTATTGTTAACCAACTTTATGGACTTTGAAATTCTATTAAGTAGTGAGACTCAAGACTTTCATGGTCAAAAATTGATCAATACCCAATCTAATGAACCAGTATTTTGCTTAAGTAGGCATGTGTTTTAATATTTATCAAAACATTTGTGAACGTAACTATCTATGTAGTTATAATTCTTGGAAATTTCAAGATAATACTGTTTTACCGAGTCGAGAGTCCCGCAAGTAATATAAGAACCAAAATGCTTACTAATTTACTCTTAAATTAAATTGAATAAAAACTCTTGCAAGGTTTCCAAACCCTCCTGCCTTGTGTGCTTGGTAGCAGGGACTAAGAAGTTTCTTGGAAACCTTGGGCGAATTTCTACTCAAATTTTAATTTGAAAGTAACTTATCGTTAGTTAATTTTTATGTTCTGAGAATAAGTAAGTAAATTGTTATGTAGGTAGGTGTATGTAATGTAGTTTGATCGATTACCCGTCCATGGGTGGTAGAGTTAAGTGAATGCCAAAAATAATCCCATCTGTGCTTGTTAGTAAATAAGTAATGTAATAAATATTGAATTTAAATGGGTAGCTGTTAAGATGAATGCTATAGATTCTCATCATAGTCATTTCAAGAATTTTAAAAATTGTATCAAAAAATAATGTTTGGAAAATAAAATCATATGAGTTGACAAAAATGAGCCACAAAAAAACTCGTGTTTTTTAGGTTTTGTCCTTTTTGCCATGTTTTGTCCATAAATCACAAATCCTGGATTATTTTTACCATGTTATTACCAGACGTGATAATCACCGCCTCTGAACCCTGGTATTTAATAAAAAGATATTGATTATGACAAGATACTGACTGACAAGGAGCTACTATTCACATAGGTACCATTTAAGTAGTACATAGTGGCACAAATTACTAATTGTAATAATTATTAAATTTAACTTCGTTATTTGAACTGATGCCTATTTATACTAAATCAAATACTAACTTCTGAATATTTAGGATCAGTTCAATAAGTTGCGGGTCATCATGTTGAAATCTCTCCCCTGCAGTGATCGTCCAAAGGGCATTGAGAACTGCAGCGTTGAAGCGGGTATTTGTTGAAATGGGTTGCCCAACATCTTTTCGAAATCCTTCAATAAGTTCCGCTACTTCGTCCATAACTAACGTTTCCATGCTTCTTTTGCCAAAGCCAAAATCTTTCAAAGTGCGGGATGCAAAGCGTCTTTGTTCTGACCATTCTTCCCCATCATGAAACAGAATACCTAAAATATATAAAAAAAAAGAATTTAAACAACAAAAACTTTATACTAGTAATACCCTGTCAGTACCAGTAGTTAAGTAATTTCGCAACTCCAGATTTAACAATACACATGAGTTTAAAAATGTATAAGTGTATTAAACATGGCTAATAAATTAATTTGACACATAATGTCTGCGTAAAATTAATTAAGTACCTACCTCTTCGAACACCACCGGTCCGAACTTCTGTCCCCTGAAACTTTGCACGACCGCAAAGTGAAGGATTATTCCAGGCGTCTTTAATTATCTTGTAGTCATTCAGTACAACAGCTCTACGAAAATAATGAGGAGTAAAATAATAATTTACAACATGTTAAAATATTTGTGAAAAAATAATTCGTTGCTATAAACTAATGATTAGGGATCGTCCACAAATGACGTCATATGTAGGATTAGGATCATTGGGTCTACTAGGCTATTGATGACATCCCACATTTAAAATAGCCATTTATTCAATGGATAGGCTGATGACAGGGGGGGGGGGGTCATAGTTAGTGTCATAAATGGAGATTTTTTGAAGACGTCATTATTTTTGGACGATCACGATTCCCTATGAAATATTAATAATAATAATGTAGGTACCTACCTAGGTACTTAAGTAGGAGTAGGAGTATATTGCTTGATTTTATTTCTCACCTGTACGAACCGAAATCAAATGAAAATACTTTTCCATATTTCTCGCTCAACGTTTCAAATAGACCAGCCATTCCACCTTCGGAATTTTGAATGTCAGCGAGATAATGTAAATTGCCTATTATTGGAAGTCCTGCTGGTCCTAATATGGTATGTAATAAATAAAATTATTTTTTTTCAAAAGTTTGAAGATTCAAACTGCCCAACCCAATTTTAATAATACATTAATAATTAAGTAAGGTATTAATTAATTACCTTAATGTCCTTAATTAATGTAATTAATTGTTCTTTACGAAATTAGTTAAAAATACCTGGCGGATAGTTTGGATGGTCAGGCCTTGCGTTACTTAGCACATTCAATAGGAAGAAGCCGACAATAATCAGACCCATTAGCCACAAAAGTATTTCCAACATTTTGAAGGTAAAACAAAATAAAACGGTAAAAGTTCACTGTGTTAAAAGTTAAAAGTATTAAAGCGTGGCAAATGTAAATAATTTGGATATCTTGTGTACACTTGACTAGTCACTGTCACTACTGACAGATTCACACTTCACACAACGAACAGTAGAATGCTGAGTGGACGGTGGATAGCGGATGACTGACTGACCGATGAAAGTACTAGTAGCAGCTGGAGTTGCAAATCAAAGTAGTTATTACATAAGCATTTGATTTTTTTTTGTAAACGGAAATTACGCTGCTGATTTCATAGAACGAGACAAGAAATAGTTTTATAATGTAATGTCAGAACATATTACTTACTAATGTAGATGTGAGTATTACTTCTCTTACAATCAGAACCAGAAACCAGAACCAGAATCACAGACACCAGCAAGACTCTCAGTCTCGACTTCGGCTAAAAAAATCACTAAAATGTGCTTCCAAGTAAAAACTTGCCTGAATTTCCTGGACGTACTCCGGTGCAAGTTCTACGTCAACTCTGTAAGTAATAGAGATGCATTGCATATAGCTTGTATTTAGAATTTATTAATTGCTAGAAAAATTTTATCTGTAGGTACATCTATATATATCTACATATCATCTGTGAAGAATCAAAATGAGTCATTTCCATATTAAGCTAAAAACAAAATGCACTATCTACAAATATTTAAAATATCTCGACCATTTAAACAAGTAAAATAGAACATTTTACACTTTTCATAAAAATATGTAAATAGATAGGGTATTTAGCACTTTTTAAAAACTCCGTAAATAGGACATTTTTCACTTTCAAAAACTCGTAAATCGGACATTTTTTACTTTTCAAAAACTCGTAAATAGAACATTTTGCACTTTTCAAAAACTCTTAATTAACATTTTACGCATGTTTCTCATTTTGATTCTAGCTTAAATTGGATATAGGTCATTTTGATTCTTCTCAGAAGATATCGGTCCTGGCCTCGTGGCCCTGACTTCTCCGCAACCTGTGAATACTGGGAATAGTTTTACCTATTCAAGTGAGTACAATGTAATATTAATACATCATCATTTAATTTTCATTGTACAACCCAAAGACCCAAAAAAGCATACATATTATTATTATTATTACATATTATACGTGTATACATATTTATTACAGACCACATATACCTCTTGATTTGGTGTACCACATCAACAGATTTGAAATGCATTGACGTAAACTTGCCAGGCGCATCATCTCACATTTACTTGATAATTGAAGGTCACGGGCTGATGGGCACTGTACTGGATCCTCCTGGCTACACACAAAAAAGGTATACCTACCTACCAGGTAGATATACGTTGCATTTGTAGGTATATCATGTCCGGGAGAATCTATCGCAAAATCAAAATGGGGAATCAAACTGTAATAATTATATAAAAATAGCATATACAGTTTACATACATATACCTACCTACTTATACTTATAGAGTTTGTGAAAGTGCAAAATGTTTTGTAATTGCCGAGAATCAAGAAACTGGAATTGTCCGCTTACCAGGATATTCACTAGGGAATTAGTTAATTGTTATTATTTATGTTTCATAAAAACAACAAAACTCTGCTCAAGTAGTTTGTCTTTTTCAGCAATTGTGCTAAAGTGGTGTGGGCGTGAATACTTTGATACTAATTTATTGTTAACTGCTAATTCAAAGTGAAACATAATGCTGGACTGGGGCAATGAGAGAACACAAGAACATAATTTCAAGTACCGTATATCCTCCAATACAACGAGCCGCGTCATATTATAACTTGGAAGTCTTCCCCCCTATAGCTGCGTTGAATTATATGCACGTAATGTTAAAGCATAGCAAACCCCCGCATTCTAATATTGACCCTAGTGAGTATTAGAGGAAATACGGTATGTAGGCAGTAGGCAGTTCAAGCAAAATTACAAGCTAAGTGAGGGACTAATGCGTTATTTCAAACAGTACTTATTGTTTGTTGTTTTGTTCACAATCCATCAATCCACAGTTTCATCCTTAAATAGATTAAATACTGCAGCATTTCATTTTCTTTTGTAATATGTATTTTCGTAAGATACATTTAAATTCTTTTTCTTTAACATAATTGCTTCTATTAATGTTGTTTGCTGCTCACACAAAATCAAGCTGGCTGTAAATGGCAATAAGTGTATAAATTAAATTGTTGAATAATGTTGAAATGGAGAATATATACATCTGTCATCTGTAATTACTGTATATACGAATGAATAGGTATTTTTTAAAATAAATGATAAATACGGCTAACCTACTTATACCTAAATCTAAATAGGATTACACAATATTTTTAGTTGATTATTATTACAGCAGTGAACACTGAACACCTATATAAACATATCCAATCGGCCAAGTATGCAACTTCGAGTTCACCACACAAATATTAATTAATTATTTATTTAAGTACAACCATTACCTGTAAAACCACTAACGACGGGCCACAGAACAGAGTCAACTGTACAAGGCTCGATCGTCCAGTCCAGTCCAGGTGTCCAGGTCCAGTCCTGTCCTCCTGTCTCAAAACTTAATTGTGTATACTAAATTATTCTATATCACCAAAATAATAATTATTACGGACGCTTGCTGAAATGCAAATAGTAAAATCTAAGCCGCATACAGTCTAATAACTGTTAGTTTAACATCATTCTTTTTAATGTTTGCTGATTCTAACAACTCTAAAAATCTTTAAAGCTACAGAAAACTGCAGTGTAAGTAAAGTAAGTAGGTACCTACTTACATAGTAATCCTCATTTATTAATCATGCAAGATTAACCGAGATGACGATCCCGATTTTACACACGTATAGGAACCACATTTGCCGCTTTTAAGAATTTAAACTGAATTTCCTGGCCTCCAATTGGTCCGTCGACAGCCGGCTAAATCACGCGTCTTGTCATAGGCGTCCTTTTCTGACCGTGAAGAGGTTTTTGAAATTGCCGTTTGGCTTTTCATTAAAGTTGACGCTTTTCCTTCACGACGTACATACGGATTAAAGCACGAAGTAGTGGGGATAGCATATAAATGTGTAAGTACGTACTTACATGTTAAGAGTCCTATTTGTTTGTGCTGTTCGCTAGTGTGAGCTTGAGCTTTTTACCCTTCTGTATTTTATCATACGACGCGTGCTTTCTTCAACATTGGGGCTTTTTTTTATCCTTAAATCCACTGCCTCCAAATAACTCTGGAGTCTGGAGAAAAGAAAAACTGGAGAACTGGACTTGAAGATTAATTTCTATTTCTGAGACTGAACAATCAAATTACGCACAAATTAAAAGGTATAGTTTTTGTACTACTTGTAAGGATGAGAATAATTGTTTATTGTTGATTTGTCAACTTGTCATCGTGTTTGCGATTTGCGATCGAATTAAATATTTTGATTCTTGATTAGTTCTCAGTTGATAGTTAAAGTGATTACTTAGTTTTTAATTCAGCTTATTTTTATATTCAGTTTGACTGTGCAGTCCGTCTGAGTTTGGATTTTGGACATTCTCTCAAAAACTATTTTTCGCTGTCAGTTGTTGGGTTTGGAGTTGGAGATAAAGCTGAGCGCATTCTTCAATTTGTTACTATTACTTTGAAGGTACGGCCAACGGCAATATTGTCTTTTATTAACTTATGTAGTATTAACAACTAGCAGTTGATTATTGTTGTAGATTGTGTAGTACCAGTACTAGGTCACAGGTTTACAGTTTGTCAAATTTATATTCCGAAATATCCGTATTTTGGATTAACTGCTTGCTAGTCAGAGTCGGAGAAATAGCTCTCGTCAGTCAGGGATCTTTGACCATTTTTTGTCGTTTTACGACGACTTTCGGATCGTACTTAAAACAGTCAAATTTCGACTGGTTCTGGTTGACTAAAACTTAAAGCAGTAGATGGTAGAATTTCAACTGGAAATGGTCATCTCCTATCTTTTACATTGTGAAAGAATTTCAGGGTAAAGGGTGCCATTGTGTTAGTGTTTTATTCCTAAAATTAATAACACTATCAACAATAAATAATAATAATATTATGTTTCCCGTTTAAGCCTTGCCACATAGTACTTCCAGGACCCTGGTAGAACTAATGCTAGAATAAAATTTCGCGTCTCAACCAGCTCTGCCTCACTCGGTAATGCATTAATTTCAAGCGGTTTTTCAGGATAACGAATTAATTTTTGAATAATTACTGCTGCCAGTTGCCAGTACAGCCAACAGCACACCATCCATATATTCGCTAAAATGCAATTACAATTTTATTAAGGAATAAAACACTAATAAAGAAGTATTTGGGTACCGTACTTCTTTTAATAGTACGCCCGTCGTACAATTCAAACTCAAGCTTCTTACCCCCGCGTACAATTAAATCTCAAACTATATAGTGTACTATTGGAGACCTGCGTATTATTAAAAGATATACGGTATATGTGGTAGCCAAGTAATTGCGATTGCTATTTAATATTGATTATGTATAGGGGTTTCTTTGATAAGTGTACGCTTAGAAAAATAGGAGTGAATTGACTACTTTACTGTTAATTTCTAACTGCTTTCTTGCTACTCCGACATCCACAGTGAATCCTGTTAACCGCGGTCAACAGGATTATGGTTAGTGATTTGCAGTGTATCCTGTTAGACTAAGTACACTAGAACGGTGTTGAATCACGCAACACTAATCCTGTTGAACGATTGTATTAATTAAAAAATAACACCAAAAACAGGATTTGAACCCCCACCATTTGGCATACCAACCTAACTCCTTAACCACTGGACTGACACAACACATTTACTCTGGATTACTAATTTAGCATACATATACAGTGATATAAATGCTTCAACAGGTTTACTGTAGATTATAACAGGTTTGGTGTTGGGTTTTGCAACAACAGCCTTGTTGCATGTGGTTAATAACACTTTTCCCCACCCTCAAAAATTTCAAAATTTACTACTACACCTGTCAAAGTTAACAGCTTAACCTGTTGCCACGGCCTAACCACATTCGTGTCAAGATCTTTTCTAAGCGTGTGATGGCCAGGCCGGGAAGTGATGGCCAACTTTAGTAAGTGATGGCCAATTACACTATAGTAAGTGATGGCCAGTTTGACTTTAGTAAGTGACGGCCAACAACAAAAAACCTAGAAATTGTAGAAATGGTTTAAAAATGCGTCCGGAACGTTGTTTAACTGAATTTTGTAACTATTTACCCGAAGCAACACTAAATCAGGCTCCTAAAGCTGCCTGAAAACGGATAGGTTATATTTTTGCCTCTGCCTTCGGCAGCCGAGGGAAACATATAACCTAACCGTTTCCAGTAAGTCCTACCCCCCCCCCCCCCCCCATAACCTATAACCTCTCAAACATAACAAACTTCGAAGGGTAGCAAAATTTGACTACGGGTGTGAGTAATACCCGTTCGTATAGTGTACGAATGAAAAGAAAAGTCTATTTACCTAGTAGGAAACAACAATAATGTTATATTTTACTTCCTTTACATTTAATTTTTTGGAGCGAAAATTTTACACATCATTATATACACAATATTTTATTTTATAGTATTATATAAATTGTGTTCCCTATGGGTGAATATTACAAGACTGCTATAATAATAATAATAATAATAATAATATAAATTGTGTTATATATTTTATGTACACATTTATTACATATTAATACTATTGTGTACTCTTTGCCAACGTTCTGGGCACATTTTTAACCCAACAGTAGAATTTTTTGTTGACCGTCACTTACTAAAGTCAAACTGGCCATCAATTACTAAAGTCAAACTGGCCATCACTTACTAAAGTGAAATTAGCCATTACTTACTAAAGTCAAACTGGCCATCACTTACTAACTACGATTTTTCTGTTCATTTAGGAAGAAAAAACAACATATTGTTTTGTAATGAAGTTTAAAGGGAACTGTAAGACACCAATTCGGAAAAATCTACCCGACGGTTGTCGGGTTAAAGTGCAACTCACCCGACAAAAAATTCTGCAATCCACCCGAAGTACGTCGGTACAATCCACCCGACGGTCGTCGGCTTAATCTGCAACTGACCGATGATTTTTAAAATTTTCCCCGTGAACTATGTTATTTTAATGTTTTTAAATTATTTTGAATTTTTAAGACTGTTCCTTTATTTAATAGACTAGTTTTAATATGTTTAGTAATGTGCAGTTATAGTTAATCTCTCGAATTTTTGGGGCGAAGATTAACTATAACAGACTCACTGAATTGTTCAGTAAAGTACTTTACTGAACAAATATAAAGGGTAGAACCAAACAACAAGTCATTGGAGGCAAGCTACAATAATTACTAAAGGACGAAAAACGGTAACAATACAATTATAGAATGACTTAACCGCAAAAGTAGATTTTGAAGGTGCTCGAACGTGAACTGGCAACTGGGAAAAGTGACTGAACTGACTGAGTCACGAACACCGTCGCCTTGTCTTTGTTTGAACTGTTAAATTGAATTTTATTAATTACTAAAAATACCATAAAATGCAATTCGATGAATTACTGAATGCATGTCGGTTAGGTACGATTTACTGTAAATATTGTGTCTAAAACTAAGATAGTCAAATACTTTCAAATTATGTAAGTAGTATGGAATGAAACCTGAGATCTGCGTCTGTATAATAATATATTGTTAGCAATGCTGCCATGATAAGAAAGTATTTTGCTAACAAGTTTATGTTACTTAGACCAGCATCTTATAATAAAAATGTTTGGGTACCCTTTTCAGCGATGTGTAGTTCATTCTTAGCGTACACGGGTAGCAAATGCCCTGGATTTGGTTCTTGGTATCAAATGACTGGGTAGCAAATGTCCTCTATCCGTATTCTGTGATGAGTCTATATTACAATAAGTCAAAGAAACTGCACATTACTAAACATATTAAAACTAGTCTATTAAATAAAGGAACAGTCTTAAAAATTCAAAATAATTTAAAAACATTAAAATAACATAGTTCACGGGGAAAATTTAAAAAATCATCGGTCAGTTGCAGATTAAGCCGACGACCGTCGGGTGGATTGTACCGACGTACTTCGGGTAGATTGCAGAATTTTTTGTCGGGTGAGTTGCACTTTAACCCGACGACCGTCGGGTAGATTTTTCCGAATTTCGTTGGGGTCTTGCAGTTCCCTTTAAACTTCATTACAAAACAATATGTTGTTTTTTCTTCCTAAATGAACAGAAAAATCGGGCCACCCTTTATTTTACGAGTTTCATGGTTGTAAAGTTAGTGTAATTTTTAGGTTGTTACTGTAGACAAACTTAAAGGTAGAATTGGGAACCCATAGATCAAAATGCTAATTTTTGTACGCTTTTTGTAGTAGTAAAAGATTCACTCGCATCAGGGTAACAGGTATGCGCGTCAGGTTCATTTGAAAACTCAAAAACTGTTTTTAGTTGTTATTCAACCACTTTCAGACGACGGAAAAACCATTTCCAGTTAAAATTATACTGCTTTATGTTTTAGTCAACCAGAACCAGTCGAAATTTGACTGTTTTAAGTACGATCCGAAAGTCGTCGTTAAACGACGAAAAATGGTCAAAGATCCCTGACTGTTCGTCTCTCGTATGGGATCAAAATACCTCCAATTTAGTTTAATAAAATTCGATCATCAATTCAATCTCGAAAATTAAACGAGCGCATTAATTGGTAGACTACCAACTACTTTGCTTGTTATAATTTTCCAATATTTGTCTAATTGTTTGCAATTATTTCATTAGGTAGGTAGGTATATCGTAGGCACAGACTTGCTGAGACTTGCATTATCAGTTGTCAGTCAGAAGTTTGAGCTCATTCTAGCTCTCACGTAATAAAGTTGATATCTATTTACGGGGTTTCTTTGATAAATGCTAGCCAATTTGACTTTGGTAAGTGCTGGCTAGTTTGGCTTTATTATGTGGCGGCCGGGTATCTACCGAAAATACCCGACTTCCCTTTGTAACTATACCCGGGACTATTTCGAAATTTTTTTTCAACATTCTAGCTGACTAGTAAGACACATGCTAAATGCTAACTACTTGTAAGCTCATTTTCAATTTTGAATGATTTTCTCGAGAACGAAGTTTTGTCCATTCCAATTGCTCGTGAATTTACTCTATAGATTTGTGTCAAATTTTAGGCAATAAAAAAATATTACTTCAGAAGTGTCAAATACATTTTGTATGTTGAACTTACATACAATTTTAAAACATTTCGAAGTTAAAAATTTATTATTATATGACATTTTTTAGATTTCAAACCCACATAAAAATGGTGAAACCAAAAACGGCAGCTCAGCGGAAGGCAGTTACAGGCCCGAGTCGGAGTAAGCGAGGGGCCAAGGCGGAAGAAAAGCCTGCGGAGGACAATAGTGACATAGAAATCCTGAGCTCCAGTGAGGACGAGGGCAACGTCTCGGAAGACTCCGTCAAAGGATCTCGTTCTAAATCCGGCGGTACGAAGCGTAAAAGTCAAAAAAGCAAATCAAAACCGCCAGTGAAATCCTCAGCAGCTCGGAATCGCCGTGGAGTGAAAGCAAAGAAGTATAGCGAAGATGCTGAGGATTCTGATTCTGATGAATCCATCGAGTCCGTCGAACCACCACCACCACCACCGCGAGCCTCCGCCTCAAGTGCCAAGAAGAAGATTGTGGAGATTGCTTTCGAGAAAAGTGAGAATGAGAGCGACGAAGATGCAGATGAAGTCGTCGTCAAAGATAAAGTGTCCCAGGAAACGACGAAATCTGCCGCTTCTAAAAAGGGAGGAAAGAAAGGGAAGTCTGCTAAGGGTGCTGCTTCCGATGCTGAGGAAGAAAATTCTACCGAGGACAAAAATGATGAGGACGGGGAAGAACTCCCCGAGGTTGACGATGACGAGGAGAAGGATCGTGAGCGAAAAGAAGAAACCCCAGAAGCCAAAAAACCGGGGAAAAAAGGGCGACCACCTGGGAAAGGAAAAGCAAGTCCGGCCAAACCCCCACCAACCCCCTCAAAGAAGGCTTCACTGGAAGATGATGAGGAGGAGGAGGAAGAAGCAGAAGAAAAAAAGGGGGATGATCGTGAGCGGAAAGAAGAAACGTCAGAGGCGAAGAAACCGGGTAAAAGAGGGCGACCACCTGGAAAAGGAAAAGGAGCTGTGAAACCAAGTTCAGCTAAACCCCCACCACCGCCGTCAAAGAAGGCTTCTGGATCTGGAGCCGAAGATGGTGAGGAGGAAGGGGAGGACGATGATGACGATCAAGAGTGGGAGGTAAAATTTTTTTATTATCTTGTGTCACAGTAATTTTTTTTCTTTGTTTTTGCTATAAAAAAAATTATCTAAAATTGAAAATTCTAAAAAAAACTGACAGCTGTTTTTCTTTGAACTTTGAATTTTATTTTAATTTTGTTTTATAAAAATTATACACTGCATACAACATACACCCACAATCACAAAACTAAAGTTCCAAATGTTAAATACTACCCATATCATTGTCTCCCTCTTGTTTAATTGGTATTAAACAGGTAGAAAGGCTGATGGAGACAAGAAATAGAAAAGGAGCTCGTGAGTTTTTTGTTAAGTGGAAAGGATATAACATGGCCCATGCTACGTGGGAGCCTGAAGATAATCTTCAACATTGCAAAGAGCTCATTGATGCTTTCATGGACAAATTGGTACATGTAAGAGGACAAACATATTACATTACATTACAATCATATTTATTTATTTTCAACTTTTTCTTTATTATGTATATTTTTCATTGAGTCATAGATTAAAATAAGTATTTTTGTTAACGTTTGCATGCGCGCTTAACTAGTAGTAATTAATTATTATCATGTAGGTGTAGGTATATAACGATATATTATTTAGTTAAGTGTTATTTATCACACCTACTATACAGTACGCCTCGACGCCGTTACAGTTACAACTGCACACAGCTACTACACATTTTGATTTTACGTCATATCTTGTCCTTTCTTTTATTTTCATTGTTTCTTTACTTTGCCAAACATTACATTACAACATAAAAAGAGACGAATGTTAATTTATCCTTCCAGTTCAATCCAGCCCTGACCCCCAGAGCAATGTGCATGAGCATGTCGTGCTTCATTGAATACAAAAAATGAATCAAATTATCAAAATAAATCAAAATTTATAAATTACTTCGATAATATTTTTGAACTTTTCACAACTATGAGTTTCCTGAGATTATTTATGATTATAACCAACAATGTGTAAAAGTATTTTTCGAAAATTTTCCATTTAACAAATTTTAATAATATCAGTAATCTTTATTATCTGGAACAGGGGCTTTAAAGTGCAAATTGAAATTCTTTGGAGGCAGTGTTTTTTAAGAAGTAAAAAAAAATATACCAGTTACACAGTATAATACTCTACCTTTAATATCCATTATTCATTCCTTTCCGACTAAAAACGGCAGCAGTAAAAATAATAATGCCAGAGTCAGTTGTGCGTGTGTAGGTTCAATGATTCAAGTATGAATTAGCATATATAATTAACTCATTATTTTGCCGTTTTCATTACATACTAGGCTTCTTAGTCTTCGATGCTTGAAATTTAAAAATTTAAATAAATTCACTAATAATGATAATTAAATGGCGGTCGGCAACTTTGGAATTTGTGAGTTTCTCGACTCTCGCTGTTCTATAAAAATACAGTGAAACACTCTTTTAAATAAAAAATCGGTTTCTTTTTTTAGATAGTACTTTGTGCTAAGTAGTTTGCACGAATTTTTTTGTTTTATTTTTCCGTGTGAGTCCAGTAATTTATTGTCAGTGTAAATATTAACATATAGATGATAGGTAAGTTAAATAAGACTAGACTAATACAAGAGTGAAATATTTTATATTACATTTGATTTTTAAAAAGCAAAATAAAAATCGTTTGAAATTTTGAAATTAATTTAACAATTTTAATAAAAATAATGCAATATGAATGAAATTATATATATATATAATAAATTATTATTATAAAGTCAAAAGAACTCACCATGAGAGAATTGAGAGTTGATCCCTCAAAAACCCAGCACTACATGGACTCAAACCGGAATGCCGGAGTTCGGTCCAGCCGTCGCTTTACCTCGAAACCGAGGTAGGATTTGTTGGAATGAATAAAAGATTTTAAAAAGTTTATTAACTGGACAATTTGTTTTTTATAATATTGTGAATCAAGTTTAAATTCATCAGACTGTAGAAAACTTTATAATTATATATAACTTCTTTAATTTTAAACTTTTCCACTAAACAAAAACTAACTTCTATTCTATGATAATTTTCAATTTTTGGTTTCATTTTTCTTATACTACTGTTACTTTTTTACTTCAACAATTTAACAAATTAACCGTTTTGACTTACGATTAGATGACAAAATTATGAATGTAGCCTGGTAGTATGAGACGATACAACATTTTGGATTCTTGTGATTCTTGTGATTTGGTTTTTATATTTTACTAATATTTGATACATCCCCTCAGATTTTATTTATTTAATTGTTAAGTTTTAGATTTTCCTAGTTATGTATAAAATTTTTTTTATTGTGTGTTAAGTTTATTGTAATTCCCTTTGCACGCTGATAATTTATTGCACTTTCCACTACATTCAAAAATCTCATCCCTAGTCTGACATTTTATGACTTTTTTCACGAATACAAAACGTATACCTACAGAAGTAGTTGTAATAAATAGTAGCTAGTCCTATAGATAATCATTATCTATAGCAGTCTATAGATGTAATTCTTGGCCAACATTAATTGACATCATTAATAAAATTGCAATAATTTGTATTTCTTTTATTTTTTCCCTCCAGAACAACCTATCACGGACTCGAAGATTGAGCACTATTCAGAGTACGAAAAGTTCCCAAGGCCAACAACAATCGGTATCATCAGCCCTACTCCCGCTATCCCGAACCCGAGACGGCAGAGTTTCTAAGTCCAGATCACGTACACCCCTATTACACAGCATGCCTTTGCGGGGCTCCTCTAAATTGTCCTCTATTTCACAAAAGAAACTGGGCCGAGATCGTTCCCCACCCTTAAGTTTTACTTTCACCAGCCAAAAATTAAATGGAGAATTACCCCTTCAAAAATGGAAAAGAGAAAGCGTGGAAAGGAAATTAGAAATTATAAAGGCGGAAGCAAAAGAAAAGCTGCGCTTACAAGCAGCAGCAGCAAATTCTGAAGTTATCCCAGAAAGTGAGGACGATGAAGAAGACGAGGACGATGTGGACGGAAATCACATTAAAGAGAATCTCGCTAATAAGAAGCAACAGCAGCAAGAATGTCAAGTTCTAAATAAAACTACCGCCGGCGGTCATCGTTCTCGTCCTCGTTTCGGTTTTGGACGAAAATTTGTCTCAGGTCTGGGTGTCGTGTCATTAGGAGCAGTCGGAGCTTTAATGTACACGTCCCCTGACGCAATCAACTGGGACAGTATTTCACCTGCCGTTCAATCTCTCCTACAAACCTGTCAAGAAAAATTTCAAGAAATAAGGTCACATACAACAGATTTATACAATAGTTACAAATGAAACTAAGCGGTAATATGGATTTATGAAGTATTTACTTAAGTGCACCAATACTTGTTTATTATGATTTGTGTTCTTTAACAATTATTATGTTTGTATTGTTGTATTGTATTATTTAGATACAAACATAATACATACACATAACTGATTACATATACTTAAATTGAAGACGCTATGCCATCCTCATATTACCGATTACGTTTTTTATTAGGATCTTATTATTATCCATGATTATTTTAACTTGACAACACAAAAATAGAACACAATACCTCAGATATGCCCTTATTTAATTTATACCATTATAACTGTATTTGCAATAACATGCAATGGAATTGCGTATTCCTTTTATTTTAAATTTTGGAACTTAATTTTAACCCCGTTTTTAAGTAGATTGATTTTTTTACCACCGGTTTGTTTGCTCGTTGCAGTTTTGTAGTTTTTAAACTTCGTCTTTTAATATCCATGTTTTATCACCACGCTTTCTTGTACCATCAACATTATTTGTAATGGATTATATAGTAACAGTAGTAGTAGTATTAGTAAAAATTAATTTAAAGCTAGCGAACTAACTATATAATTCATTTGACGATTTTACCCGCCTGCTGCCTGTCTTTATACTCGCTACATCAATTTAAGATGTAATAGCTTCTCTGTACAACCAGACTTTGGTCTTAATTTTTGAATTTTACGATTTACTTAGCTAGAAGTAGGTACCCACTATCAAATCAAATATCCCAAATATATTTGTGGGGAATGATTTAATATTTAAATTTTTTTAAAAGAATAATCGCTCCTTTCTTTTTTGATTTTGAATTACGAATATATACCTGTCACACATTAATTACGTAAGCTGTACTTTTGATATAAGTATAAGTGAAAAATATAATGACATTATTGATTTTTGTTTTGTTGAATTATATGAATAGTTAGATATACGAAAATGTAATTATGATTATTATGTCAGTTAACCCATGTTAGTATTATAGTAAATAAGGATAAAGAAAACAATTTTTGAATTTTCATGTATATGATCCTTTCCTTAAAAAAGTAGGGCTGACATGTGAGTCCGGGTCCGGGGGTGTACGAAATTGAAAGTTCAAAGGGTTCATAAATATATGTTGTAATAATTTTAATTAATGAATAATTCTTTTATATTGTAATAATAATAATTAATAGGGAGTAGGATTTAAGATGATTAATGATTATTGTTGGCCTGCCTGGATGTTATTTGTTGGATTGAAAAATTGTACTAACTGTAAAAGTAAAACTGAAAGTATGTACTGACTGTAGTTGAATAGTGATATATACAAGTACATACATATTGCAATATTGCACTTACCACTGAAAAATGTGAACTAATTTTAATTTTTGACTATTATATAATTTAATTAGATTGAAAAGAAATTTTAGTTTGTCGTTTGTCCAAAATAATATGTGTAGGTACATATATTGCTTTTGATTGTTGTAAAGATTGAGTTGAGAATTTTTCTTATATGTACTATTCACTTATGAATTATTATGAAATGCTTGATGCTGAAAATCTGTATGTGTATTTGCAAGCATTAATTATTAGAATGTAGAAATTAATGGATTTATTAGAAATAATAATACACTACATACTTCTGTATAAATTATCTTTATAAAATCACACGGTATTTTTGTGCGAAATGAAGAGAGTTATCTACATAATAATATAATTATAGCAAATTAATTAAAATTATATTCACTGAAATGTACAGTTATGGATTCAAGTATTCAAGAATATTTTGCACTATACTTTTTATGGTCATGTTGTGTCCTGATTGAAAGGTATAGCAACTTGGCTAGTTTGAATTTTCTTTTATTAAAAAGTCAGATCTGAAAGAAGGTCGATATCATGATACATATAATATATTGTTCTTCAAAAAATGGGTTTGGATTATGACAATTTAGATTTTAACTTAAACATCACAACAACAACTGGTGGGGAGTGTTG
Organism: Dicyrtomina minuta; assembly: GCA_949802685.1. NCBI lineage: Eukaryota > Metazoa > Arthropoda > Collembola > Symphypleona > Dicyrtomidae > Dicyrtomina > Dicyrtomina minuta. The sequence continues at coordinate 20,927,342 of OX461808.1, read as the reverse complement.
TTTGGTATACACAGTGAAGAATGCAATTTATGTTTAATAATTTAATATATGTATAATGTTATATTCATTTTTTAATTGAAATGAAAATCGTTATATATAAATGGACAGTTACAAAAATTTTACTTGATATCCTTTTTTTTATGTAGTAATAATAATTCCTACCGATTAAGTGTAGTGTGTAATGAACTTACGATTAGAATATAGAAAAACTATATAATTGTGTCGTCGGCGTACGTACAATGCTAATTAATTATTGTTACTTGTGTAAGTAAAAGAGTGTTACTTATAAGTAGTAGAGTATTATTCATATTTAAATTTTCAATCTGTATCAATTCATCAATACTAGGAATTAATTGTCAAGAAAATTAAATGTAGCTGTCACCTTATACCAATTACTTACTACATTGTTAATGAGTGCTGTAGCATTTTCGTTTTGAATGAATTTTATGAAATGATATATGAGTTTATTCAATTAGTGATTTACTTCCAGATAGTACACAAGTTGTATGAATTAATCTAATTTTGTGGAAGATGAAATAATCATTTTTGTCAACGCGTAACAATTTATTATGGCTCCACATGTAATTACTTACAACTGCAGTAAAATAAGCTCATTCAATATTGGAACCGTATAGTGTTAGTTACCTTACGTTATAGTTATATTATGGTCTTATACATGGTTAACGAAAAAATAGGTGTTAAGTATTTGTACGAATGGGACTATGAATTAAATGTACAATGGGATATACTTATACAATATATTACATTATAATAAAGTGAAATCAAAATATTGAAGTAAGTACATAAATTATTCCATATTTTGCAGGAGTTATAACTAAAATATATTTATTTGGCGAGAATTCAAAATTAGAATTTTTGTCCGTAAGTTTATATCGGTAGAGACGACGAGGAATTTACTCTTTAGTACGGTGACTCCCATGATATCGTAAATTGAGGATGCTCACACCAATCAATATTCAAATTTTTTAATCGAAGAACTTTTAATTCCGCATCAAAAACAATTTGCTTGCTTTGAAATGTGTAGCCAGAAATGTTGCATGTGACGAATTTGGGTTTTTGTGGGAAGCCAAATGCTCGGATTTCTCCAAGGATTGTCGAGACTTTGGTCGTATTTTTTGAGATGGAAGTTACATTGCAGGAGGGAGCGTGGAGGTCAAGGTTAAATTCCGTTTGGTTCAGATTAAAATAGACAAGGTCAAATGGTGGGTTAACGAGAGTGACCCCATCGTCCAGGTAGAGAGTCCCCTCGGAAGCATCCGAGCGAATTTCCTTTCTTGGGTAAGTTGCCATTAGTGTGTAGGGACCGGTTCGGAATTCTTCTGCTGTTGAACCTGTATTGTTGTGCTGTTGTACAGAGATAATTCATTCAAAATTAATTAACTATGATTTATGAACCCGGTGGCAGTTTTATTTTAGAGTTATATAAATTTTTGTGTAGAGAATATCTTGAGAGCGGACAGATACTAATATGTAAGAATAATTTATTGTTTCCAGGATATTGAGACTTTTTTCGAAGTGTATAAATTAATAAATGATTTTACCAAAGTAGGTACAATGCTCCCGTCACGTATGAATAAAGGTGTGTAGTTAATTAGTGCCGAGACAGTCACCGTTCCACCGACGCTTCCTTTATTCCACGCTAATTCCCCGTCGGTGTTGTACCAAAGTCCAGGAGGAAAGTACACGGGACGAGATGTTCCTGTAGAAAATCAAAAATTAAATATGGTAAAATTGCAAAATATCCTAAGTGCTAATACATTTTTGCAATTGCTAAAAAATTGAATATTTGCATGTTTTTGAAAGTGCAAAATATTGAATATTTGCATATTTTTGAAAGTGCAAAAATAAGAATATTCACAAGTTTTTAAACCTGCAAAAATTGATATTTACAAATTTCTAAAAGTTCAAAATACACTGATTTTTAAACCTTTCTAACTCAAGCTTTGTATTTTTGCAGATCGAAATAACTTCAAAAATGTACAAATGCAAAGTTTATAAGTTTAAATTTTCAAATTTTGAACCATAATATTTATAACATGCATAGTTGAAATCTTTGTGGATTGTAGAAATTACGAAATAATGCATGTCCTTTAATTGGAATTTGCATAGTAAAATTATTTTTTGTCAAAAGAAATAGTTCGAAATAGATTCGAAAATTTCTCGTGTTTTCAAAAATATACTCATCTGCCAGTCATATCATTAACTTGTAAGTAATAATTATTGCATATATTTAAACCCATGTGATTTCGACAGTGGGATTTATTACATAATATAAAAAGTACAATAAAATGTACAAAAACCTGCAAAAACGAGAGGAGCAGCGAGGAGAGAAGGTCCGATCATGAATTGGTCCAAAATAGGGAATGTTTCCTGTGCAACTTTGTCTGGTTTTTGAAAGTGGAAAGAGACGGGAAGGATGGGTGGGATGCCGGTGAGTGTGTAATCGTGGAAGAGCGTGTAGTAGTAGGGATTGTAAGCGTAGCGATCTTCAATATTCCGTGTCAAGTGCTTTTGATACACACGGTTAAAATCCAGTGGTCCACGAGACATGTTCACTCGTCGGATGTCTTCTCTGAAATAATGATGTCACAACATGAAATAAAACAAATAAATTGAGAGTAAAACAGTTAAAAAGTCAGGTGGCACTGCTTAAAAAGTTAACTAAATTACATTTTTACTAGGAGGTTCGAAGATACGATAATTAAGCATAGGTTGTGCCTATTACAGTGCGTAATAAAATCTTAACATTTTAGAGTGGGCTAATAACTTATTTTCTTTATTAAAATATGGTAAACGCAATATGTGGTTAGTAAGTTAGTATATAAGTATTCCCTGAAATTTCTAAACAGGCTCATTCAGTAATTCAGTTTAACAAGTGCATTTTACACTTTCAACCAAATTTTAAAAAATTAATATTTGCGCACTCGGAACTTTAAACACTGCCAGCGGTGAATACAGTACTTTCTTGTTATTAGAAAAGGAGTAAATTTTATGTTTGTTTCACTTTCATAAAGGTGTAAATATTAACAATTGAACTTTTAAAAGGTGTAAATATCACCGTTTGCACTTTCAAAAAACGTAAATATCACGTTTTGCACTTTCAAAAGGTGTAAGATCATCCTTTGCACTTTCAAAAAAGTGTAAATATAATGTTTTGCACTTTCAAAAAAGTGTAAATATCATATGTTGTACTTTCAAAAATGTGTGAATATCATGCTTTGCACTTTCAAAAAGTGTAAATATCATATTTTGTTCTTTCAAAAACGTGTAAATACGATATTTTGCACTCTCAAAATAGCAATAATATTAGTACAATTTATTTTTTCAGAAAATTACGTATGCTATATTACTTCAATACATATAGCGCTTTATTAGAAATTTTAAACCTGAATACCATTTTAAAATACTAGTACTAGTATACCTCAATTAAAAAATTTCAAAAATCAAATCTCTAATATTATAATGACAAAAATATTTCAAATTTTAAGAAAAAAATTATAATCTCACCCATAGGTACTTCTCACAAACGGAAGTAAAAGAGCGAGTTGGAACCATCTCAAGCACAGATCCTGATCCGTGGAATTATTGCTATTCAGCTCCTCAACACCCACATACGAGCCACAGACGGGTGTTCCCCCGTACGGGGTAAACATGAAGAATCTCAACAAATGGGACAAACTATCTCTGAGCCCTTGCCACGTGAAAGGGACGTCAACTCCAGAGAAAGCTCCATATAAAAACGAATCTGTCCACATGGAAGTTGTAGTCACAACCGTCCTTTCTGTCTTTCTAGTGCCATTTTCCTTGGAGATCTTCTCAAAAAGTTTGAGTGACTCTTCACCATACACATTTGAAACTTCCAAATGGGACACATTCTTTAGCGAGATTGGCCCTGGCCCTCCAGCATCCGGACTAAGAGAAATACTTGGATTTAGATGCATCGCTGTTGGACTGACAGTTCCCCAAATTTTCGACGAAAAATTCGATTTAATTCTTGAATTATGGACGCCATCCTTACTCGCGCCCAGATTTACCCTCACCCATGATGCATTCTCGTGACGCGGTAGATTATCCACAAGCGCTAGCCCAGAGAAGTCAAGCAAACCACTTGAATTCAGTGGCGGGACAAATTGGGAATTTTGAATCCAATCCTGCGCGGCGGTGTTAAAAATACTAATGTAATTCAGCTGCGCACTTGCTTTGGTATATCCTACGAAGCGCTTCTTCATATCCGCGTTAGTTACGAACATTTCCAAGTTCTCGGAAGCGTTCACTGCATTATTCGGAACGACAAGTTTTTGCGCCAGAAGGATTCGGCGGGATTTGCCGGTTATGACGGAAGTTAAATTTTCCAGTTGTACTTGAGGAAAGTTTACTGCATCGGTTTTGAATAGGGGTCGGAGATTTTGGGAAATACAGTCCGAGTCGTAGGGGAGGGGTGGGAGGGTTGTGATTGGGTCAAATTCCCTGTTAAGGTTTCTTAGGTCTGTGAGGGAAACATTCCAATTTTTGGAAAGGCGGCACAGATGGAGCCCCAAGCCCCAGTAGGGTGGGAAATATAAATCCCGCTTTGCTTTTGCTTTTATCTGTAATAAATGAGGGACATTTTTTTGTTTTAGCAGTATTCGAATTTATTAAAGGGTGTGTTAAACAATTCTGATTGCGACGAGTATCAGTAAAAATAACTCACGTATGAACTCAATTGAGTAAGAACATCCTGCTGAGTTGGCCCAACAAAGAATTTCAGAGAAAACGGGATTTTTGAATCCCCTTCTATGTGAAACATTATTCCAGGACCGTCAATCACTTGAGCCAGAAATGGTTTCGTCGTTTCCAGGAGCATCCCGTGCATTTTACCCGACTTTTCTCTCACCATGTAGAATGGGAGCTCGTTCTGTCCAAATGTGGTCACGCCGTCCGCTATTGTAGCACCCGCCTCCGTCTTTCCTTGACCCCCTACAAATACAACCAAATTTGGCATTTTTGAAACCAATTAGGTGATCAAATGACTAATCAAATTAATATAAATCAGATTAATAAATAAGTCGTACCTTTAATCCCATAAAAGTATTTTGACGGCAAAGCTGTTCCAATAATAGTTTGATCTCTGTAGAAGGCAAGTGGCGCAAGTCTAGAGTCAAAAATAGTTTCCTTTTGGGAAGTTCGTCCAATATGTACGTAGAAAAACCCTTCTCTTTCAACAGAGTAAGTCACGTTGAATTCCTCTTTCCCCTCAACAATGCTGTCACCGACCCGCCATCTTCTGGTGTCCTCCTCACTGCTGCCTGGTATCGGGATGGCGGGTAACTTCGTTTCTAAGTCAGCAAACTGAATGCTGAGAACGTCTTTAGAATACCAATGGATTCTGGATTGAAATTTGATAAGTTTATTGTCGACGTGATCCCCTGGACGGCTCTGGAACACGACCGAGTCATCATTTGTCCCATTTACGGCATCTTTTTCAAGGTAGTACTGAAAGGCGGACGGGATGGAGTGAAAACAATTAAATTGTAAATTCGGCGCAGTCTCCCAACATCCTAGAGCATCCGAGCAGTTATTCAGATTTCCTAGCAATTCCCTTTCTTGGTCAATTCCGCATTTGAACCTGGTAAGAAATTACATACAAATATCAAAATAGAATCATATTAAATAGAGTCTTACAATAATTATAGAACTAAATCCGAATGTCGTATTTTTAGATTTGGCGGAATATTCAAATAAGGCGCGCGCGCTGCCTAAGTAAGTGCGAATTTAACACCTAATAAATTTGTTTATGTACTGTACCTAAAGTCTGTGTTGACGAGGCAGCTTCCGTAATGATCCTGGTCCCCCCCAATATCATACGTAAAATAGAGGACGGTGGGTAGAATAATTCCAGCGACTGCCGTTGCAATCAGAATGTACAGGCTCCGCTTCTGCATTTTATTTTTGAAAAATCACTTTTTAAATGGAAGTTACAATAATTTACACTACGAAACTTGTATCTAATCGTAGGAACTGTAGCAAAAGTGTCTATTTATAAATTCCATAACCGATTAACTTAAAGTGATTCAAGTTTTAAAATTTATTTGTAAGAAATATTAAAATTATTTATTTTAAACTGTATGTTGTAGACACAGGCGAATTAAATAATTATTACGTTGCAGTAGGTTGCAGCAAATATTACAAATAATAATTTAGATGACCTACACCTAAATTACATCAATGACTAAAGTCTATAGATAGATACGTTTTACGGATGACGATGACGTACAACGAATATTATTTTGCGCATATAAGTATGCATAGTTTGCTATGTATATAGCGTATACTGCTATAGGCTACTGATAAAAATTTCTGAAATCTAAAACTGTAGGCCGTAGGTAGAATACAATACATTGCAAATATGTCACTAATTCCATTTAATGTTTACATAGTTTAGTGTGAGTGATGTTCTATCAGTTTTATCACCTTTTTCTTATCTTGGATATTTCTATATAAATTCGTGGCTTCGCTTAGCTACGGTATAAAAATGTAAATTGTTAAATGACCGAAGAATGGTCCACGTTTTCCTGTGCCATCAGTCTTTTCGATTAGTGATAAAATATATGTTTTGTAATTTCCCATTTGCTAATCTAGTTAGGTACTTTTTGTATAGTTGTATAGTAATTATCTGTACGCGGATATTATCTGATTATCAGGAAGAATCAATTATTAAGGATGAGGCATTTAATTCAGCTCTCATCCATTAAATCTACTACGCTATATACTATATACTGCATGTGCCCATCGTCGTTGATCGTCAATGTCAGTCTATTCTGTATAAGCTGGGATATTTACTATAGGCATGAATATTCTGTGTAGAGAATGTGAAGGGGTTTAAAAAGATGTATAGTAAAGTATAGTTACTTGTATAACGTAGACTCCAACATGTGTTATAATGTACCACAGTTGGAAATAAAGGAGGTTTGGAGAAATTGTTACCATTATGGGAATTATTTTAAAGCTAATATATTAATTTGCAATGTTATTAAAATTTTAAGAATAAATCATTAAACGTAAGTACTGTAACATTATGCAGAATGATTGAATGCAAAAATGCAATAGACAAGTTTTATGATCACGTGCTAATTTAAAACGGGGTAATGAGGAAGCAGTGGCAAGGTAATTTAACGGCAAGGAAATAAGGTAGAACAGTTTGTTTTTTTATAAAATTGTGTTATTAGAACATTTTGCACTTTTTAAAATCACGTAATTATATAAAACATCTTGTGATTTTCAAAATTATCTAATTAGGACGTTTTGCTGTTCCTGTAATGTAATTAGCCAGAATATTCCCGGTTTTTAGAAATCATGTAATGACTTAGAACATTTTGCTCTTTTTAAAATGATGTAATTTGGAACATTTTGCTATTTGCAATATCATCTAATTAGAACTTTTTTACCATTTTTAAAATCATGTAATTAGGACATTTTACTATTTTTAATATCATGTAATTAGAACATTGTGGTATTGGTATTTTTAATATGATGCAATTAGAAGGTTTTTACGCTTTTCAGAATCATGGAATTAAGTAGAACAGTTTGCACTTTTTAAAATCATGTAATTAGAGCTTATCGCCACTTTTAAAATCATCTAATAAAATTAGAAATTTTTTGGTATTTTTTAAATCATCTAATTAGAACATTTTGCTCTTTTAAAAAGGGTTTATGTACTTTAGTTTTAGTGCAGTGGGTCCTTTTGAAAAAAACCTCTTATTAGACTTATTAGAGAGCGCTTTTATAAAAATTGTATAATTATACACGTGTTATGCACATATTTTTTTGTTTTATACCTATGTTGAATTTCGAGCTGCATGGGCCACTTATCTATGTTATTTATCAGGGAATTAGAATGCTAAATGGACGTTGACGAGGGATTTAGAGGGATGACTGATCATCAAATTTTTGTACATTTATTATCAACACAGTTACCGTCAGTGTCAGTGCAGCATCAATAACTAACTGTTTAATGATTGCATAATTTAATGATGCAAAAATCCTATTTTTATTGTAACATTGCTGGATTTGAATTTATATTACATAGTATTTACTGGTAGCATCATTATGTATACGTAATATTATATCATATCTCTGAACGTTTAGTAGCTACATACCGTATTAATGGATGTCGATTAGTGACATCAGTGCTGCAATTACATATTATTTCATAATATTCTTTACTATTCCGACTATACGTGTAAGTACGCCATATATACATCTGAATTGACATTAAATATTCGAAAAGTTGTAATAAATTCTGTGAGGAAAATTTTTAGATTTAATAATTTAATTATTGCATTTCCAAGCAAATATTTTGTATTCTACATAATTTACTTTTGTTAGGCTGTTAGGTATGTATATCCATATACTTTGGCATTACTATACATAGTAATATAGTACAGTAATAGGCATATAATAAATCTATGCCTTATATGACATTACTTTAAATTAGAAAGAAAATTCATAAAATGAAATTACAGCAAAATCATTAAAATTGCGTGACAGTGGGCAGTACATTTGAATAAAGGAGAAGAGGGTGAGATACGGATTTACACCTGAGATACATTTATAATCACATAGTTTCATTGCATGGGCTCTTGTGGCAGTGGCTTAACGGCCTCTGTTATTATGATAAGCATATGTTAAGCGTTATATATATGTATACTGTCGCTTATTATACACTTTTACTATATTTCTACAATTTGTGCTTTTACTGCTTAAGTATTGGAATACAATTTAGTCAAGTGTAGATATTACACACGTTCAGAGTTCAGGCTCATAATTCACATTCAAGACGCAGGTAGTTTTATTTCATTTTTATTTCCTCGTGAATTAATACAGCAATCAAAATTTATTATTAAATAAAAATTAACCGCGTGTCCAGATTGTCCAGAGTCCAGGATCACATCTCGTTTCAAGAATCTATCAAATTATAAAAATAATATAAAGCCGCGAATATTGTCGACAACAAGCCATCTCGGTTATATTGTAACTGCTTTACGTATAATAAAAATAAATTCAATATTTCCGGTTTCTATTGTTTAATTAATTCCATTCGCATTCTTTTTTTTCTTGTAATCTTTCATCATACTTTTTTTAAACAATCAAAACCGATTTATCAGCATGTAAAAACAAATGGGAGCAAATACCTATGAACTGTGTAAATTACAAAACATATTTTGAAAAAATTAGCATACCATTATTAGCAGTCATTGACATATAAATCGAATTTATTCAAAAGTCAAAGTGAATTTACATTGTACTATTGTACACTATGTATAGAGATAATGTAATAACGCATTTGTCTAAGAAATAGCTCTATATAGTTGTAGCACTAATTCAATTTTTTTGAAATATTTATTACTCTCATCTCATAGCTACGATGTACTTATATTTGTTGCAAGTAATCATGCATCGGTATCGGAAGGTATTGGGCATTGAAGTACCTAAGTACCTACTTACGTCATTTGGCTTGTTTCTACATTCATTCTTTAATGACGCATACATACGGCGTTCCCAGATGGAGAGTGATGATGAGTGATGTAATGAGAACATGTGCCTATAGGTAGGTTTGTTATTGCCATTTTACGTATACGGGAAATACGAGAGGTGACGTGGATAATTGTCATTCAATTGAATAAATTCCAGTTCAGTCTAAATATTTAATCCACTCGTCACTCACTCCACTGTCTCTCTCCATTCTCCCCATATTCACTTTTATAACATATTTGAGGGTAACAGTCGGACTCGGCATCGGGCATCGGCGTTTAGTTATTTAATATTGGGGGATATTTCGGCATTGCAATTCCGATATTCGGGTATATTGTGTCTATGCCTATAGTTAGAATCCATGCCTACCTTTACCTAGAAAGAAAGATATACCATTACATTCACTTATGACTTCAAAAATGGTAACAGGAGACGGGTCCACAAGGGGCCAACACGACAATTATAGACAGTAAGTCAATATATCCGATTGCTTTAAATGGAAATATTATATTACCTCTACGTAAGGTGGGTAACTAAAACTAAAACGCTTAACTGCTTATCCAGTAGTATAGGGCTGTACAGTATTGTACAGTTCTATACGTATATAGTTGCATTTTTGCACATATCCTGTTTTTGCTCCTTATTTTTCTAGTGACCTACCAACGTGGATATGTATGTACGCTTAAATCCCGATCCGAGGTTTCTTGGCTTTAACTTTAACGAATTTTCCACCAAAATCTAGATATCGGATGTGAAGAACCAAAATTACCCATATCCATGTTTAGCTAAAAACAATATCAGCTATCTACAAAAATGTTCAAATATGTCCTGAAAGGATTTAAATAGAATATTTTGCACTTTTCAAAAATATGTAAATAGATCATTTTACACTTTCCAAAAATGTGTAAATAGAAAATTTAACATTTTTCAAAAACATGTAAATAGAACATTTTGCATTTTTCAAAAACATGTAAATATAACATTTTGCATTTTTCAAAAACATGTAAATAGAATAATTTGTACTTTTCAAAAACATGCAAATGGAACATTTTATACTTTTCAAAAACTTCTAATCAACATTTTACGCATGTTCCTCATTTTGTTTTTATGACATAGCTCATTTTGATTTTAGGTTAAATTGGATATGGGTCATTTTGGTTCTTCACAGACGATATAACCCTTTGCATTAACATGTAGCAGACCATCGGCTGTATAATTGTATATAAACATTAGGCAATGATGCCCCGTTTAGGTTGTCAATGTCAATACCACTATATGTGTCCTGGCAGTGCTGGCGGCTGGCACCAAATAATAGTGGACATTGAATGTATCCATTACTCGTCCCGTTTATAGCTATAAACTCTCACATTATTTCATGAGCCGTCATTTGAATTCGTAATAACTCCGACGACCACTAAGTTTCAGTTTACTTACAGAGACCTATAAACTTTACACAGGACACAGAATACTCATTTTCATACGATTAGAAATTAACTTTAATATTGAACACACTGGTTTAATACATTATCTGTATACTTCTGACGACAGCGACAGCCAAAGTACTTACACTAAAATAATGAAGCTATTTCAAGTTTGAACACGGTACACGGTTTTGTATTTTATACGGTACGATTAGATTAAATCACAAGTAAATAAGTTGATTCTCAAAATTATTTTTCCCCTCTTCTGAAAGTTAAAAGTTAAGTCGTCAAATATGTACTTAAATACGTAATGTTGTTGAAGGGACCGATCGAAGCGACGTGAAAAACAAGCAAAAGAGGAGCGAATTCTAATTAGTGATTAGGAGGTAAGTGAAGTCGAATTCGGATTCGGATTGAAAAGTTGAATAGTCGTAATCGTAATCGCCATCGTAATCGTCACCGTAATCGTTGGAGCTCTTTTTTTTACATGCACCTAAGTATAATCCCACTAATCGTTGTTGCTAAGGCTGACCTGGCATATGGTAGTGTAGCCGTGTTGGTTGTCGGTATAACAGAAATACCCGGGCCTTTGTGTTTCTCTGCGTTTTGATTCTTTCTTACAATCATAGTTAAGTTGCGGTTACGGTTACGGTTGACGGCATCGGTTTCGGTTTCGGATTTAAATTTTGGATAAGACCTGTGAAATATATGTGTTCAGTATTTTTGCTTTTTCTTCTCAGCCCAAATTATGTCCACATGTGATGAGAGCTGCCTGATAACTTTTCCATGGACCGGGACCGTGCGACCGTGACCGTCAACGTCAACGTCAACATAACCGTCAGTCAACTTCCACGTCCACGTCAACCTTAAAGCAGTAAGCAGAATCACAATGTAAAATTAATACTATTATAACTACTATCGTATTTTATTAGCTATAGGCAAAGACGTTAAGATATATGTACTACCTATACCTCCTAAAAAAATTATAAGGATTTACGGATAAATGTGTAAGGGACATTTTTAAGTTTAATTCACTTTCAATTTAATAAGATTGTTGCTGCAATTTATTCCCTCATGTTTGTTTCTACTTCTAGCACAGTAACTAGGAAGTACGTAGTAGTATAGGATACAATGATTAATGAGATTTTTGAGTACTCTATAATATATTGATAATCTGTTTTGATAACAGGATCAGAAACAGCGAACGGGCAGTAAAGTAAAATAGTGATTAAATGTAAATTGCATATATTTGAAATATTTTATTTAAATTTGATTTCAAAAACAGTTGAATACTAAATTTTCGTTAACGTTTCAAATTTAAATATATAGTGCCCCTGTGTAACGAATGCGAATGGAAAATGTTTTTGCAGACGATTAAATTGATAAAATTGATTTATTTTACTTCCGAGTGCTCTACATTTTTTTTATGAATTTCTGAATTTTGTGTGAATAGAATTTACTGCTTGACAGTTGTCAACTGAAAACTAACTCCACATTTTTAACTTGAAAAGCTTTGGGAGTTAGGTTTTGGAATTTTATGCTTACAGCTTCTGGCCAGCTTTAAAAAATTCTTCAAAAAAATACATATTAGTTAGCTTTTCATATATGTATTTTAAAATCATATGCAAATCGATATTTTTTTGCATTTTTCTAAAATTACCTATGCAAATATAGCACTAGCTCTGGTTTTTTAAAGAAATAAAAACGCAACATTTACACGAATAACATTAAAATTCAAGCAAGAAAGTAGCGATACTTATGATATAGTTTATGTCATAATTATATTTCAAAAGTTTTGCCTTTTTCTGGCTTATGACTTACGATGGTAAATATGATATATACTGATACTGACATCGGGATAATATATATTATTATATAGTAATTTTTGCATTTCAAACGGCAAGTTTCAGTAATAAACCTTATATTACTGTAAGCACAGAGACCTACCTAGGTACCTATACCTTTTATATTAGTTTAAAACCCAAAAGTTCTATATTAACCGACTCAGATACAAAAGCATAGTTATACCTAACCTTTATAATTATATAATAGTTCAGTATAAGTATTTGAATTTTCCTGAGTATTTGAAGAAAATAACCATTAAAACAGTGAGAGAGAGCAAGCAAAGGCGCTCTAACTCTTTAAATAATTCCATTAAATTTTAAACCATTCACATTCAGATCATCGATTAATACTTATGCCTTATTCCCCTTAAGCGAAGGCAATGTCAATACATAGGAATAGGGAATGTGACGGATTGACAGATAAGAGCAAAAACAACAAAAGTAACTTTCCATACAATTGAATGTTTCAATAGTTAAATTCTGAATGCTTCCAAGTCGATAACTTACATGAAATTACATTACATTACATTTGACTCACGACCACGAGCATAAAATGTGAATACCGACGACAACCGTTTTAATTTTGTTTTATTCGGCTTCGGTTATTGAGCTTTTTCGCCTTTTTTCGGTAATAGGCTACCGACACAGTACCCGCCTACTTGTACACGGTACGGCGCGGTTTAAGACCGTTTGCGTTTTGCTTTGTGGTGGTATTGAGTATTGTATGTAGTATAGATAGTGAGGGTTGCAGGTGGATTTTATTTATTCCGCAATCTTAAAAACACTTAAAATAGAACTTGTATAAATATTGTAATATCACATTATAATATAAGAAATAATCGTTATTATAATATTATTTAATTTTGTCCTTTACCTTTTGTCTTAGTAGGGCAGGGGCACACAGAAGGAGTAATCATCTCTTGTAGTATTATTCCACCAACACCACCACCATACCACCATATCAGCCTCTGCCTGACCAAGAACTGGTCCGGTATCATTTTCAATTTCGTTTATCTCCAAAAACTTGGACCGCGACCACGAAAAAAAAATAACTACAAAAGCCGAACAAAACAAAGTTATAATAATAGTGATAATATTTACATATATAAATTAACAGTGAAAGTCATCACGCTGCTGCGACTACCTTCAAACTTTAATAACGTTTTCTATATACATACACCTTAAAAAGAAAAAGTTTTGTTTTATCCTGATGAGATATCTGACTTTGATTTTGAACTCACAAAACCGTCCAAGGCTTCGTCATGGCAAGTACATACAGTGCATATTTGCAAAAGAAAAGAAAAGCAAAGCACCTTCTTCGCTTCGACCAACGATACGAAGTATTTTCATTGTTCGTCGTTGTGACTTTCCTCACGTTGACTTTGGCTCAGTCCAAGTCGTCCAAGAAGTCAGATAAATAATTGTGTAATAATTAATCTGATTAGTGATCTCTCTAATTGATAAAGCATACAAAAAAGAGAAAAACATACAGTTAGCGTGTGTGTGACTAAAATAGTACCTACACAGTACACTGAAAGTACAAAAATGTGAAATCAAAAGTACCTGTGTGTCCCATACAATACAGTACAAAACAACATAACGAATCTACGAACAATAAGCATATCTAGTATAATAGAAAATATAGAAAAAAGTGCAACCGAAGAAACCGAACCGTCAACCGTGACCGAAACCGAACCCTACCGTCACAGCTCACTCAGTCAGTCGTTTCGCACAACTAACAGTGAAAGGGCAGCAGAGTCTCTGTTTTTTTACGCTAGTCTCAGATTCAACATCTGCTGGAAATTTTCTACTTTATGACAACCTCACGCATTCAGATTTTAGAAAGTGACTAGAGAACAAACAGTCAAAACAGTGAACAGTGAATACACGGAAAACGAATGGCGAAACATGAAACAAGAAGGAGGCACAAGAAGTAAGAAGTCAGTCACGATTCGAATTTACTATCACAAAAAGTTTTACGATTGACGAGACGATATTCTCGTTCGTTCGCGTTGTCGTTGTATTCAAATTTATTGCGACGATGTGGATATCATCATGGAAAGACTGGAACTGTAACCGGGACCGGAATCAGGAACCGTAAGTAACTGTGTAGCTGACCAAAATAACAAGTCACAAGTAAAAATAGTTGAATAATACTAACTGGAACTGTGAGAGTTAATTTAAGACTTTTTGTGATGTTGGATGTGATCGAGTTGTGAGCTAACCTGTAAAAAGTAAAAATAAATTAACTGTACACGATTAAGACTGGATGCTGGAATACTGGAAAACTGTAATATTATAACAGTAAAATAAAACATTGCAGTGACTACTAGTTTGTACTAAATTATATAGTTGATGTTGATAGTTGATAGTAACTAGCTAGTGACTAGTAACTAAAGTATATGACATGAGTCAACTAAATCAAAGTCGAAATAGTTCTATGGATGGAGGCCCAGGATTTATTCCCCAAAATCAGAACCTTATGCAGCATCAGCATCAGTACCAACAACACCCGACAGTCCAGCAACCAACACCCGCACCCGCATCAACAACGGCCACGCTACCGAACTCGAATTCGAATTCACATCCAACCTACGCCCTCCAAAGAACAAATTCCGTGACTTATTCAACCACTAATCCAACGAATAATATTAATCAACAAGACAGTTCAAATAAAATTATCAACCAAAATACAAATAATACTACTTTTAGTGGAACAAACGATGCAAACAAAGCTAACCGAACTCATAACGTAAGTCAAAGTACTACTTCGAACTTGAGTTGTTCCACCTCTGCCTCTTCAATTAGGTCCTACTCTGAATCCCCACCACCCGACCATATTATTCTCCAAAATCAAATTGTATACAATTCTATAAATTCAACTAAATCAAATAATCGAGGAATCTCTATTTCACCCGCATCCCCCACCACTAGTTTAAGATCACGAACATTCGATCTTGAGCGAGAATTTTCTGGAACTGGTGATGGTAAGGGCGGCGGACATGGGAATAAAGGCAAAGGGGTAAGCCGTGGTGACGTGAAGACTAACCATCATCTTAACAATGACATTCAAGAGTTCAAAAGTCAAAGTTCAAGCCCGTCCGTTGAAGATACAATAATTGCTCGGGGTGTAACTTATACAGCGGATCCAGCAGTGGCACGTCAACCACATTTAATTCTCTCACCCAGATATCAAAGTATTCAGCATCAGCAACAAAATCAAAGTCATAATCATAATTATAATCCAAATTCGAATTCTTCGATGCAAGGTCAAGGTCAAGGCCAGGTTGAGCACACTACTCAAAATAATACAAACCACAACCACATACAAAATTCCCATCCTTACTTAGTGACGAAGGATAGCATTGGCTCAACTGATGAACTCCTCAGTGTCGATGTTCGACATTTTCAAAATAATGGGCAAAATCAGTATCGAGCACAGTTAATTCAGCCGAATCAAATTCAGAGTCAGAGTCATAATCATTATAATCATCAAACTCAAGTCCAACAAATCCACGATCTCACGGATGATGAGGACAGCCTTAGTATTTTGAATAATTACAAACAATATCAAAATCAGAAGCAGCAGCATCAGCAGCAGCATCATCATGATGATAATACAACATATGTAGTAAAAACCGGGGCTGGAACCGGGATCGGGTCCGGAACCGGGACCGGTGCTGGCCCTGGTAAAACCCAAAATTATTATTCACCCGGAGCAAAAATGATTACGAGACAAAGAGCTGAGGAGAGAGAGACAACACCACCAAGTTTAAAATCCACTATTCTTGACTTGGATGATGAGACTTTTCGAGGGTTGAAGGCTGGGGTTGATAGTCCACCAGTACCTGTAAGCACTCGTATTATATACTACAAAACGTTCATCCATATTATATACTACCTAATTACATAGTTTATTTGGCTTTAATCACCTGGCTTATAACATTTGCGGTAGGTAATAGCTCGGTGTAACCACATATAATCGGTGTTAAAGCAAATCCGTGTATCTTTTCAAAATCAAAATCATATATCTTTCCCTTTTCACTGTAATTAATTATAAAGGAAAGATACGGCTTTACTTTTATACATTACTGGAAAAATACAGATTTACTTTGGTAAAATATTGGAAGGATAACAGATTTGCTGCTGCTGCTACACCAAATATATCGTCAGTCATGAATCAAAATGACCCATATT
The DNA here is from genome assembly GCA_949802685.1 of Dicyrtomina minuta. NCBI lineage: Eukaryota > Metazoa > Arthropoda > Collembola > Symphypleona > Dicyrtomidae > Dicyrtomina > Dicyrtomina minuta. The sequence goes on along the minus strand of OX461808.1, from coordinate 20,910,349 downwards.
CATTTTTAGCTAAAAACAATATCAACTATCTACAAAAATATTCAAATATGTCTTGAGAGCATTTGAATAGAACATTTTGCACTTTTCAAACACATGAAATTAAAACATTTTTGCACCTTTTCGAAAACATGGAATTAGACATTTTTGCACATTTTCGAAAACATGAAATTAGGACGTTTTGCACCTTTTTAAAAACATGGAATTAGAACATTTTGCACCTCCCAAAAACATGTAAATAGGACATTTTCCGTTTTAGAAAAACTCCTAATTAAAATTTTACACATGTTTCTCATTTTGTTTTTATGACATAGCTCATTTTGATTGTAGCTTAAATTGGATATGGGTCATTTTGGTTCATCACAGACGATATGTCACTGTAAAACATGAATTATACGATACGATGAAACTTTATTTGCATTTTAATAATAACTTTAATAATGTCGTTACCTTTAATTGCTGATCAGCACGTGAACGGCTATGGGAAATCTTTCCGACAGCGTCACCCGAATCAAATGCCATCCTCTGAACTTCATCACCACGCTGTTCAGGACGGGACAACAATATATAAAACTCAGATCCCTAATCAAAATCATCATCAAAATCACAATAATCTCAATCATCATCAACCAAATCAAGCAAATCATCATAATTATGGGACGGGGGGAAAACATGTTCAATTCTCTCTCAAAAATCGCTACTGTAAAAGTAAAACTCACTTCGCTCCCAACTTGAGCCTGACAGACATCCTCTCCAAGATTTTCCTCGGGAATTCCCCGCTCGTCCGAGACGTCCTCGAGAAAAAGCAATACAAAGTTCGTTGGTCACCCATTATTTTCCTCGAGTGTTTCCTCCGCTCCGTGAGTGCCGTGTCCCTGGCTCCGAATCCGCTCAGCGGTGCTCTCATTTTCGTTGCCATGCTCATCATCACTCCGCTTGCAGCCATGTTGGGAAGTCTCGCTCTCATCTCGGGGATCCTCACTGCCATTTTTCTAGTTCAAATGCCGTTGGAATTAGTGCGGAGTGGCGGGGTCACTTTTAATTCTTATTTACTCGGCACGGCCATCGGAGAATTGTCATCGGAGGAGATTTGGAAAGATCGAGCGGATATTTTTGCCCTCTCCATTGCACTTGGATCACTTATGTAAGTGGATATGTAAAACATTTAAACTATAATGTGCGGGGCCTTGTTCCCCTTCTTTTATTTTCCGTATATATGATTGTTTTAAATTTTGACGGTCAGATATTTTATCGGTAGCACTGAACTACTTAACGCCAACGCTTGATTTCAAATTATAAGAGGACTTTCCACTATACTGCAATCTACACAGTTGACATTTAGATTAGAATTGAAGGTGTGCAGACCCTTGATTGTGATAAATATGATACGCTAATTAAACAATGAAGGAGCTCACTAACGTTTGTATATACATAGATACCTTGTGACCTGACCTAAACCTATTTTTTTGTTTTTCCAAGTAACGACAAGGGACAAGGCCAATGCTAAAGATTTTCTTGTTACTTAACATGTTTAGATAGACGTATAAAATAAGCAATTCAAACATAACAAACTAACATATCGTCTGTGAAGACCCAAAATTACCCATATCCAATTTAAGCTACAATCAAAATGAGCTATGTTATAAAAAAACACGAAATAAGAAATATGCGTAAAATGTTAATTATAAGATGTTTTGAAACGTGTAAAATGTTCAATTTACATGATTTTGGAAAGTGCAAAATGTTCAATTTACTTGATTTTGAAAAGTGTAAAATGTTCTAATTCCATGTTTTTGAAAAGTTCAAAATGTTCTATTTACATGTTTTTGAAATGTGCAAAACATTCAATTTACATGTTTTTGAAACGTGCAAAACATTCTATTTAAATGCTTTCAAGACGTGTTTCAATATGTTTGTAGAGAGTGGATATTGTTATTAGCTACAAATGGATATGGGTCATTTTGGTTCTTTCCAAACAATATTGATGGAAACAAAATAGTTTTGAATAATGGTCCTTTTCTATTTCAGCATTTTCGTATGCTGTGGACTGGATGGCATTGTGAGCCGCCGGGGCGCTGTTCGCTTGCCCCTTCTCAACTCGCCCTTTAATCTGACGGCTCTTCTGTACGTGACATCAGGACTGGCTGGACTGTACAAAGCAGGGACGACAACAGACCTATCCCCACCATTTCAAGGAATTGACCTTCGATTCGGGATCGACGGCAATAATCTGAGCGTCACCCCTTTACCTGGATCTGTACCTGCCATTCCTCCCAACTCGAACGCTAACATCAACCCGAACTCGAATAACAACAACAACGGCGATACTGGGATTCCTGGAGACACTGGAGATTTTCGGGGAATTAGTCTTTTAAGCCTGAACAATGTTCCTAGTAACAGCGGGGCTGTGCCCGGTTCAAGTTACGGTGCGGATACTCTCAGTCTTGGACTTGGGTCGTATAATTCTAATAATAAAAATCAAAGCATCAACCTAACCTTGTGGGATATGCCGGACAATTTAGGATTTGAACAACCACAGCCGCCGGAAAATATAACGATTGACTGGGTACTCATCCTCCAAGGGGTTCTATTAGCACCCTCACAATTCTATGGGACCAAGACCATGTGGTCCTCGGCAATTGTTTACTTGGCCTGGCTTCTCTTTTCTCCCATTTTATTCTGTCAGACTATTGTGGGAGCCTTCATTGGGAATCTCATAGGTACATATTTCTATCACATACAAAATACATGCATAGTTTAGCCTGATTTTGTGAAAATTTGAATAAAATCAGATATGCTATTATGTTATAGGCACCTTAAAGCTTCCAATAATTCCCGGGCCCTAAAACATAAATATCTGTGTACAAACTTTTGTAATAATTTTATAATGTAATAAATAATCACTGACCGTATTTGCAGGGATAGTTCTGGATGACCCTCCGTACACAAATTTGTACACCGGCGGTTGGGCCTACAACGCACTTCTCACGAGTTCAGCCATCGGAGGCCTGTACTACATTTTTAATCTCAAATCCTGGCTCATGTCCGTCGTGGGATCTGTCTTGAGTACACTTGTATTTGCTGGCATGTTAAAGGTAGTCACAATTTTACAATAATATGTTATTCTAACTTCGTATCACTTACGACGTACAAAATGATAAATGATTATTAATGAATTCAGCACTATATCGTCTGTGAAGAACCAAACGGACCCATATCCAATTTAAGCTAGAAACAAAATGAACTATGCCATAAAACCAGAATGGGAAACATGCTTAAAATATTAATTAGGAGTTTTTGAAACGTGTATAATGTTCTATTTACATGTTTTTGAAAAGTGCAAAATGTTCAATTTGCATGTTTTTGAAACGTGCAATATGTGCTATTTACTTATTTTTGAACCGTGCAAACTGTGCTATTTTCTTGTTTTTGAAACGTGCAAATTGTGCTATTTAAATCCTTACAAAAGACATATTTCAGTAGTTTTGTAGATAGTGGATATTGTTTTTAGCTAAAAGGGGATAAGGGTAATTTCAGTTCTTCACAGACGATATAATGTGTTATCTGTAATATTTATGTATATTTGAAGATTAAAATCTGTATTTAGCATTTTACCTTTTGTTTGTTGTTATTTTCAGGCAAATCTGCCCACACTAGGAATCCCCTTCATGTTCATAACGTGGGTCCTCATCCCCGCCACATTCAACTACCAACAAGAAGATACGGGGACAGGGACAACAGACGTTAAAAAACCCATAGGGTCTATGAACTGTGCTTGGAATAGCAATAGGAGAGACGATGAGCCTTTCATGAAAAAATGGATGACTCTCATGAGAGTCCCAATGGATCAAGTTCAAACTCCAGAGATTCATTTAATGGAACATTGGAAATGTCACAGGAAGGGGATCGCAAGGATTATCCCCGCACTCTCAAAAGTATCTGCTGCCACTGCTGAGCTTCATATTTAAAATTCATAATATAATATATTTTTATTTTTTCAATTTGTAACAAAAATACTGATATATATATTACTTACCATTCAGCGTACACCTACATTTGTGTTTATCATCGTTCAAAGTCAAATTAATTGCAGATCATGGTAACTACTCTTGAAAGAGGGAATAAAGGAAAGCCTTGAAAATTGATGCAAGAAATGAAGGAAAATCAATATTCGGATGTCAGAATCAGAAATTCCCAGAAGAGAAAAAAATCATGAATCACAAACAACCACAACAGAAAAAGTTCAAAAATATTGATGAATTCAAGATTCTGTTAATTGTTATTTCTTAAAATTATATAATTATGTACCCTTAGGCGTATTGAGACGGTCAGTGCTTTGAATTAGATTACGATTACATGCGTGTTAATAAGATATTTTTGAGAGAAGTACATAGAACATTAGTCCATCGTATAACTATTAGATATTAATGTAATTACACAGCAGGCACAATACTTACTTTACTATTCTATTGTAAAATTATTGCAGGTTTACTGCTAGTGTATTGTATCACATTATTACATACGTTATTATTAAATGATTGACATTAGTCAACAATTAACACCACACACTTGTATCTAGTTGATTTTCATATACAGTCAAAAGTACCTAGGACCACTGTTTTTAGCTATATTGCCGTTAAATAGATTTTTACAGAAATATCATTCACTTCCCACACAAATAGGCGCCTTTGGTCCTTGCATAATAATTAAATATCGCCTGGGAAGAATCAAAATGACCCATAAACATTTTTAACTAAATACAAAATGTACCATCTACAAACAATATATGAACATTGTGTTATCCTTAATGTAATTAGAACATTTTACACTTTTTCAAAAACGTGTAATTAGAACATTCCAGTTTTCAAAAGCGTGTAACTAGAACATTTTGCACTTTTTCAAAAACGTGTAATTAGAACATTCCACAGTTTTCAAAAGCGTGTAGTTAGAAAATTTTACACTTTTCAAAAACGTGTAATTAGAAAATTTTACACTTTTCAAAAACATGTAAATGCAACATATTGCACTTTTTTTAAAACTCGTAATAATTAACACTGTACGCATTCAATTAATTTAGTGTTTTTTATTAAGTAGCTCATTTTAATTCTAGCATAAATTGGATATGGGTCATTTTGGTTCTTCACAGATGATATATGAATTAATTACCTTCCATCGTATACATAGTTCGTGTAATATTTTTTACATTTTGGTCTACAAAAGCTAAATTAGATCATCGGTATGTTCTATAATGGGTTTAATTCATACTATATTTGAGAAAAAGAACTTGTTTTATAAATTATAAATAACTAATGTTTTAATGTTTCAATTTTTTTAGTTTCTTTTTTATCACTACTAGGTCTGTTGTGGTCATTTTGTGTTGTTTGCAATACAACACACATCAAGATGATAGGCAATTAGTAAATTTAGTGTCAATAGTGTAAAAGGTGCCATTTGTTTAACCAACAACCAAATAATGGCAAATGACAAGTACCTAATTTTACATACATATCTGAAACCTCTTGTATTCGCTAGCGATATGACTCACTTTGAAAATACAGGTGCAGAATTTATGGATAGTAAATGTTTGGTAACTTATTTAAGTAAGTCTTGTACCGTTAATAGTTTAATTAAATAGGCATTAAATTGGCGTATTTACATTATTTTACATGCTTTTCAAACTGTAGTAAAGCAACTTTTACACTGAGACTACAGTTTCTAAAAGTAGTTTTAATGTTTTCAATAAAACAGGTAATTAATTACATAAAAGTCGACATTTTTATCGTCTAATATCATTCAATGTGTCGTATTAATTACTATATAGATAATGTAACCACAATAATGTATTTTTAAACACATTTTTATTGCTTTAATTTACAAGTCCGGATCCGGAAAAGGGGTATAAAAAAGGACTTTTTTCCGGGGCTCATGAAGTTTAACTGTATGGAGCGGACGTTTCAAAATACTATATACCGTATACGCTGCTTTATTTTTGGAAAAGTTTAAATTTACTTTTACCAAAATGAATTCTATTCTCGCATTTGCCACTCTAACCGTTACCCTCACGCTTGCCTCTGGTAAGTTTGCAAATATTATAATACATCTATCAAGCATTATTGTCTTAATGTTAGCTATTATCTACTGTATTCAGGGTAGTGGATTTTTAGTCATTTTTCAAACTATTTAAAGCATTAAAATAATACGTATAACGTATTATTTAGCATACATCAATATGTTATATTATTTAAAGACAAAGTAATAGTTATGATTTTACTAAATTTATATTCGCATAGGGGCACCAACTTCTAACGGATATTTCTACGGATTTATGTTGGTGGCAAATCATGAGTATGAGCCAACTTATACGAATTATGAGTCAAACTTGAAGCAAGACATTTCCACCGAATTGCCAGTCACGCTCATGCCTAAAGATATTACCCTCAAGCAGGACATTCCTATTGTAGGATCCACGTTTGGCTCCGCCCTCGCAAACGATTTCACCTTGAAGCAGGACGATTTCACCTTGAAACAGGACGATTTCACTTTGAAGCAGGACGATTTTACCTTAAAGCAGGACGATTTCACCTTGAAGCAGGACGATTTCACCTTGAAGCAGGACGATTTTACCTTGAAGCAGGACGATTTTACCTTGAAGCAGGACGATTTCACTTTGAAGCAGGACGATTTTACCTTAAAGCAGGACGATCTCACCTTGAAGCAGGACGATTTCACCTTGAAGCAGGACGTCTCCACCGTATTGCCAGTCACGATTATGCCTAAAGGCTCCGCCCCAATGAACGATTCAACGTTGAAGCAGGTTGTTTCCACCGAATTGCCAGTCACAGTCCCTGAAGGCTCCGCCCTCGTGAACGATTTCACCTTAAAACAGGACGTTTCTTCAATCTTGCCCGTGTATTATGCCCCGCAATATTAAAAATACAGCAGTAGCAGTAAACCATTGCCTTTAAGCCCTTGAAATAAAATTTTGCAAATGTGTGTAACCAACTTTAGTGTAATATTATTATTTGAATTTACTTCAGTTAATTTCGTGTTTGTAATTTTTCATGATTTATATAGTATTTTTATTCATAAAATTTTTAGTGTAGTCGCTAAATTGCGTAATGTATATTGGTATCTGTGAAGCTACATAGAATAATGCTTTGTTCAACCTAAAATTTGTGTAAAGTGTAAAGTAAAAACTGATCTATAATGTAAGTTGGTTCCATAGTAAAGCTACATTTTAATATTCGCAGTGTTTGGGCTTGCACATCAAACAATGCCAATTATTTTGAGGATTATAAATGTAAAAAAACAAAAGTTTTTGTAAAAGTAATTGAAATCGAATTCGAACAAAATTCATAGGAGCAATGCAGTAATTTTTTTTAATTTAATTTTTGCTAATATACAATCGAGTTTTTTCTTACTCATTACACTCTAGATTACAGTTTGGCATTGACCTTTATTTAATTCTTGAAACTGATCTTCCATAAATCGTGTCTGCATCTGCCTGAGTCTGGTGATACATAATCTTTATGTCTTACGCATAAATTAATGCACAAAAAGACAACAGACAACTGACCAAGCGACGGTTTTATTGAGATTTTGACCTAAAATATTGCTTTTTGCATTTTAACACGCTTCGAATTAGTTCGAATCGAAGTGCGAAACCATTTAAAAAATAATATTTCAATATTCTAAAAGCAGATATTTAAAAGAAAACTAATTAAACACAGAAATACACTAAAAACAAGCTCAACAATAACCTAACAATTTATGGTATATTAACGGTACCGGTTCATATTAAAACAATACAATATACAGGACAAGTAAATTGCTTTTAAAAGATGCACTGCGGGTCATTGCAACTAATTTCACTCACACACCTCGTCACTATCTTTCCTATTATTCTAATCATTTCCCTACCTTCTACTCTAGGTAAGCGTTAAACAGTAAAAACAAATTTGTGTACCAAAACTATAAATTGAAAAAATTAATAGGCATAAAAATGCATTGATTATCGTGTTCATGTTCTGTTATCAGCGTTGACTAATAATGACTAAATGACTTATTGCATAAACTTCTATATAAAAAATTATTTCATTTTCAAAGGCATTAAGTGCTACGAGTGCGTTTACGTCAAAGGCCGAACTGACAAAAGTTGTCTGGATAATCCTAAAAAGGAGTTACTTGTTGACTGCGATGTTTATTGTAGGTTGCCCAATTTATTTAACTGGCTATTAAAAAACAAATTTATAAATAACAAACATTTTCATTACGCTTTATTTTTACATATCGTCTGTGAAGAACCAAAATGACCCACATCCGTTTTTAGCTACAATCAAAATGAGCTATGTCATAAAAACAAAATGAGAAACATGCGTAAAATGCTAATTTCTATTAACATATTTTTGAAAATTGCAAAATGTTCTATTTACATGTTCTTGAAAAGTGTAACATATTTCATTTACTTGTTTTTGAAAAGGTGCAAAATGTTCTGATTCCATTTTTTTGAAAAATTGCAAAATGTTCTAATTCCATGTTTTTGAAAAAGTGCAAAATGTTCTAATTCCACGTTTTCGAAAAGGTGCAAAATGTTCTAATTCCATATTTTCGAAAAGGTGCAAAATGTTCTAATTCCATGTGTTTCAAAAGTCTAAAATGTTCTATTTAAATATTCTTGAAAAGTGCAAAATGTTCTATTTAAATGCTTTTAAGACACATTTGAATATTTGTATAGATAGTGGATATTGTTTTTAGCTACAAATGGATATGGGTCATTTTGGTTCTTCACAAACGATATTTTTTGTAACCCAGAAGCCAAAAATTTAATTTTTTTATTGTAATAATTTTAAAATTCTTTACAAAAGCTGCTGCCCCGGAAAATCCGAATGATACAGTGGAGAATGAATATCCATATTGTGAAGTGGCCATTGGATGTTTGGATCGTGGGAAAGGGCGACGGCCGAGTCTCCACCGCGCATGCTCTCCCGGGAACAGTAAGCTCCTGAGTCCGGAAATGGCAATTACCATGGCTGAATTTAAAATACTGGAAGACGGAACAAAAATAGCCATCACCACCCCGCCCACAACCACGACTACAGACATGTTTAACATCCCTGACCCCCTGGCAGGGGAAGATCCGCTCTCAAATAAAAGTGTGACTAGGGTAAGTGCACTCACTTGTGAGCAGCTGGAGGATGGGGAAACCATTGGGCTGAGTGTAATTATGAACTTACACGCCTGCTACTGTGACACAGATGCTTGTAATACTATCACTGGCTCACAAGGGGCCAACGTCATGACGCTCAAGAAACAGCTGGAGACAGTCTGTGACCGCTCTCCGGTTCTCTTCCCGACAAGTGCGGTTCAAGTACTGGGATGTCTTCTGTTTTATTTTGTACTTTTTATTCAGTGATTATAGTAGCAGTAGCAGGAATGGAAAGTATTGAAACTTTATCTAATTGTGAAATAGATGTTGTAATGTGTGTAATTACCGTGTCATCTATATTGTAATTTTTATTTTCACATTAAATAAAAAAAATAACTGAAACAAATAAACACTGTTCAAATAGCAATGGAAAACATATTAGCAAACTTTGGGAACATTGAAAGCAATGTTGCCAATATTGCTAGCAATGTTGCCGCTATTAATAGCAATGTTGAAAAATTTAGATGGAGATTAGGTCAATATTAATAGCGATGTTGCCGATATTGATAGAAATGTTGCCAATATTAATAGTAATGTTGCCGATATTGCTGGCAATGTTGCCGATATTGATGGCAATGTTGCCAATATTGATGGCAATGCTTCAGATGTTGCTATCAATGTTGCCGATATTGATGGCAATGTTGCCGATGTTAATAGGAGTGTTCATGGTATAGCAACTTACAACTTAGCTGATATGGACAGCAATGTGGCCGATGTTAATTGCAATGTTACCGATATAGATGGCGATTGTGCCAATATTGATAGCAATGTTGCCGGAATAATTGGCAATGTTGCCAATGTTACTCCCAATGGTGCCAATATGAATGACGATCATTGGGACAATATTGATGCTAACACTGCCGATATTTAAAAAATGCTGCCGGGAGTGACAGCAGTGTTGTCGATATTGCTGGCAATGTTTTCAATAAGTATATATAGGAATATGTTGCCAATATTGAATAAGACAATTAATAATTAATTGTACAACTGATTGCCATCCAAATCCAAATCTAGAATACATTTATTTTTATTCCATTTAATTTCCTAAAAAATTGTAAATCTAACGCTCACATAAAAATACATTATTTTCGCGACAATATTCCCGAGTCCATTTAAATCTATCACTCTGGTCCATCCCACGGATCATCATGCAAGTATTGATGCCATCGTCTCCTTGCCAGTCAACAAAATTTTTGTAGTACATAGGCTCACCCGCAGCCCATTCCCAGTTGTTGTCGTAGAAGGCGGTTCCAGAGAGCCAGGGAAGCCCATTAACGTCATTTACCACCATATAACGCTCCACTTCACGCTGCTTCCAGTCCGTTTCAATGGCCAGGAGTTCCATGCCCATCTTGCGGCAGTAGTCACTGGCTGTGTGTGCGTCCACCTGTATAAATGACATGCAAAAGAAGTAACTATTATTATATTTGTAAATATATTTAAACATCAAGAATTTTACATATAAGTTTGTGTATTAAATACTAAGGCCGCTTTGCTTTGGTGGTTGTAATATTAAAGTGGAATAAAATTAAAATTTTTAAAACGCTAAATTTTGTATTACCGCAAACGTGCTAGCGTAGTAGCGAGCGACCCTACCCCAAGATCTTGCATTATCATGGAGAGGCCTGAGTCCGATTTCTGCTGGTGGGAGTTCAGTAATATTTTGAGCCTTCAATTTTAACCTGTGCCCGTGACTTTGCACCACAAAGGACAATATTGTGCTCAACGCCAGAACTAGAAATTGGGCTCTTGAATGTTTTATTAAATTCATCTTTAATTTTTAGCACGGATATTCTTTTGAAGCTGTATTAACGTGAGTTGTGTAACTTGGTAAATAATTGACTACACTGCTATTTATACCAGAGTTAAATTATTAGCATTATTACTGTATCATTGTGTAATAAATAAAATCAGTAATAAAAATGTTTTTTTTTGTACTTTGTACTTTGCCAAAGCAGCTAGTGTTGTAGTATGTATATCGTCTGTGAAAAATCAAACTGATCCATATCCATTTTTAGATAAAAATTAAATCCACTATCTACAAAAATATTAAAATATCACCACCTTAAATACAAGCATTTAAATAGAGCATTTCACACACCTTTCAAAAACAAGTTAAATATGACATTTTTTGCAATTTTCGAAAATATGTAAATAGAACGTTTTAAAATTTTCAAAAACAAGTAAATGAAACATTTTGCACTTTTCAAAAATATATAAATAGAAAATTTTGCACCTCTCAAAAACAAGTCAATGGAATATTTTACACCTTCCAAGAAAATGCAAATAGAACATCTTGCACTTTCAAAAACATGTAAATGAAGTGTTGTACACTTTTCAAGAGCAATTAAATGAAATAATTTACACCTTTCAAGAACATATGTAAATCGAACATTTTGCACTTTTCAAAAATATGTAATTAGAAAATTTTGCACCTTTCAAAAACAAGTAAATGAAATGTTTTACACTTTCCACAAATAATTATGTAAATAAAACATTTAGGTGAATAGAACATTTTTCACTTTTTAATAAAAACAATTCAATAAAAGATATTGCGCTGCTTAAAGTACAAGCAAATTGAACATTTTGCACCTTTCAAACAACTCGTCATGAAAAGTTATTACGCATCATTTTTGTTTACTGGTTTTAGGGCATAACTCATTTTGATTGTAGCTTAAATTGGATATGGGCCATTTTGGTTCTTTAATCACCATATGTTTCCTAAAATTGAACTAATAACATGCATAGTAATAATTTTAAAATTGATTGAATTTGCTATATTATATTAATGTTAATAATATATAATTGATTTATAGCTTATATTGCAGTTTTTGCCTTTGCCTTGAATTCCGTTTAAAAATGTGCATAATATGTACATACAATACAGACCAAACAGCTGGTGTGCTCATGATATTCAACACTTATACTTAATTCATATGGTAAAAATCTGATTTTCAGAATCTGTCTTTTATTATTTGAATGGAAAATGAAAACTAACAACGAACATTACATGGCACGTTTCCTGCTTACAAAAGACTAAATTTAATGGTAATTAACAGCGCTATTAATATTTATATACGATATTTAAAATGACTATATGCATTTTAGTTAGAATAATTTTGAAAAATATTTAAGATTTATTCTTATGTAAATATTATATACATTCTGTATAGGTTTTTATAAGTAGTACCAGAAATTGGAATTTCAGTTCGTACATCGCATGTATAATTAAGCATTAAAATATATAATTTTATATTTTTGTATAATGTAGTAAAATTGTGTTCATTTTTGTATAGGACAGGTATAGTTTTAATAGTAATAGATATTATGCAGTACTATTTTTATTAACCTATATTACAGTAAGTATTTGTATTAAATTTTAATATTTAACATATTTATTTATGAGTTTAATGTTACAACATTTTTTTAATAATTCAGAAAACAAAAATTAAAAAAAGATTTATTTTTGGTCAGATAAGAATTTCAAATCGTGGACGATGTAGGAGGTGCTAATTTACTGCAGTCACCAATTATGAGCGTCACCAGTGACTTCCGGTAGTCTCCACTTGTTTCTGACTAAAATTTAAAAATTCAAAAATATTTTAGTAATAATTTAAAAAAATACGCAGAATAATACTATACATGTATCGTAGTGTTATTAAGTTAACAAAATTACATGGACACTCGCAGACAGAGGTTTGGAGTAGAGTCGTTGGTATTCGTGCTTAATATTTTCAAGGTCAACTTCGCAGCGACTCACAACAATAAAAATGAGTGCGTCATCATTTGTACCGAGGCCTTTCATAGCTTTGCGCAGGCGCTCCGCAAAGTATGTGGAGCGATTTTTAACACATTTTACTGTAAAAATAACAGGAATAACAGTCATCTTATATCATGTCATATTATGAAATTTACAGTAGGTTATTCATGCAGACGCCACCAAATAGAAATTGAGTTTTTATTTTAAAAGCCGTATGTATTACTAATAGCAAGGAGTGCATCTTCAACATAGCCACTAAATTCACTTTTAATACTGTCTTCGATATCTTCCCCAGCAAGAAGTTTATACCTGTGAAAAAACGCGTGGAAAATAACCCAAAAAAATATATTTAAAAATTATTTTTAAACCTACAAAAATATTAAAACAGAGGGGTTGTCCATAAATGATGTCACAAATTGTAGGGTTATACATTTTTAAAAATATGTCACTTACGCACTGAAAACCTCTCTGAGATGTGTGTAGCTTCGGGTTGTGAGGATATTTATAAAGACAGACTCATTCGTTCCCCATTTTTTAATCCCTTCAAATTAATTACATAGTGAATTTCAATTAACAATAATTAAACCCCTATTACTAGCCTAAGGGATTCAAAACACAAATATTATTCCAGCCAGACACACAAAATTAGCATTATAGAATTAATTAGATTAATTATATGTAGCAGTATTACCTTCTTCAAAAAGTGCAGTTGCATTCATGAGAACAGCTGCTGCATTTACTGTTGAATCTTGGCATCTTTCGTCCTTTAAATTAAATTATGAAAAATTGAAATATTTACATTTACTGTTGCCTACTGTGTTAAAAAAAACGCGCAAAATTTTATAAACATTTTTTCAAATAGAAAGACATGTTTTAAGAATTAATAAATAAAATAACATTTGTCTACGGATACGAAATACTCAGTAAATTAGGTGCCATGAAATTGATGAAATACAGCTTTAGAAACATATACCTTGAGTATGGAAACGAGAGTTTTTTGGAAATAGCCAGAAGTATCCGAAATAATATCTTGAAGAATAGATTTTGAGTAAAGACGTTGATACGAGAAGTTAATCTGTCTTAATTCCAGTGGGGTAGAGGTGCATATAACATCGATGAGAATACTTTCCTACATTATGGAAGTAGATATGTAAATTTGGAAATTACAAGTTTATTACTTATGTATCAGTATTGGTGTGGATTATATTGTTATATGAGATTAAAAGCGTTTCTACTACGTATTTTAAGGAGTTATAACAGGTAATAGTAGAAAATAATTTTAAAATTAACTTTTATCAGTAAATTAATTTACAATGACGTATTACTAGAGTGAGCAAGATTCAAAATGACCTATATCCATATCAAAATGAGCTATGTAAAAATAAATCTAACCGGGATAGAAGCTTAAAATGTTATTTACAAGGTTTTAAAAAGTAGAAACAGTGTCATTTACGAGTCTTTAAAAAGTTCAGAATACTGCACTTCAATTGTAGTAAAATGCAGTAAATGCTTAATTGACGTTTTTAAAAATACAAAAAATTATTCTATCTGCAAGTTTTGACCAGGGCGAAATGTTATATTCGCATGTTTTGTAAAAGCGCAAAATTGTCTATTTACATGTTTTCAAAAAGCGCAAAATGTTCCATTTACATGTTTTTGAAAATCGCAAAATGTTCCATTTACATGTTTTTTGACAAGCGCAAAATGTGCTATTTACATGTTTTTGAAAGGCACAAAATGTTCTATTTTCATGTTTTGAAAAACAACAATCTATTTACATGCTTCCAGAATCTCAATATTTTTTTTGTAGATAGTATATTTTGTTTCTAGATGAAAAAGGACACGGGTCATTTTGAATCTTCACTCATTTTTATTCACTCTATTTCTATGTAGACCTATGAATAACTAATTACACTTTGAGAAGTACCTACTCTTTTATTCTTATTAATAGTAGAGAAAATAAAAATGCTGCAACAAGAAGTCAACTCGATAATTCTAATAATAACATGCATTTAAAAATTCCAATACATAAATAAGTGACGTCATTACATTAGTTCCAATTCCAGCCATTGCGTCATGGAGAGTTTTCGCAATGTAGTCAAGACGTGGGGTTAAGAGTCCATGTAACACCTCTCTAAATCTCCCACTTGTCTCACTTTTCAAGTCTTTGAGCAGGTCCTGTAATTTTGCGTTAGTCACTATTATTAGGTATACCTTACACATAAATGCATACCTTCGTCATTTTCATTATCATGTTGCCTAATTAAAACTTATTGTAAAATATTGATAAAGGAGCGTGCATAAATTACGTGGTACAAAATTTGGAAATTTGGAATCTCCAGCTCTCATTTTTTTGCGTGTGGGCGTCCATGTAAAAGAATAGGCGGATTAAACCTCCCCCGCAAGAAAACGTACTGCGTAATTTATGCACGCTCCATAAGTTAGCGTTATCGAATACAATACTGTGTTGTATATATACGTAGAATACTGTCTAGCCAGGTGTATATGTCAGTAGTAACTTACCCTTCCGTGACAGATCTGGTACGCTTTAGCAATGTAGAGTCTCTGTACATTCGTTCGAAAACATAAAATGTTAATTAAGGATTCTTCATCAGTTCCAAAGCCTGATTAAAAAAAAACAAAAACCAAAGGCGGCAAAATTTTATTAAAAATAAAGCAGTCAATTTTAATAAAAGATTCATCAAAATGAATGTAATTCATTGGTGCATTTTTATCAGTCTCTTTCAGCAAGTGACTCAAAAACGCGGTTCAAATATATATGTATTAGGGGTCGTCCATAAATGACATCGCAGCTAGGGTCAATGTGTCTCCTACTTGGATATTGATGACATCCCATATGTTAAAGACAACCATTTACAGCAATGGTTAAGTTGTTTACAGAGGGTCACGTCACAGGGTCCTAAAAATGGGGATTTTCGAATGACATTATTTGTGGACGATCCCTTACTACTTGAACGTTTACTTTACCTTTCATTGCTTTTCTTAAATCGTGAGCGTCCATGGTTATGTCAAAGGAGGCCTCGGTAATTGTCGGGATTTCCTTTAAATAAAAATGAATTTGAAAAATTATTAAACAAGTTTTTAACTGCGCAGTCAGTGAAGATTCAAAATGAACCATTTCCACTTTAAGTTAAAAGCAAATGTTACTTTGTATATGTGCAATAATATTAAAATATCTGGATTCTAAAGGCAAGTAATTAGAACAAAATAGAACATTTTGCAATTTTTAAAAACATGTACATAGAACGTTTTGCAATTTTCAAAAACATGTAAATAAAACATTTTGCACTTTTCAAAAACATGTAAATAAAAAATTTTGCACTCTTTAAAACATGTAAATAGAACATTTTGCACCTTTTCAAAAACATGGAATTAGAACATTTTGCACTTTTTCAAAAACATGGAATTAGAACATTTTGCACTTTTTAAAAACATGTAAATAGAACATTTTGCACTCTTCTAAACACGTAAATAAAACATTTTGCATTTTTCAAAAATATCTGTATATACCTAAATCAAATATTTTCAAAATCGTGCAAATAAAGACAATGCGAATCTTTCAAAAACTTGTCAAATAATTAACATTTTATATGCATCTATTTCATTTCAGTTTTGTTTTTAGGATAGCTCATTTTAACCCTCGCATAAACTGGAAATATGCCGCTTTGCTTCTTCTTCGCTTGCAATATGTAATAAGTTATCGTTACGTAAGTTAATACCGATGGATTTAAAATCATTACAAAATATTGACAAGCCTATATTAAATGTAGGCAAGCACATATTATATATCAGCTTTACTAATAATTTCTTTTTGAAATTATAGATAATGACTGCACTGTCTGTAACTCCATAACATACAAAAAAATCAAAAAATCCAATTAATAAAATGTCTCACATTGTACTGACACATCTCGTCTTCCCCCGCCATTTTTGAAATGCTGTCCGCAATATTCACAGTATTTTCAAAACAACCTTTGCCGTAGTAATTGTACTCACAGTCGGTTGTCAGTAACTAATAAATTAATAAACTGAAATTTGTTGGAGTAAAATTATCGTGCTCTGCGTATAGTCAGTTGTTATTAAATTTCGTTTTTGTGTAAGGCTTGATTAGGAAAACGACTTTATTTTCTCTGCACTTATTTTGTGTTGTAAAATATAGTTTTTAAAATGCTAAAATTTACTTATAAAATTTCTCAACACTGGATTAGGCCACAGGATATTAAGACACAGAAAGATAGATATTTAAAACATCCTATGCACTATTAATTATCAATATTATCAGCACCGGATTACAGATCACATCACACAGCCACAGCTCAGAGCAACAAACGAAAACTCAAGCAAAACTAAAGGAAAAAAAGACAAGGAAATTAAGTATAATATAGTTTAACAGCAACCACGCAGTTGTTATTGTTAAAGCCAACAGATCTTTTAATTATTTCGTGAGCCCCCACAAAAAACAAGGAAGGTACATGCAAAAAAGATTTTCCTGACGAGTAAATAACAAATATAAGAAACAAACTACAGAGGTACATAATTATATAGGTATAGTAAGTACATATGTATTTCCACTTTCATCCTTGTTGTGAATTAAATGACCATGACGAAGTAATAATATCACATTATATCTCCACATACTATGTGCATAATACATTTTAACAAGGTAGCGTGCATAAATTACGTTATACAAAAAATTTCAAATTTCGAACACCCCCTCGCTTTTTTTTGTGTAGTATGTACGTCTATTTAAAAGGATACGCAGATTATGCCCCTACTCCCCCTCCCTCTCAAAACTTACCACGTAATTTATGCATGCTCCCTAAGTTAACTATATTATTACGTCATGCGAAAGCATTAATCCGTACCGTAAGGTTGTCGGAGTCGGAAGGTTAGTCACGTTTCCCTCACTGTAGACTGCCTAGTAGATTACAATATCCTCTGTGAAGAACCAAAATGACCCATATTCAATTTGAGCTACAATAAAAATGAGCTAAGTCGTAAAAACAAAATGAGAAACATGCGTAAAATGTTAATTGAGAGTTTTTGAAAAGTGAAAAATGTTCTATTTACATTTTTTTGAAAAGTGTAAAATATTCTATTTACATGTTTTTGAAAAGTGTCAAATGTTCTATTCACATGTTTTAGAAAATTGTAAAATATTCAATTTACATGTTATTAGAAAGTGCAAAACATTCTATTTAAATGCTTTCAAAACATATCTCCATATTTTTGTAGATAGTTGATATTGTTTTTAGCTACAAATGGATATGGCATATGGGTTTTTTTTGGTTCTTCATAGACAATATAGCACATAACGTGCTTTACCGTCATGCATGTTATATGCAGCAAAGTACCATAAGGAATCGTCCATAAATGATGTTATCGATGTGGTCCGGTTTTGATGACATACCATTTTCAATGCAGCCATTTATACAGTATTTATGTTATAAGGTGGTATGACATGGGAGTGGGTGGTTCCAAAAAAGGAGACAATTTGAGTTACATCATTTGGGAACAACCCCTATCTAAATTTTAAATTCTCTACTACAGCGATGAACGATAAGATCATCTTAATATTAAGATGACGACAGGATATTATCTTGGAATTGAAATAAACAAATAATTTGCAATAGGTATAAAAATACATGCAAAAAATTCTGCATTACTTCATCCTATTGTTATTTTTTGAAATACGTAGAGTGTATGATGAGCTGGCGTTCGTGACTACAGATTTTTCAGACTAGGATGTAAAATTATGCCTATAGCTATGTATATGTAATAAAAACAACGAGGCAAGGGCTAATTCCAAAAAGCGATAAGTAAGAACATAAGTTCATGGCTAGGAATAAAGGAATATGAATTGGAATAAATGTGTACGAGAAGAAAAATGCAATTAAAGATAGAGGAAAAAAATTTCTGCCCACACAAACAAAAAGTCGGTGACCTTGAGCCACAGAAACGTTAACATATGTAATAAAAGCATATCACCATGTGCTACACCATCATTACACTGCTACATACTACTTACATACAGATCAGAACAGAATGTCAAATACTTATAAGGGAGCGTGCATAAGTCACGTGTGGTACAAAAATTAGAAATTTTGAACACCTACCCGCTTAGTTGGTGTTGTGGTATGTACGTTTATGCAAAAGGATACGCAGATTGAACCCTTATCCCCCCCACAGTCCTACCACGTAATTTATGCACGCTCCCTAGGTAGATAGGTATTTGACAACTATATCAGTAGTAGCTTATAGATACAGATAGTCTCAACAGCAAAGATATTTTAATGGGATTTCCTGATAAAATTATTCCCTCCATATTTTACATACTGTAGGCTATCCAATAGTCCAATACAATATACAATAATTATTTTAGTATTTTTTTCTTAAATTTTTTATTACACCTACTGTGTCAGCAATAATTACAATAATATTATTATGTATAGGGATTGTAATAATTTAACATTAAGAAAAAAAACATCAAGTTTAACTTTAACATAAAAGACGTCGGGATGGTCCATAAATGATGCAACCCCAAATTATCACTCTTTAAGGATCTACCAAACCCCCATATTTACCAAAAAATTTAACACTGCATTAAATTGCACATCGTATCTTTAACATGGCATGCTATCAGTACTTGCTTAGGCCCACTGCCCACTGCCACTGCCCTACTGATGAAATCATTTATGGACGATTCCTAATACATATTTTTTGAAAAATTGTATTTTCAACGTTTGCACACTTACATATATGCATTTGTTCTCATTTGGGCAGTGTACTTCTAAATATTTTTAAAACTTACGTAATTAATGTGCAGTGGAAAATGGAAGCTTATATACATGTAATAAATTACTATACTGAATAAATGTGCAATGTACATACTTATATAAATTTTACATATTTTAAATGCCTAAATCTGTTTGCTATGCGCTAGCATTATGTATCCCCGCAGACTTAATAAGTTGTTGTGGTCTAAGCCTTCTTTGCAGTATCAGTTGTAGGGGTAGGGGTGGATGATTCTAAAACAATGTAGTTGGCCGGTGGTCCAGTGGGGGATCCTCCCTCAATCAACTTTACGTTTTGAATTATTTCTTGAAATTTTGTGTAGACTGGAACGATGCCGGGACGATGAGTTGGATTTGACTCCCAACATTTGGACATTATGCTAAATCTAGAATTAGAAAATTTTGTAAATATTATTATATTACTATCAAAACTCCCATATGATTTAAAAATTAGGACGATCGATTTCAAACTTACATTTCATCCGTTGCATATTCGGGTTGAAGAGGTCGTGTTCCAGTTGAAATTTTGTCGATGAATGTAGCATCATAGTTAAGATCTGGGTAGGGAGCGTCACCGAGAGAGAAAATTTCCCAGAGGGTCACGCCGAACGCCCAAACATCCGATTGGGGTGAGAACGTGGAGGAGGTGAGAGATTCGAGTGCGAGCCACTTCCATGAAGTCTTTGCAAAAAATAAACAAAAATAAATTTTCAGTAATTTTTATTATTCAAAAAATTCTTAACATTTAAATAGAAGAAAACAATTCAAGAAAAAAATCAAATTCACCTTGTTTTTTAAATGACTGATGCATGCAGTATTTGAATAGTCATTCAAAAGTTGGCGGGAAAGTCCAAAGTCACAGATTTTAGCAGTTTTTTCTTGAGTCAGTAATACCTTTCGAGCTGATAAATTCCCATGAATTACCTACAATTCAAAAATATACCGTATAATTTGTATAATGACGGGTCTTGGATGTTGGAATTGGAGTAGAGAAAATACGGTAGGTTGGAATAAGTGTAATATTACTGCTTACATTTTTTGAATTAATGAATGCCATACCATTGGCAATGTCCCGTGACCACTCTAAAAGATTGACTGCTAATTGAATTGGAAGCTTCGAATTTGAATTAGAATCTGACGAAGACGAAGGAGTTGAATCTTTTCTCGTAATCTCTTCTTTCTGCTTTCTTAGATATCCTTGCAAATTCTTATTCGCACAGAATTCAAATGCTATGTGGATTTTTCCTGACAATTAAAATAAACAATAAAAATTGGATAAAAAATTCATAAAAAATTCAATATTTTAACTACGCGGATATATTTTTGAATTAAGCGCCAAAATAATTATTAATCACACCCCCTACCTTGCTTAACACTGTCAATGACAGCGCCAAAAATATTGACTACATTGATATGGCCCCCCAAGTGAGTCATGATTTTGAGGTCTAGGATGAGCGCTTTGAAGTACATTGATTTATCGTTGTTGTTGGGCTCCGCGGCTAGTAGTGCACAGACGCTAGTGCGCACCCCCACAGCGGCGCTAGCAACAGTGCTACCGGCGCCACTGCCACCACCACCAACCTCAACGTCACCATTCCCACCACCAACACTCTCTTTCATGGTTTTGATTGCGACCTCTGTCGCAGTTTTTGTTTGCGGCGCCGCGGCGGCGAGCGTACCTTTGAGTACGACCCCATAGCGTCCAGAGCCTATGACGTCATCCGGCTCTAAATTTAAAAATAGACTTTAACAATATGTAATTGTTAAATAATAATTAATTAATAATTTAATATCGTGTTATAATGAAATATTTTTTTAACTGATTGTTAAGCAGTTCTTTGGGATTCTGAATTTATCGTTAAAAGGTTGGTTCAGTATTTCAGAATGATATTCGAAATTTGTTGTAGTCGAACTTCCAAACACGAAATCATAATACTCGTCTTTAGTTAGGATTCCATTTCCACGGCCCAACCTTAGCTTGAGTCCAAGACAGGTAATGACACAGGTGAAGATTCCACAGAGCCCCACAATCCCTAATAAAAGGGGATCCA
Source organism: Dicyrtomina minuta (assembly GCA_949802685.1). Taxonomy (NCBI): domain Eukaryota; kingdom Metazoa; phylum Arthropoda; class Collembola; order Symphypleona; family Dicyrtomidae; genus Dicyrtomina; species Dicyrtomina minuta. The sequence continues at coordinate 20,888,521 of OX461808.1, read as the reverse complement.
TCGTTATTATTTGTATAAATTAATTAGAAAGAAATCAACTAATAAATAAATATTCGTCCATTTTAAAAATTGGAGTTAATTGCGAGGATGACTGATGGAAATAATTAGAGGCTATATGGAACTAAATCTTAAAGGAGGCTGATGGCTGCTGAAAGTCGAAAGGGAAAATTAATTACTTATTATTTTGTGCTATCTACTTCCGTCCACCCGCGGGTATTATTACGAATTAGTATGTACTAAATACTAATAGAGCAAACCAATATGAGTTGCGAACCGACGTAAGGAATTATTACTAACCACAACAAACTATGTTATTTCCCTGTATTAAATTTTTAAAGATATAAACGTCACGTTATTCTGTAGCTAATGACGCACGTAAAATTTATAATTAAATCCTGTTATTGCGTTAGTACCACTAATGAGTAATGTGCAGTCCTTATGACATTATAGACAATGGGGTCGAACGACGAACAAAATTTGTATGTTGGGTAGCGTAATAGTAATATATAATATTACTCCAGTTATTTACGAGAATTATTGCGCATTAGTAATTATTATTAGAAATTATTATGTAATTTTATAAAGCAATTATTATTAAAGATACTACGGCTTGTACTTTGTAGCATATTGACAGTGAAGACTCAAAATGGCCTATATATTCATTCCTAGCTAAAATCAATATCCTCTATCTACAAACAATTTAAATATCATCATACTAAACAACATGTGTATATAATACGTTTTGCACTTTTCAAAAGCATCTAAATAAAACAACTTGCAATTTTCAAAAAACATGAAAATAAAACATTTTGCACTTTTCAAAAACATGGAAACGAAACAATTTGCACTTTTCAAAAACATGCAAATAGGACATTTTGCACTTTTTAAAAACATGGAAACGAAACAATTTGCACTTTTCAAAAGCATCTAAATAAAACAATTTGCACTTTAAAAAAAAGTGTAAATTGACCATTTACCAGTTTTTAAAACTCGTAATTGACATTTACAGCATGAACCGTATTTTCTGTAATAGTGGACCGTCTACCATTCAAATTGTAAGACCTCCAAGACCCGTCTACAATTATCTGCTCTGGTGCACTATTGCATTGTAGGCCCGTCTACTGCTATATAATAGTGTGCTAAATAGATTCGTCTACAGTTTGAAATCTGATCTCCCACACCGGTCCACTGTTACAGAAAATACAGTATCTCATTCAGTGTTTTTTTGACATAGGTAACATATAAGTTTAATTTTTTAATTCTAGTTTTAATTGGAAATGGGGCATTGTGACTCTTCACTCACGATATTCATATTTATAACTTACGAACATTAAGTCATTCCGTACTTATGTGAATGAAATATATTTTAAGAGTAAAGTTGGCAAGTTGGTGACATTTTTTTGTGTCCTGACGCTTACATTAAATGAAATAGATAATTTATTAAATAATAATAATTAATAATATTACTTTCTCATTGCTATGATAAATAATATTACAAAATAGTAACACGTAGCTACAATTATCTATAGTTAAAAAATCAAAAAATGAATGATTATACACCTATACAGAATATCAGTATTAAATAAATGTACAAGTTTGCGGTTTATGATGACGCAAAGCTTTTGAAACTACGTGCAATCTATGAACAGATAATTGTATAATGTACATATCGTCTGTGAAGAACCAAAATGACCTATATCCAATTTAAACTAAAATCAAAATGAGGTACCTATATCATAAAAACAAAATTAAAAACATGCGTAAAATGTTAATTTAAGAGTTTTTGAAAAGTGTAAAATGTTCTATTTACATGTTTTTTGCAAATTGTAAAATGTTCTATTTACGTGTTTTTGAAAAGTGGAAAATGTTCTATTTACATGTTTTTGAAAAGTGTAAAATGTTCTATTTACGTATTTATTAAAAGTGCAAAATATTCTCTTTAAATGCTTTCAAGACATGTTTAAATATTTTTTTAGATAGTGGATATTGTTTTTAGCCACAAATGGATATGGGTCATTTTGTTTCTTCACCGACTATATATCGCATAGTGCTGAACTAATATAAAGCCCTCTGATTGTGGTTTCGTTTTGGCTTCTTACTTTCGTCCTCCTCTCAATACATATTTTATTTGTCGTCCTATTTTCTTGCGTACGAGTTATAAGAAGTCTGATTAGTACTTCGGTCAAATTTGAACGGTAGACAGACAAACGGAAATGACCTGTATAAACGTTTATATTTCAATGCCATGGGTCCGAAGTAGATGCTGATCTCAAAAAGAGTCAAAATTAAGGCGACGTCGTTTATGGGCACTGCTATTAAAACAGTAATGATTTTAGTGACGTTATTTATTGACCAACCCAGTTGAAAAGTTAAAATTTGGGTTAACGCCATTTACATAGACCTATAGCGCTAGCCGATTAGAGAGTGATGATTTGGGCGGCGTCATTTATGGATCATTCCAATTGTCAAAATTTTTAAAGACTTGTCAACTTTTAAAGACTTTAATTTTTAAAGTTGGGTGAATTGTCAGAATGAGCCTATTATTTTAAGCAATTCAGTGCAGTTCCTTTCAGTCACTATTTTGGGTGTACCCAAAATTCGGCGCGTTTGTCCACTGTAGGCCCAAAGTCGGTGCTGAGCTTTTTATCGTGTATGAAATTGTATTTTATGTAATAATCACTCCTGACCCGACTGTGCATTACTTGAATTAGTAAAGCTACCTATTTTAAATTTTGATAAAGATTAAGTGCATCTATTCTATTTGAATTGAATATCGTGTTAAGTTAGTTAACGTTAGGTAACATTATAGATTAAATTAGCCTGTAGAAATTAATGAAAAATGATGCTAAAAAACTTTAGGTTAGAGTTTATATAGATACCGAAAATCATATTATGCGTTTTATAAATTTTACATGTTTTATTACAAAAATGTGTTCATAGGCACGTACACAGGAAATACACAAAGTGTTAATTTTTTGTTTTTAAGTTTTATAATTTTTTTAACTTATCTTTAACTTATTGCAGCAAATAATAATAATTGTCAAGGATTGCGAAATTTACAGAAACAAAAGGACTGCGGTAATTTACTTAATTATCTTAATATTGATATCCTTTGCATTCAAGAAACTAACATAAATAATTTAGTAATTTCAAAACCATCTTTTCCAAATTATAATATTATTTGGAACGAAAGTACAACAATGTTTAGTGGAACTGCAATAGTTATAAGAAATATATATAAGGTAATTGATAGTAAAATAATTGTACCAGGTAAATCGCAGTATACAGAATTAGAAATTAAAGGAACAAATGTGGCTATTTTTAATGTACATATTGAGCATAATGATAAATTAGCAATTAAGCAAATAAAGAATATATCATATGTATTAGATAAGCTTAAGCCAGGAACCATACCTATAATACTAGGAGACTGAAATTGTGTACTTGAGCCAAGTAAAGATAGCGTTAATAGAAACGAACCCAGAAAGAAATTAGTTTTAGCATTATCTAATATGTTATCTTCAAATGGGCTAACTGACTCCTTTCGATCCCTGTATCCTCATGAACGCACTTATACACATTTTGGACCGTCACCAAATAGACCTGCAGCTAGGTTAGATAGAATTTATACCCCAATTTACTATATTAATAAGGTCATTAAAAGTCAACAATTTCCCTCACCAAGCGATCATGACATAGTAACGATAAAATTAAAAAATTATAAACATACAAAACAAAAAGGTATATGGCGATTTGACAACGCACTATTGAAAAACAATTGGTTTTGTCAAAAGGTGGTAGAATTACTGGATAACTTTATTAAAAATAAAAATAAATATTCATTTAAAGATTATGAAATTCTAAAACAAAATATAAGATACTTAGCTCAGGCAGCAAAAAGATATGAAATTAAAAGTAAATTGGACTTCATACATAATTATAGTGGTCCACATATACATAGCAGTAACAACAAACAGCTTGCATTAGAATTTATAGATAAAATAAACCAAGCCTATAAGGAAATTGATATTGAAAGCAATAATAAATATATAATGAGAAATAATAATGCTGATCAACCAACTATAGCTACGACAAGCATAGGTAATAATATTTTAGACAAAGCTACAAAGGTTAGAAATTTCTTTGCCAATAAATTTAAGTCAAATAATGTAGACCTTTCCCATCTTCCTGAACTTTTATCACATCAAAAGAAATTAACAAGGTTAGAATCTAGTAGTCTTAATTTTGAAATATCTGATAATTTAATAATAAAAGCTATAAAAAAATTGAAAGTAAGCTGTTCACCAGGGTACGATGGATTGACGTCAGAGTTTTATATACATTTTCAAAATCAAATGCAAACTATATTACTATGGGTCTGGCAAATGTCATATGAGCTAGGTGTATTACCTCTTTCTATTCGTACAGGACTGGTTACTTTAATCTTTAAGTCAGATGATCCGTTAAACTTAAAAAATTGGAGGCCAATCACACTAAGTAATACAGACTGTAAAATATTTTCAATTATACTAAAGAACAAAATTACCAAGGTCTTAGACTCAATTATTGATAAGTCACAAACATGTGGCCTAAAGGGAAGATCTATCTTTCAAAATCATTCATTTATCTCAGAAGCTATTGACAAAGTTGAAGCCGGTGCCCTTTTCTCGTTAGATCAGGAAGGGGCTTTTGATAAGATAGAGCATACGTACCTATTTGAATTACTGAAACGTCTGAATTTCCCCTTACAATTTATTAAATATATCAAACTATTATATACGGAAAATATTGGAACTGTCAACTTAGGTACAATAAGAACATCATCCTTTTGCTACGAAAAGGCAGTTAAACAAGGAGACCCTTTAGCTTGCTACTTATACATAATATGCATTCAGCCTTTTTTATCAAAACTTTCCGTTGAACTAGCTACAATACAAAAAAGTCCTTTTATTGAGCACCCAAGCAAATATCACTCTGATTATGCTGACGATATTTTAATTGGTGTCAGCAATTTCCAACAAATTAAAGCTGTTAGTGAAATTTCAAATCTATATGGTCAATGCTCAGGGTCAAAGTTAAATAATTCGAAAACAAAATGTTTGTTTCTTGGAAAATGGAAAGAAATTAAAATGAATACTATTTACGGTTTTACAGTGGTTTATGATGGGCTGAAAATATTAGGCATATACTATGGAAACGAGCAGCAGGTTAAAATGAACTTTGATTTATGTATCACAAGTGTCAGTAACAAAATGAACTACTATGTAAGTATGAATGTATATAGTATCTTTACAAAAGCCAAATTATTAAACGAGTTTATTTTACCAAAAGTTTGGTTTATACTAAAAGTACTAGACCCCCCAGAATATTTCTTTAAAACAATTGATAAGCTAATAGGTAAATTTATATGGACAAAAATGGCATGGACTAAAACTGACAAATTGTATCTAGATGTTCAGGATGGAGGTCTAGGAATTAAATCTCCTCGCATTATGCATAAATCCTTTAGGCTAAGAGACGCCATTAAAATTATTAATCAAAAATCCAATTTTCTAACTTTGTCGCTTCACAATAAAATATACAATACAATAGTTGGAAAAGAAAATAATTATAAGTTGCTCAAAAACATTATTACTGAGAGTAATATTAAACTAACCGTATTTCCAAAACATATGTTTAATGAAATAAAAATTGACTCATGTCTTATGGGAAACAATAGCAATTTTAGATTATTAAATAATTATAAGTCGAAGTATCTAAGAGATTATTGTAATCTTGAATTTGTTCACAATTTGAAAGAAACCATTGACTGCCCTTCATATAAGCAAAGGAGTATTGATAAGGAGATAAAACAAATTGAAGCTTGTATAGACTCTTTTAGAATAAATAAATGTAAAATTGAAAATAATATAAGAATGAGTATAAAAGATGGTAATAATTTAATTGATGTAGTAAGTAACTCAAAGTCTATGTACAAAATAATAGCAAAAAGTAAGGTTGTATTTAACATAAAAACATATAAATTTCAAAATATAATATGTTCGCTAGTAAGCAACTACGAAAAACATAGGATATGGATGCTATGGAATAATTTGTGGATAACTTCAAGCCGTGCTGTTATCTTTAAATTAAGTGAAACAAAAAATTGTCCAAACTGTGATAATAATCATAAACACTCCTTTGATATTATTAATTGTACATACTACGAAGAAAGTTGGATAAAAGTCAGAAAGTTACTAACCCAGTTTGACAGCGATGTCAAACTAGAATCTGAATTCATATTTTTAGGAATAAACAAGAAACCTATTATTAATTCTTTAATATTCATTATGGTCTTTACGTTACACAAACACTACATACATAAACTCAACAAATATAAAGGTGAAATCAATGTTATTAAAAGTGTAGCTGAGAGAATAAGTAAATTGATCCTAGACAACCACGAAGATATGATGTATAACGTTAATGTTAAGGTGTTAAACGACTTTGTTTTAAAGAATGCTGAATAATATGAGGAGAGGACTGTTTTGGAAAATATATGTAATATACATACTAACACAGACAAATTTGAGCAAAATAACTCAGCAATATGTCAGACTTTGCCGAAAGATGGGTAATAAAATCTAAAGCTATGTAACCCGGGAGGACAGTACGGGATAATTGAACCCAGGGTGGATCTTAGGTCCATCTGACATATTGCACCGAGCGGGATTTGAACCTGCATCCTGCCGCTAAAGAAACGGCGGTTCTCATCCCTTGGCCAGAGGGGTTGAGTTATGAATGTATATATTCTTTCTTGTACTTACTTAGCCTAAGTAAATATCACTTAAATTGCACTATGAATTTTACGGAATAAATGATGGAAATATAAAGATAAAATTTCTGATAGCTCTGTATTAGCTAAAATGGTATGTGTAACAGTGTACCAAAAATTGTAATAGTAAACATTAATACTAAATATATTATGTAACTAAAATTATTGTGTGAATAAATCAATTCTACAGTTAAAAAACAAATAATAATAACTAAAAATATTCCACAATATTTGTGCTAATTAATAGATGTTAATTTAAATAGCTAGGTTTGCCTCTTCAAATGTACTGTAAAATTCAATCCAACCAATTGCACACTTTACGATGACAATGAAATTTATTAGTAATTCCCTCATACTCACTTTATATCTCTATACTTACTTATGTAGCTTGACAAATTTTTCAGGTGAACTTCAAAGCAGAGCACAGTACAATAAATGCAGCTTGCACAACGTTAATTGTATCTCCTGCCACTGTGAGCGACGTAAAATGTTAAGTAGCATTCACTAGATATTATTTAAATGTAATGAGCAAGCTGGCCACATTTTGTGTCACAAAATCCAAGAAATTAGTTGTCGACATTCTTTCCATTTTGTTGAATCCACCCACTTGGATTCAATGTTGGGGATCGACCCAATTTCGCGCTCCATTTCAGAAATAAAACCATCTTTTTGTATGAAAATTCGGTTGCCCCAACGAAGTTTTCCTTGTAGACTTTCTGACATGTTGAGTAAAACTAATATAGCGTTCTTGTATTGCTTGACAAGCTCTGGGATCTGAAATGCCTTTTCGTATGGAATTAAGTAGACCAACGCGCTGGAACACCCAATGCATGCATTCAGAGACACAAGTAATGGAAATTGGTCATGAAACCTAATCGCCACAAACAATCCAATTATTGAAAAAAATAGCAAAAACATCTTCAACCCAAATAGGACTACTGAATTGCTTAGGTTAAAGAAATGAATCAAAACTTGGAGCTGGCGACAGTCGTTAAATGCTACTCGGATTTTCAATATCTGTGCCAAGCGGTGGTGATGGTGAGGCTTTCTGTAAAATTCAATAATTGAAAAAATGATACATAATTAATGAAAAACACATATAAAATAGGTTAAAGTTAATTATTAATAATATTAAGAAATTAAAGTTAAATATCGTCGGTGAAGAATCATTCTGTCGCAAGTCCATTCAATTGGTAGCTGCTGTCGGAGTCGCTTCCGGGTTGTCCTATGCATTAGGTGGGGGTGGGATGTTGATTGATGACTGTGTTATACTCGTGACGTACACTTTAGTGGTCGTCCACAAAAGATGTAATAAAAATTTCATCTCTAAAACATTTTGCGCTTTTGAAAAACATGTAAATGAAACATTTTACACTTTTGGGAAACATGTAAATAGAACATTTTGTACTTTTGAAAAACACGTAAATAGGACATTTTGTAATTTTGAAAAACATGTAAATAGAACATTTTGCTCTTTTTAAAAACATGTAAATAGAATATTTTGCACTTTTTAAAAACATGGAAATAGAACATTTTACACTTTTCAAAACGTTTTAAAAGTGCAAAATGTTCCATTTAAATGTTTTGTGAAAAGCACAAAATATTCTGAAAATGGAATTTTTATTACGTCTTTTGTGGACAACTCCCAAGTGTACGTCATGATTACAACCCAGTCAGTAACATACCACCCCCACCTAATGCATAGGACAACGCAGAAGCAACGTGGACAGCAGCTACCAATTGAATGGACTTGTGACAGAATGAATCTTCACCGACGATATCATCATACGTTTTCATCGTTGCCGCTCCAGTGTTGAGTCGTCGACTACATTGTTCAAAGAAGGTGAGCTGAATAAATATGAGTATGTAAAAGTAAGATACCTCATAGAGTTGTGCATACATTTCAGCTAAACCACAAATTAAGTATGCAAATGTTGTTTGGAGCTGAGATGGCAAAATATGGTAATAAAGTTGTGGGGCTGTTGAATCCATTAAAACAAATGAAATAAAACCAAAATATAATACAACCGCCGAATGAGGGTAAAAATGAAGGAGTAGTTCCTGTTTAGAACAATTCCGTAAATTAAAAATCGGTACTTCCTCTTTGTTGTTGTTTATTCTTTCCTTCTTTTTTTGAATAATAATTCCATTCCAAACAATAATGGTGTCGTTCAAATGTGTCCAGAATTGAAGGCTTGAGAAAGCTGAAAAACTAAAGCTGGCGGACAGGATACAAAATACTGAAAGTTGGCTCAAATTCAAACTTTCAAGAGGTTGCAACAATAATTGTTGAACACACACTCCACATTTATAACATGTTCCTAGCACAAACAAAACTAAGTTGAATGAGAATATTAATTTCCACACTGGGGAAAGCTGTCGAATTTCCCCTGTTCTTGAATCAATATCAAATGGAAAAATGCACAGCTTTGACCCGAGTTGAATTAGTTTAAAATTAGCTTTCCTAATTGAGCTAGCCATTTATACTATTTTTTTTCACTTAAAGGATTTAACTTTTAATTAGTTGTTTGGATTTATTTTAAGTAAGTATTTTAAAACAGCGGTAATAAAAATAAGATTAAGATACAAACTAATTTCAAAATGATGTATTAAAATTTTGCTTTGTTGAATGTATATTTAATAGTGTATATTGGAAATGTAGTTAAAATTTTTATTTGAGCAGTTTTGATATTCTTCTTGCGTCTTGCAGTGTCATTTGGTGACTGCGAGCAGTTGCAAAATAAGTGAAGATACTCGAGTTGAGAGTTTTTAGAATGAGTGGTGTGCCTAACGTTAAAAAGAATAAAAAAACAAAATAATTTTTCTCAAGAGCTCTGACACATTTAAATCATATCGTCTAAGATGAACCAAAATGACCCATTTCCAATTTAAGCTAGAATCAAAATGAGCTATGTCGTAAAAACAAAATGAGAAACATACCTTAAATGTTAATTAGGAGTTTTTGAAAATGGTACAATGTTTGATTTACACGTTTTAAAAAATTGTAAAAAGTTCTATTGTCATGTTTTTTGAAAAACGTAAAATGTTCTATTTACATATTTTTGAAAAGTGCAAAATGTTCTATTTACATATTTTTGAAAAGTGTCAAATTTGCTAATTCCATGTTTTTGAAAAGTGTAAAATTCCTAATTACACGTTTTTGAAAAGGTGCAAAATGTTTTAATTCTGTTTTTAAAAACGTGAAAAATGTTCTAATTCAATGTTTTCCAAAAGGTGCAAAATGTTCTCATTTCATGTTTTTGAAAAACGTAAAATGTTCTATTTACATATTTTTGAAAAGTGCAAAATGTTGTATTTACATATTTTTGAAAAGTGTCAAATTTTCTAATTCCATGTTTTAAAAGTGTAAAATTCCTAATTACATGTTTTTGAAAATGTGCAAAATGTTCTAATTCTGTTTTTAAAAACGTGCAAAATGTTCTAATTCAATGTTTTCCAAAAGGTGCAAAATGTTCTCATTTCATGTTTTTGAAAAGTGCAAAATATTCTATTTAAATGCTCTCAAGATACATTTGAATATTTTTGTAGATAGTTGATATTGCTTTTAGCTAAAAATGGATATGGGTCATTTTGGTTCTTCACAGACGATATGCAAAGCTTCAAGTGTCAAGATGTATTTACTAGAAATTATAATAAAACAATTATTTTTATAGGGTCTATAGTTAGTCAGGTTTTCGTCCATTTTATTGTCAAATTCAGCCCACTCAAATTGACAATTATGCAAAGTGATGAGTGTAGGGTGTACCACTGGAGGTGATTTTCTTGAATATCCTTAAATATTATCTAAGTTGATGGGATGGTAATACTGCAAAGTAGTTTCAATGTGTCTGTCTATTTTCTTGGCGTAATTTATCCAATTATTGTAAATGGTATACATATTATGTATTAGGAATTTATGGGTTTGGGGGTATATCCATATATTACCGATTTATAAAAACGACGGGAAGATACAGTAAAATCTCGATATACCGGCTTCTCAATGGTCCAGGTTATTTTGGCCGGTTTAAAGTTGGGTCATTATACATACAGATACCGGCCAATGACCGTTATACATATTCCACTCAATGGCCATTATACAGATACTGACCAAATGCCATCGTATGAATGAATGAATAAACTTATTACGCAACGCCAAAGAAAATGGTCTGTGACCGAAAATGAAAAGTAGCGTTTACTTCGAAAATAATAATATTTCTTTCTAAGTATTTTCCTGTCTATCGCCGTGCGATGCAGATTATAATTTCACAATATTTTACTCACTTTGTAGGTTGATCAGAAAGCCGAACGGATATATTTCTAGACTTCTTTTTGAATGTCTCTTTTGGGTCTTCGTACGTTCCCTAATTAATTTGCTCGTAGCTTCAAATACAATTCCTCGTAGGGTCACACAGAGTCAGCGTTTGAATCCCTAAATATTTGCTCGTAGCGACAAAGATAAATTTCCTGCGTAGGGTGTCTTGGTCTGCTTGAGCCCGTAAGAGTTTGCACGTGGCAACTGATTTCTGCTCGTAGCACGGTCGAGAGTCGGAAGTCGGAGTACCTTCTGCTTCGCCGGAGTTTCACTAGCTGCTTTGGTCATGGTCCGTAAGGATAGAAGATCCTTACGTACCATGCTATACTTCCTAATCTCATCTCCACAGTGTGGAGCATTACATTCCCTGTTGACCATCTACTTACTACATTTCTAAATGGGGACGATGCCGTTTTTGGCGTCATATGCACGCTCCAAGTTTTCATGCAAGCAACTAACTACTTATTCTTAAGATTTACTTTTGCCTGAAGGGCTTATGGGAAAATTTCCGTCCGTCTCTGTCATCAACTCACGATTTACATTTTATATATTTCGTAATATAATATTTTATTAATTATACTTTTTATATATTTTCTTGGTTCACATTTATTCTCTCATTATTATTAGGAAAACGCCACATTTAGATTTTAATTTACATTTCATCAATTTTGAATAATGAGATTCTGATTTTGATTTTGTTAGTTTTTCCCGACTTAGTTAGTTGAGGTATAATTGTACGGCAATATTTTCAGTATGTAATATTACTGTTTGCAACGTACTCACGATCAGATAAATATTAGTTCTCATCGATCATTTCTTTGTTTAAAGCAGTACCGTATTTGGAATAATGAGTCTTCTATAGCACTGCAAAGAACTCGTATATGGTAAATGAATATTTAACGTCAAACTTTTGCCGAGCTTATTGTAAAATGCGAAGTTTTTAGCAAGTTTTAGTTAGTTAGTTAGTTTTTTAGAAGTTTTTTAACTGTCGATATTTTGGGTAAAGAAATGCATTAAGATTGACGTTGTTCTTCAGCCTATGATTTTGGCATACTTCCGAAAATATCTACGAACACAAATATTCTGTAAAAGGACAGAGTTGTTAATTTTTTTGTGAATTTTGTAAAACGAGGAAATTTTTGAACATGCCGAAACTTTCAACATAACGATGTAGACTATGGGGTGATAGTTTTCTTATGTGTAATACATCCAAAGATAGTTAGGTTGTAGGTGGATCAATTGCCATCAGGAGTGTAACGTGGCCAATTGATTTTAAATAGGAAAACGTAAGTACTAACTTAAGTTTTTCATAAAGAGATTTCCTTCCTGTTAGCTCTATCGTTTCCCTGTTAAAAATTTATACATTGATCCAGTTTTTATTTAAATGACCTATTACATTTAATTCCATTACCGTTGAAAGCTAAAACCATGGTATTAAGCAGTCCACCGATAAGCTAAATAAGTGCGACTGAAGGCATGTTGACTGGGATTTTAAAATTGGCCAGTGAGTCGAGTTGGCCGGTGTTGGGAAGGCTGGTATTCAGAGATTCGACTGTACTTAATTATATAAGCGACAGATGAGTTTGAATAGTTTCTGTAAAATATGCCTTCTCAACAGTGTTAAATATTGAGCCGGGTTAGTTAATCAGTACATTATTATTTGTGACCCATTATTAGTATTTCCCATTTCCCTATTAGAGCCCAGAAAGTACTTAAAGAAAGGATTTAAAAAAATATAATAGGTTCAATAAAAGACGTTTGTGAAAAAGAATTATTGGTTTAGCCCAAATCATTCAAAGAAGTAATTTTATAGTAATTTATTTGATTGAATAAGTCAGTTGGTTTAGGAAAACAACTTTGTTAGTAATTTCCGTCACTGCAAATAAGCATGCATGGTGATTGAATTAAATTTGTCTTATAGGGTAAAATGCTATATGTTTGGTTGGAAATTCTTTTGTCACAATTATATTGTCCCCGCAGCAGTCTTGTGAGTCAGTGACGCGAATAATAAAGGAATTAAATATCGAAAGAGAGAGAGAGAGCAGTAAATAAAGTTTATAACATAGTTTAAATATTAATTGCGTATTTTAAATAGTGCAAAATCTTGTATTTATTTGTTACTATAAAAAGTGCTAAAGGTTCTATCTTATGTGTGCGTATGTATTTCAAAATCTCAAAATCTTGTATTTTCTTTTTTTATAAAGTGCAAAATGTCCTATATTTACATGTTTTCAAGTAGGCAAGTTATTGTTTTCGCAAGCGCTTTTGGAATTATAACACCCGTGCTCAATTCAAATAACTGCATAATACTAAAATACATCTAGCCGTCGGTGTACAGATCACACAAGTACATAATTTTTATCTAAATAAAAGATTCAATATCTACAAAATATTTAAAATATCATGATTTCAAAAGCATCCGAACAGAATAATGGCGTTTAAAAAAAATGTAAATTAATAATATTGTACTTTAAAAAATGTGCAAAAATAATATTTTGAACTTTTTAAAAACAAATCAAAACAAAACATTTTGTCCTTTTTTAAAACACGTTATATTAGAATTTAAAGATTAGATTGACATATAGCTCATTTTTATTCTAGGTTAAACTAAAAATGAGTCACTACTGAATTCCATTGTAGTTACATAATTAGTTGTGAGCACTCTACTCAGTAATAAAGAAGGATAGAGTATTAGGCGGGGAGCAACACACGCCAAGCAGGTAGACGGATATTTTATTTTTGGCTTCTATGCAAGTTCCGTCGTCGAATGTAATACTATATTTTTTTCAATAAAAGTATACTCAGCTTATATTTTGATTCCTCATACAAAACGAAATACAGCAAATAAAATGCTTTGTCTCCTCAAAATACGTAGGGCACTGACATGATTCTGGTAAAAGCACAAAATTACGAGCATAACTTAAGTAGATTGATTAGCTGTAAAATACACCTTCTCACAGTGTAAAATAGTGAGTTGGGCAAGTAACTAGTATTCGTTACCCATTATTTAACTATTTGCCCATCACACGGCTATTTTTGGCATCTATAGTTAGTCAAGTTTTCGTCAATAGTATTGCCAATTATTGTTTTTTACGAGGACAGTCTACTGCTCCCGGCTCAAATTGACAATAATGCAAAATATTCAAGCCTCCGATTAAGAAATCATTAATACCCAAGAAAATATTGAATTATATGTGTGGCCGTGTGGGTTTAGCAATTTAATAAAATTTCGTCTACTTGCATTTAATGCCACAGGTATTTTTATAATATGCAATAACTATTAGTCAAGAAATATAAGTCCTGAGTTTTGAGCTTGTGCATATGCCTATAACCCAGGGGTCCTATGTATTTAGTCCGAAAGTCTTTTGTCCAAACGTCTTTAGTCCGAAACGCGTTGTCCGAAAGTCTTTAGTCCGAAAGTCTTTTGTCCGAAAGTCTTTAGTCCGAAAGTCTTTTGACCGAATGTATTTAGTCCGAAACCCGTTGTTCGAAAGTTTTTTCGCTGTATACTGTGTCGTAATAATATAATATAATAATAAAACATATAATTATTGATAGATCATTTTGGAACAGACTTTAAATGCCGCAACCATCACAAGTGTGCTACACGCTACACTGCGATATGCACTGTAAATAAAACAACACATAATTACTAGTATGTAAAATTATTGCTACGACTGAGCTACCAAGACTTATCAAACCCGTAAATAACATTATTTTAAAAATTATGTAAATAGGTAAAAACAAACTAAATAGTCGACATAATATTAATTCAAACACCTGAAATAGGTAGTCGTGATTACTCGTAATTGAAATTATGTTGCTAAAAATAGAGGGTGTAGTTTCACTTTTCCTATTGAATTTAATTTAACCCGTCACATATAGCCTGTGGATTTTTTCTTGGGCCAGCAATTACTTTCGCTTGTTGCACATTTCTAGAAATGTAGTTATAATTAATACACTCTTGCATTGATGGAAACAAAAGGCTTCGTACAAATTGGCTAAACTACTACGTTGACGGGAAACTTGGACGCAAATTCGGACAAACAACTTCGGACAAAAGACTTTCGGACAAAAGACGTTCGGACAAAAGACTTTCGGACAAAAGACTTTTGGACAAAAGACGTCAAATTCGGACAAAAAAATTCGGACAAAAGACTTTCGGACTAAGGACTTTCGACCTAAAGACGCGAGACCAACCCAGGTACACGCTTAAAAAGGATATCAGCTAACTTTTAGTTGATTCGAGCTAACACATTTAGGTGTTAATTTTAACACGATTACCAGTTAATTTCAAAACGTGAAAAAAACGCTGTGTGTTGATATAATAATAATAATTTATTCATTGGGTCGATTTAACCGAAGTTCATACAACCAGACTCAACCAGTCACTGTGGGTGAGGAAATAGGAGGCTTCCGCGTTAGATCGTCTCGGTCTTTGTACCCTTTCACCTATCCCCGTCCCCTCCTCCACAGTAAAGGAGCCTCATTCCCTAGGCCACTACAGTAAGTAGTGGTAACTAAGGAGCACCGAAGGAGATTGGGTTTCAATCAACCATCCAGTGACGTTTACCGTACAACACAGAGCCGTAAACGATTAGCAGTGGCCGAGGATCGAAGCCGGGTCTTAGGCTGTAAATTTCGTTACAGTCTGCAGTCCTAACCACTCACCCAAGCACGCCTGCTTCTGTGTGTTGATATACCTCTCCCAAAAATAATGTTGCAGTTGACCCGAATTCGTGTAAAGAATTTATACGACCATATATTATGCTAAATTAGTGTTACAACTGTAAATAAATTGTCTCAGACCAGTGGTTAAAGCAAAATTTTAGTAGACAAGAGTTTTTGCATTCTTTTTTAAACATTTATTGACGTAACTACTTTTTTGGTGTAATATGCAACACAGAAATTAACTAAGTGGTGAACTCACAATCAGTGTACAGTGGAACACATTAATATAAAATTTTGGTTGACCACTATACATAACACCTTGTTGTGACGATGTCGGAGTTACACAAATATAATTTACAAATTAACACCTAGGTGGTTACATTGCTTATATTTTTCTCAGCGTGTAGAAGAACAATGAACATATATTTTTTACGTCAATGTAAATAGGGAATCATAAAGTTGAAGTACAATTTATGGTATCGAATAAATTAATAATAAATAACCTAAATTATACATTACGAAGTACCTCACTAAATGTCAAATGTTGTATCTAAAATCAGCTAAATCATAAAGCTTATACTCAATAAGTAAATTTAGTAATAAAAAATTAATTTAACTGTATAATGCACAAAGAATTGTCTTTGAAATTTTTGAACGATTCCTTTTGGAAACACTGGTTCTTTATTTAGAATTTATCACAATTTCTGCACGTTTTGAAACCGTAAAAATAAATTCGTTGCGTTCCTAATATGTGCCTTAATTCCTCAATAAAATTGTTACTACACGTAAGCTGTAATATTTATGCACTTGCTTTATCTTCAAAACAAAATATTCTTAAGGAGGCTCAAGCAAAATAACATCTAGGTTTAATGCTGTACTCAATAGTTCACCTTTCAGAATAAACATGTTTTGTTTTTAATTTTTCAAAATTCATATAGCTTGTTTTGATTTGGTAATGTTCATGTGTGACAGGTATGTAGTTGAACATATGCTAGACCACTAAGAAAAAGTTTATTATAGGAAAACATATAAATATTTAACACGTTAATTTTAGGTTTGAATATGAATCGTTTAATGTTGGTATTATCTCATCCTTATATACTCGAGTATTTTAATTCGCTTTGGAAATATGTGCCCTCATTCTGATTTCTATAAAAAAACAAATGTTATCAAGCTTGTTGTATAATACCTCGTTATAAAATGAGTCCAGCATCAATTGCTAAATACGCCAGGTAATAACCAATGAAATGTTAAATTCCCATTATTGGGAGTTCACCTAAGGATCAGTAACAATTTAAATTCTTTGATACTTTGCAGTGGCTTTAAATTTTCTCCCGCAATAATTTTACAATGTATAGACTTATGATATATTTATGGGTTGTGCGATCTTAAAAATATAAAACTACTATAAAAAAACTGGTATATATTCCTATCATTGACTTAGACATGTTATTTTCTCAAATACAATGAAATTGCAATATAACATACATCACAGTGCAGCATTAAAGCTTCGATAGCTGTAAGAGTTCGATTTTATATTTAATCCCAAGCCAAAGCTTCAGACAGTTTCATTTCAGCTTTTTGAAGCTCTTGAATATCAAAATTCTGAAACGTTGAACAAAATTAAGAAATCGTTATATTTTATTTATTTTATATAAAACATTTTTACTTTAAAATTTCGATTTCGTAGCAAGTTTAAACATTTTACCAATATTTTTCAAAATTTTAAATGAATAGAATATTGGTACCTGTATTAATAAAACTTGTTTGTAACTTCTAAAATTTAAAAATACAATCACACACAGTATAAGCATTATATATTATTACTTAATAAATATTGGTGTGACTGTTGTATGCTAAATCACTTTTCTGTTTGTAAACATCATTTTTAGATACGAAAAAAGATATCGGATAAATCAAGCTTCAGAAGAAAATGTCACCGTTTAAATTTTATTATGGGATCACGGTATCCTTAGCTCTGCTAGTGTCGTCTTCAAATGGACTTTGCTACGGCTATAATTTAGTTGAATTTGGGTGTTGCGGGTATGGAGATTGAAACATTTTTTGTTGCAACTGTGGAAGACACGGCTGCGACCTATTCTGCCAATCGCTGCTGAATTCGGGCCATATGCGTAAGTTTTAAACTGTCGCGATCGTTCCCAGTCGTGGTTCGTGAGTTCGATCCTATCTAGGACTAATAATTTTTACACATTTTGTTCATAAAAATGATGCATAATTTAAATGAGCATAATATATATTATGTGTAGAAGTAATAATAGCTAGGCAGACTATAGATCTGATTTGCTGTACAAAATTAAAAACAAATAGGCCTATGTGGAAGTAATTAATTCCCAAATGGTCCTTTGTTTTCAAACTGCATACACATAATAACAAATTTATGATGGTTTAGTGGAGTAAACATTAAGAAGTGAACATGTGCCGCTCAACCTTGGTGCTCCAATATTTGTGAATCAGCAATAACAAAAATAATGTATCTAATAGGAAATTAAAATCCAATAACTATTGTATTTATTGCATATTAAAATCTGAATGCAATCTGTTTACAAAGTTTTTGTTAAAATCTTGAAGAACTATTTGTTTGCTATCGTTTTTTTGGAACTGCACATTACAATTTTTTGCATATGCTGAACTTGGATTGTTATCCTGAATTGGTTTAAGTTTAGTACCAAAATGTTGTTAGGGGTGAACTTATTGCTTGTTTTTAATATTATGGTCTCAGGTATAAAGGTCATGCTTTATTATTACAAAACAATAAAGCCTAATATTTGTGTAACCTGAATAATCTTAAATTAAATTAAAAAATATCATTTTATCACGTAGAGTGTACAGCAAAGGAACGTATAGCATACATACAACTCATGATAACATTTTTATAATCAAAGTAAAATTATTACAGTGGCAAAAATACAGAATTTAAAACTTGGTTACATGTATATGTAATACAATTATAGCTTCTGCTGACAGAGGAAATGCAAGGATCTTAGATTCGCTCGCTCAATCCATTTGCAGCTCCATCAATGTCTTTTCTAAAACAAATAAAGTAGTGGGACCTCTGAAGACCTCACATCAACTATCAGAGAAAGAAATACAACTAAAATCACATTGTGAAGTCTGCAGAGTTGTGAGATGGAGGGCTTGCAGTAAGATTGTACATTTCACATATATCGTCAATAAAGAACGAAAATGACCTATTTCCACTTTATGCTACAATCAAAATGAGCTATGTCAAAAATAAAGACAGTAAATAAGATACATGTTTACAATGCTAATGACAAGCTTCTGAAATAAGCAAATTGTTCTATTTACATGTTTTCAAAAAGGTCAAAATGTTCTATTTAGGTAGTTTTTATAATTTAAAGTGTTCTATTTAAGTGATTTTTAAAAGTGCAAAATATTCTATCTACATGCCATTTCAAAAGGTCAAAATGTCACGAGCTAATCACGAGCTTCTAAAATGAGCAAATTGTTCTATTTACATGTTTTTAAAAATTTCAAAATGTTCTATTTAGATGTTTTTTAAAAGGTCGAAATGTTCAATTCAAGGGTTTTTCAAAAGTGCAGAATATTGTATTTAAACGTCTTTTCAAAAGTTCAAAATGTCCTAGTTACATATTTTTTTAAAAGTGCAAAATATTCTGCTGACAAGTTTTTTGAAAAATGGACAAGGTTATATCTACACACTTTCATGAACATGTTATTTTTTTTGTTGATAGTACATTTTGCTTGATACTGAAAATGGATATGTGTAATTTTGGGTCCTTACTGACGCTATATATTGGTTAACTAAAGATATGCTTATCATTTTAAATCTTCACTCACGATATGCAAGCATATATGGATTTTCAACTAAATGCTCTGTACACACAAAAACACAGATAAATGTCTCAAATTCAGCTACGCTCCATGCAGCAACAAGGAAATTTCTGGAGGAAAATCCTACAATAGCAAAAAAAGTGGAAGGATTGTAAATGGTGTAGAGGTGATCCCTCACGAGTTCCCATTCCTAGTCAGAATGTCATATGGGGAATCAATGCATTTATGTGGTGGTTCAATTTACAACAAAAATTGGATTATTACGGCTGCACACTGCGTTTACATTTCAGAAATTTTGGAGGATCCTGAATTTACTATCGTCGGGGGTGATCATGACCGTACTAAGGTTGAGCCTACTGAGCAGAGGTTTAAAATAAAATCAATCGTATCTCATGAGGATTATAATACTAGTAGTATGGAAAACGACATTGCGCTCATCCAAGTGAGTCCTCCATTTGAACTCAACAGCGCTGTGGCTCCAATTTGCATAGCGCCCAAAAGACATGAGCTCAAATTGGGAGAAAAAGTACGAGCAATTGGATGGGGAAGAATATCGAGCAACGTCACTGTGGCTGCAGAGACTCCCAAAACAGTCCAGATCAAAGTCATTGGGAATGACGAGTGTCGAGACTTGTACGAAGGATTTTACAACGTCGTACAAGAAAAAGTTATCTGCGCCCTACCCTTCTCATCCACCCCCGCCGGCACCTGTTTAGGGGACTCCGGTGGACCACTTATTATAGATAGAGACGGAGTTCGAATTTTAGTTGGACTTGTGAGTGCGGGTCGGGTGAAGGATTGCGCTGGCCCCAAGAACCCATCCGTTTTTACAAGTATCACATATTTTCATGACTGGATTGTTGCCCATGCAATTTAGAAGTCTCGCATTTCCCTTGACATATTATGGAGATAATGTAATATAATATATTTCAAAAACATTTTAAGCTTTTTTTAAAAACTTTTAGCGTAGGTAAGTTGACAGATCCTCGGGGCCGTAAGAATTGGAATAATTTTAAAATTGCATGGAAATAGCTGGCAAACTAAGTATTTCAAATATGTCCACTTTAAAAGATTTTTTCTTTAAAGTCGGTCCTCTACAAGCAGATTTTACTTTTTGTATACACCTAATTTAAAAAACTTAATGATGACACCTTGTCATCAGTGTACAAATTACGCTATATTTTTTTACCAAATTAAAAAATTATAATATCTACAAAATAGTTAAAATAATTATATAAATCCAAAAGTATGTAAGAAGAATGTAAAAATAATGTAAAAAGACTGTCTATTTGAAAACATGTAAATATAGTATGTATAGGGCAGTTTGTAATTTTGAAACAATGTGAAAATAGAATATTTTTGCGCTTTTCAAATAAATGCACATAGAACCTTTAGAACTTTTTAATAACAAATAAACACAACATTTTTTACTTTTTGAAAGCACGAACATTTGAATGATGTGTAAAATGTTAAAAATATTTCAGAAACTGAACATCACACGACTTTTACAAGTTATGAAAAACCATGTTTAATTTTTATTATGATTGTATTACTACATTTACTACTTTCAAAATTTTGCGATGTGCAAAATGTTATTAATTCATTATAAAAAATACGAATGTCAAATGTCGCAATCTTCGTGTATTAATTCATCCGATTATTCATACTAGTCAACTAAAAGTCAGCATTTTGAACTTGGAAGCACCGGTTACTAGATTGTAAAACAGAGCCAAGAAGCTTAAAATATGTAAAATATGTACTCACAGCCTTTTATTCAATTAACTTGTATGCGTTAACGCACACTCTGTAGTAATTTTAACAATATTTTGTGAGGTTCTTATCTTATGTAGAATGTGTAAATGTGTGTATGTGTAGAATGTATCTCATTCGTATTTCAACACTTGTCAAAGTCCGCAACGCCACTGCTCAACTGTTAGTTACATTTTTATTACAAATACTTACCTAATATACTATTAACTATACCATGTAGTAAATAGTATATTAGGCTGACGCCAAATCGACTTAATGAATAAATTATTATTTATTACTACTATTATTATTTACTATACCAATAATACGACAATAATTATTGTATTGTACACCCCCAACCCAGAGCACCTACATTAGTACACAGAGGTCTAGGTTTACTGCGTATATCTGTATGACAAATATTAAGCTACGCATACTGCTTGTGCATCCTTTATTATGTGAATAATCTTTAAAAATAATCCAAAACTAAAAATGGTAGTTACTTTGAAATTATACAAATCAACCCTTGATTTTAATGTTTTATTGTAATGTTATTTTCAGCATTGCGTTATGAGCGAACAACAGAAGTAGAGGCAAATCTGACTATCTCCTTTTGATACTAAAGCGAAACTGACTATTACCATTTTCTGCTAAAAGCGTAAACGACTATCTCCATTTTTCTCTAAATACTATAAAAATGAGGCAAATAAACTATATGTGCCAATGCAGCATGTTATTAAGCATACGTTTTTGTTAATGGGTCGTCCATAAATGACGTCACAAAAGTTATTGCTCTTTAAGAACACACCTACTCTCATTATAACGGCTCAACTGTAACAAGGCGAGTCATAAATACCAGACAAAACCCACACACGCTAAGTGTGACATTATTTATCGACAACCCATTATAAATATTACAATCTTAAAATTTTTAGCCATTGATTTTATCATTAGCCATTGGTAATCTAAATCAATGTGTCAACCTTTTACTGACTGAACTCAGCGTTAACATTCAAATTTTCAGATTCTCGTTTTCCACTTAATAACAAGTGTTTAATGTTCCTGCTGGCGGTTTTCTAGTGACCACTGCTTTCTGTATTCATCATTTCTGTTTAGTTTTAAGTGGGAATTATAATACTGGAATTTTATGTTAACTTAAATATTGTAGTGATCGGAAAACAAATGTGATAGAATTTTAACATTTAGTATGTAGTTAAATTTCTGTCAAGCGGAATATTTATTTGTTTATTCATTAATTGTACCTGTCACTAACAATGTGACCAATCCAGCTTCTTTTTTCATCAAAACAACTGTATAGTTAGTTAGCTTGCTTTCAGATGACAAATAACTACAAACAACTAAATTACTACGCTGCTGGATCTAGGATTCAAAATTCTACCGATTCTTCCATTGCCAAGCACAAGTAAGACTTTAAAGTCTTAATTTCAGTTATTTTTCGTTGTTATGTGATGCGGTATGATCATTAAGTTCCACAACATTGCGATAGCTAAGGTTTTTTAATGGAGTAGGAGTTTTCTGAGAGAGCAATAATTTTTGTGACGTCATTTATGGACGACCCCTAAACAAAAACGTCTACCTACTTTATCACACGCTGCATTGGTAAATAGCAATGGTTTTTGTGCCTTCTTTTAATGGTATTTCGAAAAAAATGGAGTCATTTTCGCTTTTAGCAAAAAATGGTAATAGTCAGTTTCGCTTTTAGCACCAAAAGGAGATAGTCAGATTTGCCTCTTCGCTGACGACATGCTCATCCTCATAATGTGTAGCATCCGACCTACGCTAATGTTTGTTGCAATCAACTTCCACAGAAAAAGTAATAAAAAACAAATAGTAAAATACTAGGCGGGAGGAGGCGAGCCCCACGAGATATATTTTTTACGGGAAATCGATAATTCTGCTTTCTCCGCTCGGGTCAGCTGCTTTTCCTTCAACGCATCATTTTACGTACCGTGTCAATCTTCCCATTAAACGTGTCTGCTACCGCTACCACACAACGCTCCAGCTCCAAGTATTGAATTACTAGTTAGATATGAACGTTCACATATAATTAAATAACAGAGAAAATAAACTCTCAACTCTCACTGTTAAAGAAAAATGTTGAATAACATTTCGCATTCCAAAATAATAAAAATTTTGTAAAAACTACGGAACTTTTTGAACGTGCGGAAACAATGCATTAAGGCATGTGATTAGAACATTTTGCACTTTTGAGAAACATGTAAATAGAACATTTTAAAATTTTGAAAAACATGGGAATAGAAAGTTTTGCACTGGTCAAAAAGTGTTTTTGAAAAGCGCAAAAGGTTCTCGAAACGGAATTTTTATTACTTCGTTTGCGGACGACCTCTAAGTGTACGTCATGAGTACAATAAAGTCAGTAACATATACCACCCCACCCCTACTTTATTTAAAGGAAAACGCGCAAGCGATTTTGCATTCACCAAAGGGAGATATACTACAATGAAAAAAACACTAAAGTAAAAGTAAAGCCCTTGCTTAAAACTTTAGCATTCAAATGCAACTAATTCCGTATCTACTTCGGAGTACATCTAACAATACAGATCATTTCTCTTTTTAAATTTAAATCTTAGGTATACCACTTGAGGGAGTTTTCTTGAGTATCCTTGTAAATTGGGATGGTTATACTGTAAACTGATAAGTAATTTATATTGTCTACTTTCTTGGCGTAATTTATCCAGTTGCTTTGAATGGTACAACAAGCAATTTGTCTGTGAAGAACCAAAATGACCCATTTTCAATTTATGCTAAAATTAAAATGAGCTATGTCGAAAAAATACAGTCAATATTATAAGTGCTCACTATGCTAATTACGAGTTTCTAAAATGAGAAAATTGTTCTATTTACATGGTTTCATTAAGGTAACAATATCCGATTTACATATTTTTGATCCAAATCTTCTATTTAAGTGTTTTTTAAAAGTAAAATGTCTTACATGACTTTGAAAAGTGTAAAATGTCTTATATACATGTTTTTAAAAAGTGCAAAATATTCTGTTTTCAGGTTTTTTGAAAATTGCAAAATATTCTATTTACATGTTTTTTGAAAAGTGACAAAGCTAGTTCAATTTACATGCTTTTATGAACAGGTGATTTTAATTTGTTTTTGTGGATAGTGCATTTTGTTTTTGACTTAGGATGAATATGGGTCGTTTTGACAAATTACACACTCAATAGTAATGATTATAGTTAAAAATAGTGTCCTACTATTAGTTGAACTTTTGAGTGCAGCTCAGTGGCGATGGCCCCCAAGGATTCAGTTATTGTAACCAGTAGTACCCATTATGAGTATAGGAATGTTGCCCATGCAATTTAAAACTCTACATTGTGAATACTAAACGTAACATTTCTAGATCCACTACATATGACAAATCAGTTTAGAAGTTTTTAAACATAACAATCTTCTTAAATAAAAATAAATGGACACACAAACTTGGAAGATATAAAATATGTCACAAATGCTCATGAAACAACAATAAATATTGTTTTTGTGTTTAGTTTTAATATCAAAGTAGTAAAAAACTTATGATACACCTGTCAAGCCATATTTAACCTTGTTTAAAATTGTAAACTGATCTTAATACACTATAATAATATATAACTATACTATAGATTACTATAATATATTAAAAACACCTTGTAATTATTTTTGAAATCGAAAATTTTGTATTTAAATACATATTATTTATGTTAAAATTTGATCATGAAAAAATATGCATTAAATAATCTCATTACTATTATACGTACTTGTAGTTGTAACATCCTGTTTTTTGACAATATAACGTATGGTATTTTTTATTACATTTGAAATAAAACAGGGAACAATAGCGTATGTATTACATTTGGATTTTAAGTTATTGGAACAAAAATGGGACTGCAAAAAGATTATTCAACACCTGCATTTTGCAATTTAGTTGCTTTTTTTCTAATTTAGAACTTATTTGCATTTATATAGTCATTTACCCGATACACGAACTCTGTATGTAATTAAAAGTCGCAATTTGATGTAGATCGAAACATTATTTTGTTTATCAATGTTGAGCAAATTAGTACTGAAATAAAAATAAAAAACCTACAAATAACGACATTATTTCATTGATTATTCCAAAAGACACAAGTTGTCTGGCAGCTTGCATCACTTGCATGATACTGATATTTATATAAAAGCTGTAAGAGTTCGTTTTTATATTTAATCCCAAGCCAAAGCTTCAGACAGATTCATTCCAGCTTTCTGCAGCTCTTGAATATCAAAACTTTGAAAAGTTGAGCAAAATTAAGAAGTAGTAATATTCCATTTATTTTATATTTTACATTTTTTATTTGAAATTTCGATTTCAGGGCAAGTTAAAATATTGCAACAATATTTTTCAAAATTTCAAATTATTTTGATTTTGGTAGGTAACTGTATTAAAACTTGCGGCCGTTGCATTCTAAATCATTTTTTCTGTTTGAAAACATTATTTTTAGTTACGAAAAAGGGTATCGGAGAAATCGAGCTTGAGAAGAAAATGTCACCGTTTAAATTATATTTTGGAATCACGGTATCCTTAGCTCTGCTTGTATCATCTTCAAATGGACTTTGCTGCGGCTATAAACCAGTTGCACTTGGCGTTGGTTGTTGCGGGTATAGAAGTTGCAACATTTTTTGTTGCAACTGTGGAGGACACAGCTGCGACCAACACTGCCAACAATCTCAGCTGAATTCGGACCATGCGTAAGTTTTAAACCCCCAGTTATTTAAACCATAAGAATATTTGTCAAACTTGACAGCAGCGTTAGAATGATTTTTGAATGATTCTGTACTATAAAAAAATGTAGATATTATTTTTAATTTAATAATTATTATTGTTTTAACAGTAAATCAGCTCAGAGTTTTGCTACAAAAACTTTGACAGCCCATCAAAAACAGGAGAGCAGCCCGCATGTCGATCTTCATACAAATCAAACTCGCTATGAGCTAATTCACGAAGATGCCGTCACTCTTGCTGTTTTTAGCAAGATTGACGAAAACAGGGACAGTGTCATCGACTACAAGGAAGCTGCCGACTACTACCAGAATATTGTGACTGGTTTCGGTTCGGCTGCGAGTAGGAAGCAAGCGGATCAAGCAGATAAGGACAATTTTCTTAAGGAGTTTAATAAAATTGACTCTAATGAGGATGGCATCATTCAAAAATGCGAATTCGATTCTTCTTTTAAATGCGAAGCTTAAACTTCCAGTTCTGTAAACATGTAACTTTAACACAAAGTCACAGTTACTATATAATGTAAAGAATTCAAAATCATCTATACTTTGCATTAGATATAAGTCATAATTAATTATGTACTTTGTAAATTAATTGTTTAAAATTAGCTCGTCTACGTAACTTACAATTGACAAAAATATACTTACATTTTGATCTATAAATTCAATTAAAATTAAGGGAAAAAAATGTTTTGAACAAAATCAGGCATGAAATAGGTTGATTTAAAACTCTTTAAAATTTGGAAAAGATACGGGATTCCCTCATAGTTTTAGAGTTTACTAATTTACTTTTAACATGTAAGTGGTTGAAGGCGGGATTAAAAAAATAAAAACCGTA
This sequence comes from Dicyrtomina minuta, assembly GCA_949802685.1. Lineage (NCBI taxonomy): Eukaryota > Metazoa > Arthropoda > Collembola > Symphypleona > Dicyrtomidae > Dicyrtomina > Dicyrtomina minuta. The sequence goes on along the minus strand of OX461808.1, from coordinate 20,861,521 downwards.
TTTCTTTATTACAAATACAAATATTGTAATTGCATTTTACTATAATATGGTCCGCTCCTATAAAATAAAATGTGTTTCTAACGCCAAAAATAAAAATAATACAGAACTGCAACATCTCGTACCTCGATGGTGCAACAGGCATAGCGCGTGCGTCTCTTGATTTTAAGGTCGTGAGTTCGATCCTAGCTAGGGCTAATAGTTTTCACACATTTTTTCATAAAACCGATGATTACTTTAATTTAACATAATGCATAATGCATATTATTATGTGTAGAAGCAATAATAGATAGGCAGACTATATATCAGATTCGCTGTAAAAAATTAAAAACAAATAGGCCTATGTGGACGTAATTAATTCTCAAATGGCCCTTTGTTTCCAAACTGTACACATAATAAATCTATAAATATGATAGTTTAGTGGAGTTTACATCAAGAAGCCACCATGTGCTGCGCAACCTTGACGCTCGTATATTTGGGAATTAGCAATACCAATAATACATACCGTAATAGGAAATTAAAATCCAATAACTATTGTATTTAGTGCATATTAAAATCTAAATGCAATCTGTTTAAAAAGTTGTTGTTGAAATCTCGAGGAACTATTTTATAATAAATTGGAATTATTTTTATCATGCATTTTTTTAAGTTTTTTACAGAATTGTTGTTATGGGCAAACCTATTGCTTGTTTTTAGTTCCGTTTCAGGTGAACAGATTATGCTTTATCATTACAAAATAATTAAGTTTTATATTTCTTCATTAAAACATATCATTTAATCATGTGGAGCGAAGGAACGTTTAACATACATACAACTCATGATAACATTTTTATGATCATTATAAAAATATAACAGTGGCAAAAATACAGAATTTTAAGCTTGTTTACATAAACATATAATACAGTGATAGCTACAACTGAAAGAGGGAATGCCAGGATGCTAGATTCGCTCGCCCAAACCGTTTGCAGCTCTATCAAAGTTTTTTCTAAAACAAATAAAGTTGTGGGACTTCTCAAGACCCCTCATCAATTTTCAAAGACAGAATTACAACTAGAATCACAGTGTGAAGTCTGCAGAGTGGTGAGATGGAGGGCTTGCAGTAAGATTGTACTTTTTACATATTTCTAATATCTAAAAGATATCTTCTGTGAAGAACCAAAATGGCCCATATCCAATTTAAGCTACAATCAAAATGACCTTTGTCATAAAACAAAGTGAGAAACATTTGTAAAATGTTAATTCAGAGATTTTGAAAAGTGTAAAATGTTCTATTTTCATGTTTTTGAAAAGTGTAAAATGTTTTATTTACATATTTTTTGAAAAGTGTAAAATGTTCTATTTTCATGTTTTTGAAAAGTGTAAAATGTTCTATTTACAAATTTTTTGAAGAGTGTCAAATGTTCTGTTTGCATATTTTCAAAAAGTGCAAAATATTCAATTTAAATTCTTTGAAGACATATTTCAATATTTTTGTAGATATTGGATATTCTTTTATGCTAAAAATGGATATGGGTCATTTTGGCTCTTGGCAGACGATATGCTTCATTTTGAATCTTCACTTACGATAAACAAGTATATAGAGATTTTCAACTAAATGCTCTGTACACAAAAACTAACACAGATAACTGTCTCAAATTCAGCTACGCTCCATGCAGCAACAAGGAAATATCCGGAGGCAAATCCTACAACAGCAAAAAAAGTGGAAGGATTGTAAATGGTGTAGAGGTGATCCCTCACGAGTTCCCATTCCTAGTCAGAATGTCATATGGGGAATCAATGCATTTATGTGGTGGTTCAATTTACAACAAAAATTGGATTATTACGGCTGCACACTGCGTTTACATTTCAGAAATTTTGGAGGATCCTGAATTTACTATCGTCGGGGGTGATCATGACCGTACTAAGGTTGAGCCTACTGAGCAGAGGTTTAAAATAAAATCAATCGTATCTCATGAGGATTATAATACTAGTAGTATGGAAAACGACATTGCGCTCATCCAAGTGAGTCCTCCATTTGAACTCAACAGCGCTGTGGCTCCAATTTGCATAGCGCCCAAAAGACATGAGCTCAAATTGGGAGAAAAAGTACGAGCAATTGGATGGGGAAGAATATCGAGCAACGTCACTGTGGCTGCAGAGACTCCCAAAACAGTCCAGATCAAAGTCATTGGGAATGACGAGTGTCGAGACTTGTACGAAGGATTTTACAACGTCGTACAAGAAAAAGTTATCTGCGCCCTACCCTTCTCATCCACCCCCGCCGGCACCTGTTTAGGGGACTCCGGTGGACCACTTATTATAGATAGAGACGGAGTTCGAATTTTAGTTGGACTTGTGAGTGCGGGTCGGGTGAAGGATTGCGCTGGCCCCAAGAACCCATCCGTTTTTACAAGTATCCCATATTTTCATGACTGGATTGTTGCCCATGCAATTTAGAACTCACGCATTTCCCTTGACATATTATGGAGAATGGAGATAGTGTATATAGTGCATATATTTGAAACACATTTTAAAATAGCATTTTTCAAAATTTTTAACATGGGTAAGATCCCCAGGACTCCATTAGCCATACCCTGGCTCTATTAGCCACCTGAGACCCGGCTTGCATTATAGACCCATTTTGGATTTAAAATACAAAAGTTTGAGCTAAATAAATTAGCATTAGCCCTTGCCTAATAGTAAAGACCGGGCTTGTATAAGAAGATCTGGCTGATGTTGCAATATATTAACGTGAAAACAGAATAATTTGTGCTTTTCAAATACACGCAAGTAGAACCTTTAGCAATTTTTAGTAGCGAATAATTGAATTCTATATTTTGTACTTTTTTAAAACACGTAATTTTTAATTCAATAATGTGTAAAATTTACAAAATATTTCAAAAACTGAAATTCACGCAGATTTTATGAAAATTATGAAAATCCCGGTTTCATTATCATTATATTATTGTATTCCTATTTTAAAAATAAATTGTAATATTATTTCGCATGCAAACCTTCGAAATTGTAATTTATTTAAAAATATATACATATGCTAAATAATAATGCCTAATGTCTAAATCCACTAATGTTTGACTCCGTTAAATCTAAATATAAATGCAAATACGTTAATTTAGCTCTATAGTTACCTTTAATTATTAAAACAAGTAACTAACATGTAAGTAGCACTTGTCGAAATAAAATTAGTTACAAAGTATTTTAACCAAAAACGTTCGTCAAAAAAATTTAAATCTTACCTCAATTTTGACTTCCAGCTGCTTCAATTCAAACTCAACAGTTAAATTTTTCACATCAACCTAAACGTCCCACACTTTAATTTTCTAGTTAAAATGTTCGTCGTAAAAATTAAAACTGGTTTTTGATAATATTTTGATTTGTACACTACTGATAAATTTGTTTACAAAATTGATAAAACTACTGACTATAGAGTGCACATGCTGTAGCGCGTACTTTTTGGGGGGACATGAAGTTTTAGTACGTCAAATACGTGTGGGTTTAGAAAAATTATTTTTATAAACTTGGGGGTTCCACTTTGTTTGTAATGTAAGTGTTGAACTGCACATCTGTGGGTTACGTTACGAGAATGGACGTTTCTTTAGCTCCGCGGTTTCATATTCGATTTCAAAGTTTTAGTTCTGGACTCTAAACGCGTGACTTTTTGGTGAGTGTGTCAAGAGTCAAGGCCAAAGAAAGACTAAATATCTACTTACGTAGTTTTTGTCTTTTCCTGATGAGTTTCATCCGGGAGTTGGACCAACATATTGGATTTGACGAGGGGGAAAAGAAAGTTCATGCGTCACCTTTTGCTTTCACTTTTACAACTACGTCCACGTCCACGCGTCCAACTTGACCCCCTAACTAAATCAATACGTACAATTCGCTTTCCCTTTTTATCATCACACGTCTCTATTTCCTGTATTCAATTCTTAGCATACTATTCTCAATTCTCAATGCTGTGTGATACTACGTACATATCGTTGGTGAAGAATCAAAATGAGACCCATAACCATTTTAAGCTAGAACTAAAAAGTGCTATGTGAAAAAAAACACTATATGAGATAGATGTAGAAAATGTTAGTTACGAGTGCAAAATGTTCTATTTACATGTTTTCAAAAAGTGCAAAATGTTCTATTTATATGTTTTTGAGAATTACAAAAGGCTTTATTCACATTTTTTCATAGAGCCCAAAATATTTCATTTACATGTTTTTAAAAAGTGTAAAATGTTCTATCTACATGTTTTCGAAAAGTGGAAAATGTTCTACCTACATGTTTTTCGAAAAGTGTAAAATGTTTTATTTACATGTTTTTAAAAATTGCAAAATGTTCTGTTTACATGTTTTCAAAAAGTGCACAATGTTCTATTCATACGTTTTTGAGAACTACAAAAGGCTCTATTCACATTTTTTCATAGAGCCCAAAATATTTCATTTACATGATTTTGAAAAGTGCAAAATGTTCTATATTTGTATTCTTGCCTGATCCGGGTAGATTTATATATACATATATATATTTTGTAGATAGTGCATTTTATATTGAGTGATTTAATTCAGTTTTGTTAGGGGCAGCCTCGGCTTAGCGGTAAGATAAAAAGTCCTTTATGCCTCTCGCAGTGGTCTTTTCAAATGGGCAAGAGAAAACGACACGCCGCTTTTTCGTTTTTTTTTTGACATATTCGCAATTTGTTGCAAAAGTTCTCAATGTTTTGCCACAACAGTAGCACATTTATGTATAGATAAATTAATTGTGTCATATTCTACGTCTCCTCACACGCACTGGGGGGCTAAGGGTTTAAATTGTAGGTAGGATAACCCAACATGATACCGGAAACCGGACTCTGTGATTTTGATTTTATTACTGCCTGGATTAATATAGATGATATAATATCGTTTGCGAAGAACAAAAATTCATCAACAACTATACGATACAACTACTGTAATAACAATGAAAAAATAAAGCTACAGGTTCTTTTGTATTCAAGGTGCTAATTAGAAAAATAAATTAAATGTAATCACTCAATTCTTGAAACCATAATGTTGGCAACATACAATTAATAATTTAAGACGATCCACCTTAACGTGATTCTTGTCATTATTTATTAAAGTTAATGTATTAGATTGTCCACAATGGGCCTAATTGGCCCTGGTGGTGTCCATGTTGATTAATATCATGGTCTTCTACATCATTGTCGCAACAAGAAAATATAATAATGTATTAGGATGTCCGTATGGCAAGTAGATTATCATTCAAAAACGTGGTTTGTCTTTGAAGTCTTAAGAATAGTTAAATGCTTTAAAAATGCCCACTATAATATTTATCCTTTTAAAGCTATTCCAGGTCGTATTCTAGAATCCTCCCTTTTCAGGCACTGCAAAGAGAAAGAAACCGTCGCTCATGTTCTAGAAAAATGTCACGTGGGAAGCCGAAATTCTGCTATTATTAGATTATAATCTATTACGGGGTACAACATGCGTGTATTCCACAAAGCGGGCAGCGCTACTGATACAGCACACGTTTTAAGTTTTACAAAATAAGTCAGCAAATAAAGAATAGGGCAGCACCAAACACTCAACAAACAACTAGTACAGCAGGATAAATCAATTAAAGCTCTATAGTTTTTACTTCTTCTTTAAATCAACAGTTTTCTCAAAATGCCCACATCATAAAACACCAATGTACGAAGTGAAGAAGTAAATAGCCTATTGTTAGGTGTATTGTTTGTAGGTCAAGTGGTAAAGAGGCGAGGTAGTCCAGAGGTCTAAGGGCTGAGGCTATCTTCTGATGGTCGTGGGTACAATTCCCACTCGGGGGTCTATCGTGAGGTAGATTATCCTTAAACGCCCGCCTCTCCTCGTGTGTGGTGACTACGAAATTTAAAGCTTACTTGGCTCTGTGTTAGTACGGGGTAAGCTAGCCACACCTGCCTGTTCCTGGAAATCAGCGATTACGCTGAGGAACTTGACAATAAAGCTATTACATTTACATTTACAAAACCTAATTCTTTCATGCGATAATTCCAATTTAGACCAAGGTATAGAACTTATAGGTATAAAACTAACTATAATATGGTGTGCTAGTATTTGCGTTAACAGTTTTCCGAAATTTAACTGTTTTAAAGCTATTTAACAGTATCTGAGCATTACTATATCGTCGAAGAAGAGGCAAATAGGATCATCTCCATTTCGAACTAAAAGCATTTATGATCATCTCCATTTTTCAAAAAATACAGCTAGTCTGATATGGTAATGATTAGTTAAGGGTTTAGTAATTCTACACTAAGTACATTAGCGGTCACCCATAAATGACGTCATCAAAATATCCCCATATAACGTCCCTATGACCCCCCTGTCATCAGATTACCCGCTACGTGAATGGTTATCTTTAGCATGAAACACCATCAATATCCAAGAAGGTTGCTTTGCCATACTCATGACGTCATTTATGGGTTATTCCTTGAATTTTTTAAACTTTGAATAATGATTTGTTTATGAATCAATTAAATTAAATTAATACATTAGTGCATTATTCATGAACGCATGAATTAGTTTATCAATAATTCATTACTGAAAGTTTAAAAAGTGCAAGGGGTCACCCATAAATGACGTCATGGGTATAGCCAAGCAAAACCTTCTTGAATATTGATGGTGTTGCATGCTAAAGATAATCATTTAAGTAGCGGGTAATCTGATGACAGGGGGGGGGTCATAGGGACGTTATATAGGAATATTTTCATGACGTTATTTATGGGTGACCCCTAATGTACTTAGTTTCGAATTACTATACCCTTAACTAATCATTACTATATCAGATTAGCTGTATTTTTTGAAAAATGGAGATGATCATAATTGCTTTTAGTGCTGAATGGAGATGATCATAATTGCTTTTAGTCCGAAATGGAGATGATCCTATTTGCCTCTTCGTCAACGATATGCATTAAAAAATTATCAGATTGGACACCGTAATTTGGAGTTTACTATAATTAGGATATGCGGGACTTCTGTAAATTCAATCACCCACAAAGTTTGTGCCACTTCCATAACTAATGCAAGCAGTGCAAGTGCAATTCCGATAAGAAAACAGTAGAACGCGGACGCAATCAACGAATCGCTTAGAGGAAGCGATTGTACTCCGACATCAGTATTTCTCTTGTATTTCGGTTCATCGCTGTACACCCTTTCTAGAAACCATTTTGTCCACCAGCGCCGTCCAGCCTCACGCATTTCGAAACAAAAGTTGACAATTCCGACATTATAGAGGCGGACAAAAGTTTCATGAGCTACATCCACGTTTCCAGTTTGGAACTGCCATGATGTAGGAGTGACGAAAAAGGTTTCATTGGACAGAAACATTGATTTTTGATGAACATTCCAAAGGAGCTCCGAAAATACCGGAACCGTTTCCTTAGCAATCAACATGCCCAATTTGTCTGTTGCAAAAATCTCCCTTAACTTCTTGGAGCTTTCTAAAGGATTGCTTAGGATTGTGTTGGCAAAAACAAGATGGGATTCGATTAACTTGAGTCTTTTAAAATTAGATGACAAAGGAGCGTAGACTGCAAAAGCTTCAAAAATTTTACCAAAGTCTACTATTGGGTCCCAACTAAAAATACTATAATTCTCGCTGATGAGATTCTCCAAGCTCTTTTTCATAATTACAGAGGAGGCGACGAGACGGTAGCTTTCCCAGTGAAAGCTGAAAGCTAAGTTAATGAAAAGGGCACCCATGACCCAAAAGGTATACAAGCAAATGTGACTCGTGTTCAGCCGGCCAAAGAACGCGTGAGTTTGAAGGACAAATGGGGACAATGCTATTTCAAAAGCTCTTGAAAGATTTGTGTCGTCCAGTGTAAATTTTGTATGTACAGCAAATAGAGCGACTGCCACGCAAAAAATGACCCAGACTGAAACGTCAAATGGCAGAACAAGAAAGTAGAAACAGGACCTCCTCTCACCGCTGTCGTCTGATTGTGAGCTGATTTGAGTTGCATAGAACAACTCAACCGAGGATTTTCCTACTGTTTCAGATAAAACATTTTTGCTGTAGCGTAATGCTGAGAAAAATGTTATAAACCCTTCTCTGCAATTGTCCCCATAAGATGAGTATTTGTGGTGCTCCTTTAGAGTAAAATTTAAGCGATGAGCAATGGTCTGCATAATTAAGATGATTGGGAAATAAAAACTGTGGGACAAATACGTTTAAATGGAAGTCAGACGTTTGTTTAGGAGGTGATGCGAACTAGTAGGTTCAATGCCGTAGGAGACGGTGACAGATGATTGATAAAAATTATATCAAACCTCTTGTAGTTTTTTCAAAATTTTTTTATATGTATTTAGTCTAGAGATTGAAAGGTCTTGCATAGGCTTAACGCACGCAACCATCCTTTCACAATATACCTGAATTTGTTGCAGATAAGGCTCTGGCATCTGTGGATCGTTTATAGAATTTAGTTGAACTAAAATAAAATTGAGGGGTATTTTGCATAAAGCGTTGACGTGAAGCCAATAACTTTGGTATTTAAAGAATTTTGGGGTAATCAATATGACGATGTCAACGTTTTTCTCAATGTTGTTTCGTAGCGGGGCGCTCCAATTTCTGTTTGATAAAAGGAACTCATCCATCCACCTCATTTCGGTCTGTGTCCGCGGAACAGAAGGAATTACAACGTTCACATAACAAATTATCTCATTATGCCTTTAATACTGAGCCCATCTGTTCAAATGATTTTAATTGCTGTGAATTTGAGCTAACGATCTGTAGCTTTGCAAAATATCACTGAGGATACTTTAAAGAGAGAAGCCAAAAGTTTGTTTGAGATTTTTAATAATGACGACAATCTGACAGTTTTGTAGAGGATGCAATGTATCCTGTAGAATCAAGCGCTGTTCTTGTTCAATGGGATAGATTTGTAGTTGTGGTTTACATGAAAATAGATGCAAGAAAGAAATCGTAATGACGACAAACAAATTTGCGGAATAGAAATTCATTTTTCTTTGACTTTTGAAAACTGTGTTGGGTCTAATGTGTAAGCGTATGCATTGGCTTCGCTGAAGCTACTGACAACTTGAATAATGCTTCTATGTACAGATAAATAATCGTTTAAATAGTAGTAAAGCATGAAACGAGTGTACACTGTTCTAGTGACCAACTGACGCTCCCGAACAGGAAGAACCATCAGGAAAACAAATAAAACACTTTTTCCGGTGCAACCATAAATAAATTATAGCTTAACGTTTTGAATAATTATTTTAACATGACATGACCTGCCAACTAAAACTATCACAACACTTACATTACACACAAACTATGCACGGCATGCTTGACTGCAGCAGCGGATCCAGTATTTTTTTCTGGGGGGGGGGGCTCACAATGTTAAGCCGTCATATTGGAAAATGGCCACTCCTATCGCTACAATGCCCCCTCTGTGGATCCGCGGCTGGTTGACTATATTCATTACCCGGATACAAATGGGTAAACTCTTTTAATATAAATGCTCAAATATTTTCTTTCAGTCAACATTAAAGCCTAATCAGCCTAATGTTTAATGTGATTAAAAATGTAAGCATTAATGCACATGCAAAATTCAAAAATTTTGCAAAGTAAATGTTGGTACGAGAAGTGAAAGGAAAAAAAACGATTTGTAATTGGATTTTACAATATATATGTCGTAGTCCAGAATTCGATTAGTCCATTGGCCCAATGGACTAGGCCACAAGCTACATATAATCTAAATATTGATTGGATTGACTCAACGCATTGGTGATCTCCCTAAGTGGCCCACATCAAAATACAAATAGCCGCAATCCTATGCTTAGCAAAAACGTTCACGCACTTGAGTCAAAATTATCGCAACGCCTGCAATTTATACACATAATTAAATTATTACTAAAACTCTTGAAGTTCTTTATTGGATCTAAATTAAATAAATTATTTAGAATTCTTTTTTCACATATTATTTAAATAAAGATTATATATTTATCCCTACTTACAATATTTGAAGAGTTATATGACAAACTGGAAAAAGTCCATTTTTCAAAAATTTGATTATATGCGTGCCCTATGCAATTCAACCAGAAATCTTACTATGTTTATAAAATTTTGATAAAAATCACAGTATTACCAACAAAATTTTGAAAAATAACTGAAATCATTTTTAGGAAAGACGCTATACACTATTTGCTTTTTTATAATCAGAAATTTATATTTATTCTGTAAGTGTACGCATCTACGCATATAGATATTACGATTACAATAATTTTGATTTCCTTATTATTTTTCAATTAAATACTTGACATTTTTAAAAGAACATAATATATATTTTATTGTGGTTTGTATTTTTGTCTTAGCTCTTCCACTTGATTATCAAGATGTTCAACAGGAACACCATTCGGACAAAATCTGCCGCCGATGGTGGAGCAAACTGTGGAAAGGCCTAACTCAGACTGGATGTCATCCACCCAAGCAAATTGCTACCCGACTGTTTGGACGGGGAGGCAGGTGTAATTTCCTCTCAAACTCGCTTCTTCAAAAAGCAAAAACTCCGGCGCTTCGCGACGGATTTGGCAACCGTGGGCCCAAAGTAGATGCTGAGCTTTCGCAAACACTGGCTTCAACAAAGGAGCAAGATAACTTCAGTGTCGCTATAATATAATCTATGAAGTAAATGCATTTCATTAAAAATGTAGTGGTTACTCAAAAATTTAAATTTTGAAACATTTTTCCTATGAACTTTGTAATTATAATAAAAATAAATAAGTTTATAAGTGCAAGGGCGGCTTGTAGCGTGCTTACTACAGAATAACAGACAAACAGTCAAACCCATTTTAATTCATGTTGTAGGTCTGTACAAAGAAGTTTATAAATAGTTGATGATTCAGTTGACATCAAGTATGGACTATCCCTGACTCAAACTTTAGCACCGTGAGAGCAGAGGGGATGGCAATGAACTCCCCAGAACAACAAATGCACTATGTCTATGCAGATGTAAGCGTGCTGAGTCGGGTATAAATTGATCACGGGGGTAGGGCGGCGATAATTAGGTGATAACTTCGTTGACATCGTTTATAGACCATTTATAAGTTGTCGTAATTACATGGGAGGGGGCTGGTAAAAATTAGGTGATAATTCTTGGCATCATTTATAACGTCATCTACGTGCCATCCGTATACGGAATAAGGGTTAAGGGCAGCTTTATTTGCAAGGGTCAGATGTTTCAATCAATATTAAGACTCTTCTTCTAACATGGATCCTCGTGTGACCAACATACCCTGTACTAACAGATCCAAGTAAGCCTGTAATGATATAGATCGCCACACTAGTGGGGAGCCCGGCGTCTAACATCACGAACCCACCCCTGTCAACAGTAATGGAGAGCCCTAGACGCTATGCCTCGCCCGGCACCACTGGACCACCAGGGCTCTCGTATGTGTTATGTACTTCACTATTTGGGATGAGTACTAATATTTAGTTGCATTTATGTTGTATGGGTTGGTGTACTATGGTGCATGTAATGGATGCCGTGCGGTATGGGTTAAGTAATGGCAAGGATGCGGTACTCTAATCTCACACTCACAAATATTTAGCCAATGTTATATTTTATTGTTAGTTTCAATTCCGATTCCCATTGCCGATTGAACTACAGAGTTGAGCCTCTCCTAGCCTCAACTCTGTTGTTTACATTTTGGTCAACTACACATCGCTGATGGTGCATTCCATTACAATTTATGACTCTGCTTTTCGTCTCCAATGCACTCAACCTTTTTATTAGTGTACACTATGTCTTCTTAATACTATAACTTAATACTAGTTTACATGCTACTCTATTTCTATATTATTGTAGTGGGAGTACTATAGTAGTTTAAGTAGGTATGTATGCATACATATGTAACATATGTTATCTACATTTATTTAATGGTTACATTAATGAGATGGGGATCTGTTAAACAGTGTTATTTGAACTACGTTTTTTATGGACGATCCCCATTTGTCATATGCACTCAATCTCATGTGTATGGAACACGTATCAAGCTGCACACCAATGTTCTTAATTCAAAAGTTTTTGTAAATTTCTATTATGTTATTTACACTGTCGAGATCGTCTATTCATGACGTCTTTGGCCATGTCAATAGGTCTGCCTGCAGAATAGTAACATCCCGTCTTAAACAACATAGATTATGTAATGATTACACTAATCGATAGGGATCTGTAAGATAGAGTTAATTAAATGACGTCATTAACATACAACATGCACATGTAAAAAATAGGTTAATATTGAAAAACTAAATTTGCATATCTTCGTATTTAGAGAGTAATGATTTAGGCGGCGTCATTTATGGATGATCCTAATAAAAACGTGTAACATTAGGTGACGTTTTTTATTAACCCTGCTAATAAAAGAGTTATTTGGACCAACCCAATAAAATAGTAAAAATCTGGGTTACATCATTTATGGGTTCTGCCATTAAAAGGGTGAAGGTTTTAGCAGAGTAATTCAGGGACCATCTCAATAAAACAATAACGCAATCAATTTTACTGTGTGGCTACTCTGGATTTTTTTAATACACTTTGTCTCCCCATCCCCCTACCCACCATCGTGTACGTAGGTATGTCGTTGCACGTGTAATGCAAAGATTTTTGCTATTCAGGTAGTTTACACTTACCCACCCCCCACCCCCGCCCCCTCTCTCTTACTTACATATCTGTCATAATCATACTGTGGGTGCAGCCGTAGTATTTATTATGCATCTTTTATCGTGTGTATTGGTATTTGGTTAGAAGTTATATTTGTAATGTTGTTTGGGTTGTTTTTGGAAATTTCAAATTTCAATTACTTCCAGCTAACCCACTCAACTTGCTAACGCTTGCAGTTTGCAGTGTTGCTTGCCTATTGGCAAGCACCACGAGGTGATTTGCTACACGTACGTCATCATTCCATCTGCTTTGCAACTTAGAACAAGATTACGATCTATACATTCATTCTTTTTATCAGATGAAAAATTAAGCCTCTACATCAACATATTGGCGAACACCCAGAAAAATGTTGACATTGTAATTGTGGTCCTTCCAAAACAGGATGTAGATCATGGGGTTGATTTTTAAGCTAAATAGATTTGCGAAATTCCCCTGAATTACATTATAGTGACGATTAATTCTCATTACGACGCTCCGCTCCCACCCCCTTATCTCTTCAACAATCAGTTACAATGCGGGAAAATATCTGTTTGCACTCGGGTACCGTTGCCAGACTACAAGTTCGCAGAATACAGATCAGCTTTCTACAAAAAGATTGTCCATACTTAAGAAGAACCGATCAAACTTGCACAGGTCATCAGTCACCTTCTACTACGGCTACCCACAAGACATTGTAAAACATATTAAGAAAAATATCGCGCCACCGTTCAAACGTTCTTGTCACGCAATTCTGACGTCGCTTACATTCAAATAACGGAAATCATCGCGTCCCGCCTAAATTTCACTTCTAAAGAGCTACACCCGTCAGTTTATCTTGTCTCAAGGAGTGGGCGGCGTTTCAGTTAAGTTTCTCCATGGGGTCACGTTAAGCTCACAATCTGACGAGACAGGTCAAACGAGGTCAAGTTTATACTTTCTTGTCATGCCCTTTGATCTGCAAGTGTGGATCATTTTTTTGTTTGCAGTATTACTGTTTTTTCCACTTTTAAAAATTACACTAGGCAAAACAAGTTTCGATATTGCTATTGAACTCACTTTGGCCCCATTCACCCTTCAAACACAAACGTTTATCGGGCGTGTGAATTTAACTCACAGTCGTGTCTACACTCTTTGGGTGCTGGGCGGTATTTTCATTAACATCATTTTCAGCTCCTACTGGCAAAGCTATCGCCTTGTGGCTCCTTCTATAAATGTGAAAAAGTCCTTTCTGGATCTAATTAATAGCAATTACAGCATTTACTTTTATGGCTCAAAGAAGGACTTCAGTCGAGTTGTTCAATCACGAGAGAGAGGACATTATAGATGCCAAGTATAAATCCAACGCTGCTCAGCACCTCAAATTATTACAGCCATATATCACACCAGTTCTAGGAATATCTGCTGAAACATTTCGTGAAATCATTGCAAGTGACGGATTGAGCATATTAATTATCAATCATGAGGTCCCAATATATCCCAGACTTCTGTGGAATGCTCGTAAAAAATCCTCATTTGTGACAAATGATACTTTTTTTGAAGGACATTGAAACGTCTCAGTTTTACATGGGAAACGTTGACGTTGCTTTTTAAGTATTTATTAACCTATTAAATGGTGGAATAGTTAAGTTATGGTCAAATATGGCGAAAAACTATGGACCTCTGGAACACAAACAAGATAGTGAATGACATGTTTGAAAATAAATTGAAGAGAAGGCACGAGATAAATAAAGGAGCTACGCCTTTACCTTTGGGCGATTCGTAAGTTGCGTCTGCGTTTTACTGCTATCTCATCGAAAATAAACTTGGGCTGCTGGCATTGGTTAAAGAAGCTATTCAGTCGCGTTTGTTGATTATTTATATCAATATAGCAGAAACGTAAACAAAACATTGTTTTTGCATTATATAAATAAAAATTAGAACATTTCAAAGCATACAGAAATATTACTATCTATTTAAATAATTCCCCGGTATTCTCAAAATTGTAAAATACTGGACTAATTTCATCGAGTCGTATATCATTCGAAAACTGAAGCCTCTTGTTTTTTACTATTTATAATAATGTTATATCATAAGCAATTTTTTGGTAAATACATTAGAAAACACCTTTGTAATCTTTTTCTTGCGGCTGAAAATTCTCAAAAGAAAATGTAGCTTTTAAGTGTGCTTAACAATTACTTAATGTCTAAAATTAAAGTTTAAAAGAGAAACATGTCATTGTATAGAAACATTCCAGTTGCTTTAAAGAAAGAGAAGGAGAGAAGAAACATGATCTTCCTCAATTAAACAAATATATTGGCCATTACTATCTAATGAGAACCAAATTTAGTGGAACAAGCATCTAAGTCCACATACGCTTTACGTCATGTAACAACAAAGTGCTCTTACCTGGTAAAATGCAATACCTTCTTGTTAAAATAAACGAGATTATTATACATGTATCTAATATACATGTGCCTCATGACAATTTTAAAGCTCTCAAAATGATCAAAATTAGTGAAGCGTACTTAACAAAAAAGGTTAAAGTTGATCAAGGCATGAAACATGGCGATCCAATATCTACTGTATTATTTATTCTAAGCTGTGAACTACTTTTAGCAACGTTGAACAATCAGCTTGTTACCCTAGGCCCAGGCCCATGTGTCAGTGCTCCTTAAACCAGTTAATTAGCTTACGCCGATGATACTATCATTTTTCTGTACAAACAAGATGAGCTTTAAATTGTTGAAAGTGAGTTACTCACATACTATAAATATTCCTGAGGCAAACTAACCCGAACTAAATGTGTAAGTTTAGTCAGAGACAGCTGGGCTCAAAACATTAACGTAATAAATTTTCCTACCAGTAATGACAAAGCTAAAATTTTAGGGATATGTTTTGGTTCCAAACAATATATGATAAAAAACTGAGATGAAGCACTGCAGAAATTTAGAGATAATCATTGTTTCTACAATAAAAAGTTTTCAAGTTCACCATGTTTACCAAACCCAAAAGACTGAACACGTTTATTTCACTGATCCTATTGTACAAATTCCAAGTTCTTTATTTTGCAGAATACTTTATATATCATGTCACTTTTGAAATCAAAAAATACATATGAAAAGAAAAGAGATGTTCATTCACACACAAGAGAATGCACGAGGGCTTGGAGTCAAACACCTTATAGCTCAGATGTCATTTTTTGCATCACGTTAGTTCTTCTAACAATAACTGAAGCAATCTGTTTTATGACAAGTACTAAATCACATGTCACTCAGATAATTACAAATAACTCGGAAAACGACGACCCATTCTATAGGCAACTTTTATGTATATTGCTTAGGCTAAAATTCAAATTTAAAAATATCAAACTAGACCTTTTTAATAAGATTCAAATAAATTGTGTATACATATCCAAAGAAGAAAGTAAATTTTTGAGATCTATGGGAGTCAATTTCTTAAAAGAAGTTTTTAGCGCCTCCTCAAACGATAAATTAAATGGGCTGCCAAGTCATAAACATCAAATATGCTCAAAGTTAGTTGCCAACATAAGGCCAATCATTACCAGACTGTGCGAGCAAAATGAAAATATAATACCTAACTTCTACAACCACTTCCATAATACTGAAATATTAATCCTACCATCCAATATCTACAACACATGCCTGTGGTCAACTCGCATCGCGTGTGATGAAAGCGATAGATATAAAATTATGAAGTTCAATTGAAAAGCACTACAGCATTCCTTAAACAACAAGGACAAAAAAATGATGTCGAAGTTTTTGCAAAATGTTCTCCTTGCACCTAAGTTAGCAATGTCAATCAGACTCACAATTTCAACTAAATGTGCTTTTGTTACGAAGTAAAAACTCATGCAAGAAACTATTTACTATGCAGTTTTTTCAATCATATTTGGACGTATGTGGAAAACCTCACTCTGAATTGCAAATCCAATTGGAACTCTAAATTAAATTATACGGTTGCAAAAGTCCTCTAAATAAATGCTTGAATCTCATTTTCTTTGTCGCTTACTCCACAATAAATGATTTTGTGTGCAACAAATATAACAATTTTAAGTATAATAAAGATCCCTCAGCAAGGCTTAAGCAAAAGATCTTTGGAACATTATACACAGAATTGTACAAGTCAAAAAAGAGCGAAACTTTTGAAGAAGCTAAATTTTTGAATAATGATGAATAATATGAAAATAATATGAAACTTTGCTAAAAGAATGAGAATAAATAAATTTCTGATTTAGAATAGAAGGCACAACAATTGAAATACAGTGTGTCTCATAATTTTAAACTTACCCCACAGTATGGGGTTTTCTTCTCGTCTAGAACGAATTTTTCAGCGAAATGTTTTTAATACGTTGACTATTCACTATTTATTAGGATTCCACTTTGATTGACCCCCAGGGGTCAAGTAGTTCTCATGCAAATAATTAAAAACCGAAAATCGGGTGTCTTAAAATTTTTAACTCACTTCAGGTTTTTTTAAATTCAAAAAGCAATATCTCCTGGCATAACCAATACAAAATTACGAAAATTGGTATGCGTACTCTCAGACTTGTTACTTATGCAAAGAATATTTAACTTTGATCATCGGGTCACTGTAGCTCCGGTATCATTGGAGGAGACGAGTCAACCTCGTCAACTTTTTTCCCTATTTGATAACATGCGAAAATCATGACTTGCACCACTAAATTCCTATGTACATGCGCAAATGTCAGTTGATTAAAATTTAAGTATGCTGTTCATTAGCACAATTAAATTCTCTACACAACAGCATGTAAGCTAATACTCAGGTCACTCGGGGTCACGAGACCTCCGGGATTTGACATTACGAAGAGTCGATGGAATGGGCTCAGCGGTATGCAACGCTCCGTAATGACTAGTGAATAGTCTAGTGAATAGTCAACGTATAATAAACATTTCGCTGAAAAATTCGTTCCAGAAGGAAAGAAAACTTCACAATGTGGGGTGAGTTTAAAATTATGAGACACACTGTACAGCTGTGAACTAGAATCTTGTTTTAATACTGATAGCCACCGTAGAGACCCTTAGGATCTACATACAGTTTACGATTAAAATAAAGTGTTTAACTGAGCACGTGAACATTCGATGATTTCATGGGAATTTGCTGTTCACTATGCCTATGCGTGCTAAATGAAAACAAATGGGAAGATTCTGCATACCAGCCTATCATATTAAATAACATATAGGAAGATTCTGCGTACAAGCCTATTGTATTAAATAATATATGGGAAGATTCTGCATACAAGCCTAACGTATCAAATAACATATGTGGCCTTGGGGCCCCAAGTATTTCAGCTCATACTTAGATTTTTACTAGAGCTTGTGTACAGTGTGTGCGGTGCTTTTTATTTTATTAGTATTATTATTATTCATAGTTTTAATTACAACAAAATTTATAATTCCAAATAAAGACACTTATTACTAAAAAAAGTTGCTCTGAAAGGTAATCAGTTTGCCTGAAAAAACATTAGTAATATATGAATAATTGTTTCATACAAATGATTTAGTTTTAAAACGTGATTAAAACTTTCTTGTTTTGACAAAGCCAGAGTTTTTAAGAAACTGAGCTAAAAATACAAGTATAGGCAGATGAGACTATATGCCACATCACTATCAATAACAAACAATTTTTAAAGGCCGTAGTTTTTGAAAGATCTCTGCTGATTACTATTAAGGACTGACGACCTAGTACGTCGGGTGTAGCCGCCATAGTTTGAATAGTACGCTGGTCTATTTAAAACACTATTCAATGGCAGTTTGAGGGTCTCTATTAATGCGCGGGCCTCAAATTATACGCCAGGTGTCAAAGCTCGAGTTTCAACAGTACGCGGGTCGTATTATTAGAGGAAATACGATAAATGTAAAATGTCAGTATCTGGTAGGGTAACTTTATAACAAGAAAAGATTTTGAAAAAAATTAATTATTTTGATACTAATTTTGGTATACATACTGATTTATTTCAACATTTATTTACGTATTTACGCTTGCTTAAGTCAATTTTCTAGGTTATTTTCTCAACGTTACTATATGCTGTATATTTTTGTGGGTAATAACTATCTATTTCATGTATATTTATATTAATACTAGTATTTGTGTCATTAAGATAAACAGTAACCTTTCTTATAATAGTCAGTAATTTGTATTTTTATCCAGCAATTTTGGCAATAGTCATGTGCTGATAACATAAGGTAATTTTGCAATCCAGGTGTTATACTTCGTGGATAAGATCTTCTGATTTTTGATTTCGTAGTTTCAATTCAGCCTTTTTTTTCTTTATGCAATTTAATCCAAATCTAAAAATTAAAAATTAAATAAGCCTTTCAAAGTGCTTTTAGAATATTTATATTTCTTTACATGGTAATTTACATTTAACACAGAACAAAATTGCCAGCGTGAAAACTATCATATGAGGAGTTTGCCAGCAAAACGCGTTAAGTCCATTTTTTCAGAAATTGAGATTATTGGTGCCTAAGAACGCCTAAGTACATATAATTCACGCTGTGCAATATCAGGGGTCAAAGGTCACTGGAACTATTTTAAATAATTCGCTCAAAAACCGTTTTTTGGCAAAACACGTTAAGTCCATCAGTCGCTTTTTTGCAAAACACGTTAAGTCAGGTTCCTGTGAAGTTGGGCCACATGGACTTAACGCGTTTTGTTAGCAAAGTCCTCATATGTTAAGTTTATCTAAATAGAAGTAAGATCACGCTGCCCCAAGACTTGTGGTCGAAGTCCCTATCCTTGCTTTTCAAAATTTGAAATAGTTTAAGGCGCGAATAACATTCACGTAATGAAAAAAAGCAAAGCAATTCACCACTTACCCTAAGTCAAGTCAAGCCAAGTCAAGTCAATGGGGTTCGGACATGTGACAAGTCAAGCCAAGTCAAGTCATTCGTAAGGGTCTGGCGACACTGGGTCGAAACGACGTTTCGTCGACGACATTTCGGAGCCGGACATTTCGCCGAAAAATAATTCGTCGAACCGACATTAGGTCGACGACGTTGCGTAGACAGACATTAAGTAGGAGACTGTACGTCGAAGGACATTGCGTTGGTAGACATTAAGTAGAAGACTGTACGTCGATAGACATTGCGTACAGACAGGCACTACAACTAATAAAATTACACCGCCATACATTAAGTAGTTATTAGATGCAGCATACGGCGATAATTGATTTCATATCGTGCAGCAGAAACGAATTAAAAATCTGACAATCGACTTTGTAATGTATATAATTTGATTTAATTTTTTCAAGTTCTTATGAGTACCCTAATTTATTACTAATTGTAAATATAATTTACTCGAAAAAGTCGGTAAACGGACTTTTCCTACCCGGACTTTTCCTACCCACATGGTTTCTACACGGGTTTTTCCTACCTGGACTTTTCCTACCCACGACCAAACCTATGACTTTTCCTACCAATAGTGGGAAAGATTATTTTACTAGCACGTTTTATTTAAAGCATGTAAATTAACTCAAGGCTGTAATAAAATACAGATTTGTGGGCATATCTTTGCGGAATGTGTAGTTTCTTATTTTGTACAAAACACCCAGCATTTTTGGAAAAATCCTAGGTTTGGTCGTGGGTAGGAAAAGTCTGGGTAGGAAAAATCCTACAACCGTAAATGTCAGCAACATAAACAAATTAAAATTACAACGATTCTATAAATTTAAAAAAAACTTAATAGAAACATGACAATGTAGGTATGGTCCTGGTTCATAGCAAAAATTCAAAGACTAAAAGTAGGCCATAACAGATAGGCTCACACGATAACCTGCATGAACAGAATCTCCTTGGCAATCACATTTTCATGATTTCGCTTAAACTTAAAAAAATGTATTTAGTTAGTACTAGCGCACAGAGTTTCTGTGCTCTGAAATATTTTTATCTTAATAATAAAATAGAAAAAATAAAAAATCACAAATTATTCACTATCGCTGTTATCTCACAAGATTTGGTCCGGAATATTTAAACTGAAAATTTAAGGCTATTTCCTCCAAACATTCTTCAATAGATTTATTAGAATATAAAATAGCACATTGCTAAAGTCTTGGTGTTAAATCCGCAAAAGCTTTGATTTTATCAATTGGGCTTATAATTTGCATTATTGTTGAGGGACAATAATTATAATTACATTGTGTAATTGGTGAAGCACGCTAATAAGAATTACTAATTACTGAATTTGGATGTGATGGAAATATTCAAAATTAGTATTCATGTTGGGTTCATTTATTTTACCTGCCATACGTACCTGCATCAATATCTATGCATTATAATTTGCATCATAATGCTGCACAATGCTGGTAGTTTTGAAAATCATGCTTGAGACCTAATCAATAAGCCAAAATAATATACCGTAAGAAGATGTTACCGACTAAGTTTGCTTCAACGCACTGTCCTCCGTCTTAGTAGATTCAACGTAATGTCTTTCAAAGAGATGTCTTTCGACGAAGCGTGTACAACGAAATGACTGTGGACGATGAGTGTACTACGAAATGTCTGTCGACGTCGACCTACTGTCGTTTGCTTTTCAATGTCGTACGGTGAAATGTCGTTTCGACCCAGTGTCGTAGAATGGCTCCACTTACGAAGATTATTATTAGTAAAGTTAAGCCAAGTCAAACATATTCGACAACAAGGCTAGTCAAGTCACAAAGTCAGGTTGAACTACATACTTTGCCGCTATTTTCACGCACATTTATTGGGTACTGACATTGAGTTGTAGGCACATTATTTACCTGTCATTAAAATCGAATTGTCGAAACGCAGAGACAGCCAGACGACCGAGACAGACCACAGACGATGAAACGAAAATCGCTTTCTTCATCCCCTGTGATCGTTACGGTTGTAGGATTATTCCTACCCGGACTATTTCTACCCGGGCTTTTCCTACCCACGACCAAACCTAGGACTTTTCCTACCCATGTACAAAAAAAGAAACTACACATCGCGCAAAGATATACCCACAGAATACAACGTTATTATACCTATATCTTTTGCTCTTCTTTCGTCCTTTATCAATTCATGAAGATTATATATTATATGTAATACTTTTGAGTGTTGTCTTACACCATCTTTTTCAGTTTTAATGTTAGGGATAGTTTACGTAAATTAACATAATTAATTAAAGACAATAGTCGCTATTATTTATAAAAACTTGTTTAAATGAAGTATTTATTCTTAAATTAGTAATAAATAATAATTAATAATAATTTAAATAATTTAATACACTCGTGTGACACTGCCGCGTTATTACGGTACACTCATAAATAGTAATACTTGTTTTTTGTTTCATGGTCATGGGTAGGCAAAGTCCTAGGTTAGGTCGTGGGTAGGAAAAGTCCGGGTAGGAATAGTCCGGGTAAAAAAATTCCGGGTAGGAAAAGTCCGTTTACCGTTCGTTACCTGCCTGTCCTCTGTACTTCTTTATTTGACCTCACCGCTGGTAGAACACGTGAACATGAAGTACATACGTACGTACGTACCTAGCTCGGTTTAAGGGCAAAAGCCTCAAAGTCTTCGGTTTCTATACGTATTTTGGAAAACAACAACTGGGAATTGCATATTCGACACTTTTTGAAAACCCTTAACTGTATAATACTTTATATAAATTAAGCTTATTATAGAAATGCAGTATTCATAATTTTAGTAGAAAACGCAATTATAGTAGATAGTGAGCCGATTACGCTTAAAAACAATTTTGAATTTTTTATAGATGTAATCTATCGGGAGTATCAAAAGTTCTCCTGCTATAACTAATAGACTTGCGCTAATTGAATATCCAACGATTATACTACAAAGTCCCTGACAGTATTTTCTGAGTAATAACAATAAATCATTTCTCGTACTTTGATACCTTTATGTTACATTACCCTACTCTAGTTAAAAGTAAATGTAGAAATTGTTTTTCACCAGGGGACTTTTAAAAAAAATGTTGAAATATGCTGTGCGCATTTGCAAATCAGACCTATTGGACTTTATGCATTTATTAGGATAAGTTTAATTTAGATTTGTATTACACAATAATTTTTAAGGGGTTACCAAAAAATGTCGAAACTACAATATCAAATTGTAGTTTAAAACAATACAAGGAGGAAGTGGGAACTAGAGACTTTGAGACTTTTATCCTGATCTACATGTTTGCTGTCATCCCCTTGTAGATTGCTCGGAAACTACATATAAACAACAGTCATTCATCAAATGGCTGTAGGAATACTAAATGTAATAATGTTACATCATATAGATATAACGAATGATATAATTCTCAATCGTATATTGTTATGAATTCTGAGTGAAATTCTTAGGATATCGTAAGTAAAGTCAAACCCTAAAAAATAGCCCTAAGTCAAGGCAAGTCGCTAGTCATCTAGCCAAGTTAAACTTGACTTGAACACCCTTGAAAAAAAGGTATGCCACGGCAAACTCTATGATGTTATAGTGCATCAAATGAAATTTCAAGGATTCTATGAAGGCCAACTTGTTATTAGTGGTGCAACAAGCTCATTGTGGATGTACAAAACAGTCAAATCCACATGGGCGAACAATATTAAACCGTTCTCAGCAGCTCCAATCTGCGATTGTGGTTTAATTTGGTTACCTTGACCTGAGTTGTTGCGATACGCATTTGCCACAGAACGTGTCCGATAATGTTCATTCCGACCGATCGGAGGGACCCGCATGTTAAAGGATGAACTACGTCTAGTTGAAGAAAACGAAGGCGCAGTATTCATCGTTCCTGTTTTTGTATTAGACTCTGATTTTTTAGGTTCATATTGACTGGAGATCTCGTAAGTCAAGTCCTGCAATTTTGGCTGCTCCCCTACGATTCTCTTGAGAAAATCACTGATCATATTCGAAATATGGTAAGGATAAGTCCCTTGGCCGAACATTTTAGCTGCACTTGTGGGGATACTCTCAATATCCGTCATAATAGCAGCTAGCTGACGGTAGTAGTGGCCATCAAGTCTTGATTTAATGAGATGTAAATCAACAGGATAAGTTTCTTTTCCTGCATACGCTTCGCAATTTTTGTGAAACATTTTTGAAAGAGGCAACGGAATAAGTTTTGAAATAAGTTTCGAAATTCTTTTCTGATCCTCAGCTGGCCAATTTTCCGAAAGACACTCTGCCCCAAACCCTGGTGGTCCTGACTGCGAGGATTCCTGGTCCTCGGGAGCAGGCTCTGACACTGAGGATACTTGTGTTGGTTCTGATTCTAATGGCTCCTCTTCATAAAGTTCTATTTTTACAATGTTAATCTTTTCAGAAACATGATTTGATGAGCCCGCGATGTTTAAGTCAGAAATTGGAAGATGTTCGGGGGTGTGGATCTGTCTCGGTTTCGGAATCGTGGGATTGACTGACTTCGGTGTTTGTGGTGGTGATGGTAGCGATGGTGGTGGAGGTGAAATCGTTGGGCTTGAGACTGATAGTGGATTCGATTCGGCTAACCTCAGATCTGTCATGTACATTTTATCATGTTGCTCAGTTGTTACTTTCATTTTCTTAGGGGTAGAACAACCCGAAGAACGCGTAGTTATAGGTACACATGCAGACAGAGCTGAGCATTCGGCTTCAAGACATATTCGATTATTCAATGGAATATCGTTCATTTTCTCTGCATTTTGAGATTTTGAGGTGTCTCCGACATGATAATTACTTGCTTTAACGCTGGTATTAATTTCATTGGCATCTGTAAAATCACATTATATTCCCCATTTATAAAGTATTCACACAAATTGAAACATACGTAGGTAGTATTGTACTGTAAGTTCCGCAGTACTGTTATATAGTATGTATTGGTGAAAGGGTAGCGTTCGTCCACTTGGGATTCGTGGGTTTGGTTTAAGTACGTTTGTTTCGTAGTAGCGAGGTTTGAGTCACGTGACAAAAGACCTCCGGCGTGACACCTCCGACCAAAAGACCGAAAATCAAAACACCTCATGGACAAATAACCTCAAGGAACATTACTTCCGGGACAAAAGAGCTCACATGTTTATGACCGCAGGACAAACCACCTTTTAAAAATTGACCTCTTGAAAAAAACTTGAAAAAACGACCAATGAATGAATGCCAATTATCTCCTTTAGTTATTTATAATTAAATGTGGTTTTTAAATTATGTGCAATTTGAATTCGTTTAACTATTATTAAATAAAAAACTCTCCCCAGATACCGTTTAGGAGATATCCTGAGTAAGCGATAGTTATTTACAACTTTGAAATGTATTTTATTTCAAGAGTCAAAACAATGTCAAGGGCAAGATAATTTTATTACAACTTCTAAGTTCAAAAGTTTTCAACTAATAAGAATTTAATCCATCGGCCACAAATTAGTACACCGGCCACAATTAGGCACCCTTACTATAAATCATTTGTATTATTTATTTAAGACACAAGAAGAATTACTTTACGCTATGTCAGATCCGCGTATTGTTACAGCATATCGTCGTCGAAGGATCAAGTTTGATCACCTCCATTTTTGATTAAATACGAGTAACGCAAACCCCAAATGACGACAAATGTATGCAACATGCATACTGCTGAATAGGGAACGTACGTAGCGTATCTACATATGGGTGTAAATCGCGCTGTTTGGTGATAATGTGATTTCAAAAATATAATATTTTTTAACTTTTAATGCGCGGTTACTTAATACCTGTACAGTTTTCAACGAATTTACATAAAGCTTATAAACTATCATCTTCGGGCAATTGTCTGCACAAACGTTACTCAGAATTTGAAGAGAAATATGTTATTATTTTAAAAGCGTTTTTTCATTAAAATGATATGGGCTAAAAGGTAAGTGGCAGTATAAGCGGGTGGAGTGGCAGTATAGAGGCTTTCAGGTATGTAGCAGTATAATCTAGTCGATAATTGTTTGTTGTCATCCATGTGAGGGTTTTGGCAGTATAAGCAAAATAATAAATTTGTGCATTCTTGCATACAATTAAGATTTATAGCTTATTCAGCTTATTTGGCTTAAATTTGCATACTATTCAGTGTTGTTCCTTCTTCCTATTAAAGTTTCATGACTTTTTTCCGCCAGTCGAGTTGAGCTCGAAGGCATCAAGAAGAAATACCATTTGTCAAGTGGGGTAGCAATCCCTACCCTTTCAAGATTCAGAGGGCAGCCTAGCAGTGAAACATAATGAAACCATTTCCAGTATCACTTCCAATGAATAATAACGTCGGAATTATTTACGTCCAGCCTTCGAAGGGAGCTGTGATAAACTTTACAATCGTATCGCGATTACAATGTCGCTCTCGAACATTTGCCACTTTTGAAAAAACTTGTTTTGCTGCCTACACTTTCACGTTTAATTTTGCCAATTGGAAATTATCAACATCAGTTCAGGAATACAATTATTTTTCATTGCTGTAATTTCAAAAGTTCTTGGCCGATTTTGAAAACAACCTGACTTTAGTTTTAGGATTCTTATACTTCATCTTCAAAACAAATTCAAGAATTTATAAAATTCGAAATTTTTTGATTTTTTTTTAAATGATTTTAAAGATTTGGTTTCTACAATTTATTGTTTGTTTGAATTTTTAGTCATTCCTGAAACAACTCAGCAGATAGTAGAGTGTGGAGTACAGGTCAGGATTTTCAAGTTTTATCAAAATACGATGAAAACTGTACGTTCTTCTGCGTTGTAAAATTGGAGAAATTCAAAACTTTTGAAATTGAGGGTGCGATTGTAACCAAACCATGCAATCTACACCGACATGTTGGTATGCGCAGTTTGTACAATATTCAACAGTATGCAATGTATGTATTCTGCATTTTGTCGTCATTAATGCATTGCGTAAGTCTTATTTAATAAAACTATGGAGATGATTATAATTTTCTTTTAAATAGAAATGGGCAAATGAGATGATCAAACTTGATCCTTCGCTGACAATATGCAGTAAGTTGTAAAAGCAAATCAGCTTTAATTTTCAAGTCGCCTGTGAAGAATCAAAGTGACGCATCTGTAATCCAAACAGGAATGAGCTATGTTGAAAAAAATTCGAATGGTATATAAAGATGCATACAATTATAATTAGGAGCTTTAGGCAGTGTAAAACGTTTTATTTGCACGGCGTTTACAAAGTACATCATGTTTAATTTACATGGTTTTTGAAAAGTGTAAAATGTTTTATTTAGGAGTTTTTTAAAAGTACAAGCTGTTTTTCTTTCAAAGTTTCCAAAATTTCAAAATGCTCTATATCTATGCGTTTCCATGCCTTCAGGATCATGATAATTTAATAATCTTGTTGATAGTGAATTTCATTAGTGCCAGAAAACGGATATGGGTTATTTTGATTCTTCACAGAGGTAATCAATCCTATAATATAATAGCGGTCTTCATAATTTAATTTTACAATAACTATTTTTTACTCTAAAATATCTCTAGTGACGTTAACCAAGTGCTTATTATTGCCCAAAAAATGCATAAAAAAAAAGCTTTTAACTTACATTTAACGATAAACTTAGATCCTGGACCAACTTTGCAGAACCGCGATGGAACTGTTTCAATAATTTTAAACTCAGCGCTTCTTCCTCCATTAATGTTAGGAGCAGTGAAAATGTCGTTTTCATGAATAACAACAAACCTATTTTGCTGAAAAAACGGACCGATGTAATCATAAAGTAAATCTTCAGGATCAATTTCTTGGTCCTTTCGACTAACGAAAATTTCTTTTCCAAGTTCAACGATGACAGGATATTCATAGAATACCTTATCTCCAACATTAACTTCTAATTTCTTACGAACCACGTCATTTAAAAGAATGTGATCTTGTTCGCAGTCACCAGCTTTAGCCACTTGAATCATACAGATCATGCTTCTATTGAATTTTCCTTTCAAGAGAATAAAATTTAGACTCCAGATGAGGCGGCAAGTCAATGTGGGCTATACATGGGAGCAACATAATACATTTTAGTTTATATCCAACTATTATCATTCTTATCTAAACTAAACCAAAAAAATTGAGAGCTGGTAGAGTTTTGTTGCTTTATAAGTATAAAAGAATGATAAAGACATGAAGTGAAATGATGATTTATAGCGCAAAGAGATTATTCTTTCTATTTCCTAGTGCTTAAATGTAATTCAAAATTAACCCCAATCGGGTTTTTAATTTTGTGGCTAAACCCATACAAAGCCTTAGCCTATAACGAAAAGAACTATTACATTCCACTTCGATACACCTTTGCTCGTTTATTTTAGTATACCTATACAATTTGAGAAACCCAGATAAAGCCGAAGGTACATAATAATGACTTACTTCAGATAGCCAAACAACAGATTGGGATTTGCTACTGTGACTCATTGTCGAGTTTTCTGCAACAAGAAACGGTCTGTCATCAGGAACTGGAACTGATTCACCATCCGTAGGGTCCCTGCAATTTGCAATAAGACAAAACTGTATAGATATAACTTTGCGTTGACTGCTTTTCTCGTCATTTTTCTAAATTTTGCAATCAATCAAAAAATCAAAAAGTCAGTGGACTGTGGACATTGTCTAGATTTAAATGCTCAGTATTTTAATTTAAATACACGTAATGTTATTTAAATCTAAATAGTAAGTAATTACAACTAAGCACTTGGGGCTTCGTCAAAATAATTAAATCTAAAGCATTATTTATAATATATAACACTATATTTGAACCTGCGCGCCATCAAACGAGCGGGCCAATCATAGATCTCACTGACGGCGAATACTGTTTATGATAATCAAGAGGACCTCTGATGTGAAGATTACATTTTATTGGTGAGTTGGGTTAAGTATGTACATCAAGCAATAATTGTAATTAGTAATTACCATGACCAATGTAGCTGAGAGCGTTCCAAAAGCTCTAGATACTTTTAGTACGAAGTATTGGGTTCGTTGTTTAACGCCAAATTCACGTAGGTACATATAGAAAATACTTACAAGGGAGACGCAGACATGACTTATAAATTATAATATTATCAATTTTAGTAGCTTACTCCCCCTCTCCCACAAAACTAACAAAAACTAATTACAGAAAGTCAAAGTAAAGTATTTTATGAAACAACACCAGTTAAAATAAATATCCAGGATTACCGTATTTCCTCTAATAGTACGCGGGGCGTACTATTCAAACTCGAGCTTCGACCCCCCTGCGTATAATTAGAGATCCGCGCACTAACAGAGGCCGACGCACTGCCATTTATAAGTGCGTTAAATAGACCCCCGTACTATTAAAACTGAGGCGGCTCCACCCCGCGTATTATTAGAGACCCGCGTAATATTAGAGGAAATACGGTAGTTTATATAAACACACTGCCACAATGATGTGACACAGAGTTCCAGCAGCACGGCAGCAAGCACCACAGAATAATTATTAATTAACACAACAGTACTTATATTATAGGCGTAGTTAGCACATAGTAGTAGTTTAGAAGATGCCAATTTGATTTTTAAAACAGAATTATTAGTTGTTTCTTGCTATAAAGCTACTTAATGTAAGTAAGTATAAAAATAGTTAAAATATAAATGAATGGAATACTTACATTTTGGGTGACTTTTAAAACTTTGTCTATACAACAAGGAATATATGTGGAGTAGGAGACTGAGGTTATTTTGTAGTTATAAAAAAAGAGCAAAAAGAGGTCGTCTCTGTCTATTTATCTTCAATTAAATCTCAAATCTTGAATTCGGTACTAAGTTGTAAGTAATTTCTAAAAACAAATCAGTAAGAAAGAAACATGTGTCATGTTATTTACAATTTTTACAATCATTACTGAACTGAAAATTGAATATATTGCAAATCAACACTTATAATAATGAGAAACATGATTCATAATTTTTATATAATTGACTTACCTTTGATATGTGAAATGTGAACAGAATGCAAATTGAAACTAAAGCAATTTTGTTACTCTTCGATTTCCGGGTTGAAATGATTCAAATTTAGTCAAAATCCAATCCTAACCGAAAATATTACAATCATACAGATTTTAGAAATTATAACGGAGATTTCCAACGCTGACTTCCAACTTCACTAACTATCAACTATTGACTGTCACTGTTGATGATGACGGCGAGGAAATTTATTACTATTTAGGTGTCAATCAAAATGTCAGATGTTACACGATAATAATATATTGGTATGGGTGTCCAATCGTCACATAACAATTTATTAATATGAAAAAGTCGGGACTAAAATTCCAATTTTCCAATAACCTGAAAGACTGGAAGTAACTACTGAAACTTTTTTCAACCGTCAACCGTTGAGAATTCCTACTCGAGAACTGCTGACAAGAGTTGGCGCGTGTCTACGAATGCAAATGGGTGAGGGTGAGGCGGTGAGGTACAATGAGACGTGAGACGGGGTCGGACGCAAATGGGACATGGGACAATCCAACTTCACTAAATTTTTAGAACCACCCACCCACCTTATCGCACTTAGGTATTACGTAAATGGCTATCATTAACATAGGGTGCGGGTGTCATCCTATTCCAAATAACCCACCCTCAAAGTAAGTGACGCCATTTGTGTCCGACCCCAAATGGAGATGAGCCAAGGGCTGGTACCTGTACGCACGAACCCAAACTGAAAACTGCATTTAACTCCACTTACTCCACTCATTAATTATATAGTTGAATTAATACAAGCTCGCCAAAAGACAGCATTCAAATTTTTGAGCTTGAGTTCCAAATATTTTTGTTTCAACATCGAGTGGAGTGTAATAGTAATAACTCAAGCAATTACAGATGGTAATATAATTCAAATGGAAATATTAATTGCATAGGCTAGATTGCAGTAATATAAAAAGTGACAGTGCGATGCATTTTTCCTATTACACTGAAACTACTTACTACAGCAAACTTTTGATTTTACTGAATTAGAATATACCAATTTAATAAAAGCATAACTCGTCACTCTGTTGTTCTTTTCTCATTAATCACGACTGGCTCTTTTATCATAAATTCCGGTTACACCTTTATATAATAGTCTTAAAAGTAAGAAATGTAAGAAATGTTTGGCTACCTAAACAATTTCTAAAAATTGCAAAAACAATACTTGTATAGGAATCTCGGTGAAACGAGGGTCAAACCGGTGACCTTCATCTGACCGGGCTCAACCCCCGAGTTTGCACTCTCCTACCCCAAAAGTCCCTAAATTAAATTTTAATATTTTAAGAAAAATTAAATAAATAAATCTATGTTTTTATGAATAAATGAGCTTAACCTATCTATTTCTAAATTATTTACATATGTACATGGCGGAGCAGATGGTAGAGATTTTGATTTGGGGGTGACCACCAAGTTACAGTTTAGGGGTAACTACTCCCATGGGGAACGGCAGGGAAAATTAGTGCTCGGAGAGCCAATGCCTACCTATGTATTGTAAACTAATGAATTATTGCAATGTTCACCTTTTCGAATTTGAATCTAAACCTAATTATTTTGCATGAATTAATTTTATTTTTATATCTGTAGTTATAGTATTATTTTTAAGTTTCATTTTCAGCGGATGAGTGGCTCAGAGGTAAGACCGGTTGAAGTGCAACCACCCCATGGTCCACACCCCACGAGCTCAAGAGGACTGGGCAGAAAGGAGATGTGATAGTTTGCATTGAGAGTTGCAGTCACCAGTGCCAACCATCTCCCTCCCCCTCTTTAGCCCAGCTTGTCCTGTCCATCCTCAATTTTGATTGAAGACCTGAAATATTTAAATTTTGCCTATGCTAATTGCGTGAAATCAGAATAAATAGAATAATAAATAATAAATCAGAAGTGAAGTGTTGTTTTGAACTAGGAAAGTGGTAAGGAGAGTTGACAGCGGTGGGGTCTCAGTCGTTCCCGTTTGCCAATAGAAATAGACTGAGACTGGGGAGATGGTTGTGGAAACCACTGAGGTCAGAGAACGTGGGATCTCATCAGGGCCCGCTTCCATCCCGACTCCCGATGCTGTCATCTCCTCCTTTTGCCTAATTGAAATTTTGAATCTAAATAGTGAAGTGATCTGAATATAGTGGAAAATGGAATAATTCTAAGTTTTACTCTTTACTTTAAGAAGTGTATTTAAGTCCAGATAATTATGCCAATAATTTCTAATTGGGGCCGTGGTTCGGGGAAGAACGCTACTCTCAGTCACGATGACCGAATGACAACGCCGGTGGTGGAGCAACCAAGATCCATGAGCAACATAATAAGCTCACCACCGACGAGGTCAGAGAATCGCTTCCCCCTTAGTCCTAATATTTTACAAAATATTTTCTTTAAATTTTTATGAATAAATTATTTGATTATAAGAATATGCCGATATCGAAGTACGAGTTCGTAAAGAACTCCGAGGACTATCATAGTTACTACTAAAGAATGAAGTACATGAACCTGCAGAATGCACGTACAACTACTTAATTAGTTATGAAAATCTTACTTCTTAAATCGTATATTACTTATTGATTCGAAATAGGATGCTATTGAAATGAGAATCGAATTTGTTATTGAGCCCATGAATTGATTTGGCCGACATCGGAGATCATTATGATTAATTAAAAGTTTTACGGATAAATATTTATTTAGTTTTAAGAAGTGAAAATGATACGGATTGGAAATGGAAAATTGAAAAAGGAAAATGATACTTTTAAATGTGAAAGTTTTCCTCTACCAGAAGGGTAGGGACAACAAGCCTTACTTCTACTATTAATTCAGAAATTATTATTTTGTTTTGATTTTGTTTTCATGATATAATTTCGTCCAACAAATTTTACAATAAATGATACTTTACAAATTCCTTACGGATACCGTGGATACGGGTTACAAGCCAATTTGGATCCGAAGGTAGATTCCAGGTGAGTACAATTTTGGTTTCACAAATATTAAATATTATTTTTACAATTTTGTTCCAATTATTAGAGAAGACCTCGAATTACTGATTTTGGTTTAGTTGAGGCAAATATTGAAAATGGGAAGCACCACAATGAACACAAAGAATATTATAAAACAAATTGTTAATACTCATTCGAATCTAAAATTTTTCTTTTTATACTTTTTAGGTTTCGTGCACCAACACGACTGGCAGAGGATCACTTCACTCCCTTGATCCCCCTGCAAATTACGGATTCTCTTAGGAGTCTCCATTGTGATCTTTCCCATAAAATATTAAAGTTTACGGAGATGAAAATTGTTAAGTGTTATCGCGGAGAGTAGCAATTCGAGACTAGTGAGGGCAGTGCTCCTTCCCTCCTTCCTGAGATGCGTGGCGTGGCTTGGCTTGGCAATGGGATGTGTAGCTCTCGTTGTAGCGAATACGTTCTGTTGTTGGTTCCGCACGTTGCTCCCAGTGGAGATAGCAGGATGCGCTGGGTGAATGGCTTCGAGCTCTTTTCCTGTTTTATCCTGTCTTCTTCCTCTGGCTGGAGATGGCTTCGGCTATCTTCGGCTAAAGGAAGATTGAGGACGAAGGTGGCGTGTCATTTTCATTCCCCTTTCATCGGTGTACGGGCATATTTCTCCTAGATGTCTCCTTCCAGACATTATTAAACGGGACATCCCCCCCCAACACTAACATCTTACATTTTCCCCCATGCCCTAAAATTAAACCAGTGCTATGAGTTATTACGCTGTCGTGTAAATGTAAAGGTGACTATTCTGAGAAAATAATGAGAAGTCGCCAGGTATGTAATAGAAAGCGTGTCTCTAATATAATGCTGGGATTCTGCTTTGACATTGACATTACGCATAGGTGGTTGGAAATGCAACATTTTCAAAACAACGCGGGTCTCTAGTAGAACGGAAGTCTCTAACACAACGTGTGTCTCTAAAACATAACGCTGGGGGTAAACCTCTGAGTTTTAATACAACGTTGTTTTAGAAGATATACGGTTGGACGTAAACTTGAATGCACTTTTTCATCATTTAGGACAGGATCATTGAGGGCAGCGGACCACCGTATAGGGACGGAACCCGTGTCACCCTGAACCCCGTACCCGTACCCCTCTTTTCCTCTAGACTGACGTTCATAAACTGGAAAACTTTATCGTAAGACCGCATGTCATTGTCATGGCATTGTGTGAGTCCAGATAGAGACAGCTAAAATAAAATGCTAACCGAAATGAGTTAACATATTTTTACTTTGCTTTCTACTCCCTTACCCTCCAAATATGGTACAAAAAATACCCAAAGTAAACCATAATTATGTTTTAAATCGGAGAACACTGAAACTTAAATATTATCATGAAAAATTCGTAGTCAACGTCAAGTACATGTACTTTTTTGCACAGAAAACGTACACTGAAGGAGAAGCTATCATTATAATTACTTTTCTGTTAATCCTGTAAGTACACAAAAATACTCCGTATCAGTAGTTAAAAGTTACAAGAGATACAGGTCATTATACGAAAAAACTTCGGAAACTCTTACAATGCCCCAAGTCCCCAAGTGCCGTTGCCGTTAATGTGATCAATTAACTGAAATAAATTTAAAGATAATGGAAAAGTAGTCTTGATCAGTAATGATCAGCATAAAAAAAATTCAAAAAAGTACTCAAAACTTTCATTATTTTAAGAAAAGGAGCTGAAATCAGTAGTAAAGTTAGTTGAGACTATAAGCTGTATGAATACTAGTTGGACAGATTTTTAAAGGAGGTAATATTTAAACGGCGGCCACACATTTTAATTCTATTGATTCATTGATTCTTGACAGCCAGTTGTATTTTAAATCTTCCCCTCTGGTTCTGGTGCTGTCTGAAGTATAGAGTCTACATTTTGCAATATAGGTAGTGTACATAGTAAGAAAATACGACATATATTAATAATAACTATAAGTATCTACCTACATAAAATTACATTTGTTTGAGGTGCTAAGATTTTTGTAGTACAGCGTTTGTTTTCTAAAATTAAAAATCTACAAGAAAAAACGTGTATAAAAATATTATTAGCATTAATTGTGTATTCGCATGTTGTATCCTGTGCGAAGCTTTTTAAAAAATTAAAAGTGTCATACGCAGTAGACTATAGCAATTGAATTAGCACAACCAGCTTTCTTGCTTCGAGTTTGAAAGGCAGGCGATGAATTTCATTGAAATATTTTACTCTATTTTCTTATGAAATATGACATATTTGAACACGTCAACACGTGCTGTATTGCAATCTTAGAATTAAAGAAAATTTATTTTTAGTTGACTACTCTCATTAAACAAATTAATTTTATCCATATCTTGCAAACCTTGTATATGCGTAGAATACCTGTAGTGGTAGTGCGTTTCCGAAACTTGATGCCACCGGACCTGAATAGCATTCACCTTTTTTGAGAAGTAGAAATACAACATAATATCCCTTAAGTATATTATACACCCGTTAAAAGCTCTAAATAGGTCTATTACCTGTGAGTAATTTATTAATTCACGAGTAAAAGTCAATATCAGATCAACATTACGGATCATAAAACTACTCAAGCTGTTTTAATTAAATATATGGCATAAGAATTTTTATTAAAAAAATAACGAAATGCTGTTCTATTTAGCAACTTTCGTTATAGTAAGTGTTTCAATATTTCAACAAGTCTCAGGCATTCCACAAACTATAAAATCCCCTGCTAAAGACAAGCAGCATTCAATTCTAGAACATACTCTGTATCCCCTCCAGACTTGTCAATTCGTCATCATATTTGAAAGCTTCCGCCAAGAATTTAGCTCCTCCCTCCAACGTACACTAAGTAAGATTCTGCGTGGCTTTCATTCGTCAGCTCAAACTTTCAACGATTTCGATGCGCATAGGCTGAACAGACAAGGTCAGCACTTAAAGCACCACGAAGAGATTTGCTACACGTACGTCATCATTCCATCCGCTTTGCAACTTAAAACAAGAACAAGAAATATTTATTCATTCTTTTTATCAGATGACAACGTACGCCTCTACAGAAACATCCTGACGAACACTCAGAAAAATGTTGACATTGTAATTGTGGTCCTTCCAAAAATGGATGCATTTCAAGGGATTGATTTTCCACCCAACGCGGTTTGCACAATTCCTTTGAATTACATTGTAGTGACAATAAATGCTCACTACGATCCTCCACTTCCGCCCCCATATCTCTTCAACGTCCAATTGCAATGCGGTAAAAAATCAATCTGCATTCGTCCGTATCTACAAAACTACAAGTTTGGAGGCTACAGGTCCGCTTCCTACAAAATTGTCACGACGGATCTAAAGAAGTATAGAAAAAATTTTCACGGGTCATCAATCACCTTCGCCTACGGTCGTCCACGTGACATTGTAGGGCACATTAAGAAAGACATCACCGCCGCTCAGACTTACTTGTTACGCATTTCGGCTCTCCCTTACATACAAATTACGCTAATTATTGCGTCCCGCTTGAATTTCACTCTTAACGAGCCATCTCGCCCAGACCGTGTAACCGATTTTGAAAGTTGCCTTAAAGGCTACATAACACATTCGTACGGGTACGGCTCGACCATAAGTAAGTTTGTCTCGTCTCAAGAAGTGGGCACTATTTCAGCTAAGTTGCTCTACGGGGTCAAATTTAGCTCACAATCTGACGGAACAGGTCAAAGGAGGTCAAGTTTATGCTTTCTTGTCCTGCCATTTGACCTTCAAATGTGGGTCATTTTTTTGTTTGCAGTTGTACTGTTTATTCCACTTTTAAAAGTAGCTCTGGGTAGAACAAGTTTCGAAATTGCCGTTGAACTCACTTTGGCCCCATTCACTCTCCAAACACAAACGCTTATCGGGCGTGTGGATTTGACCCACAGTCGTGTCTACACTTTTTGGGTACTGGGCGCCATTCTCATCAACATCATTTTCAGTTCTTACTGGCAGAGCTACCGCCTCGTGGCTCCTCCTATAAATGTGAAAAAGTCCTTGCAGGATTTAATTAATGATAACTATAGTATCTACTTTGTCGGCACAAGTGAGAGTTTCAGTCGAGTTGTTCAAATACTAGAAAGAACGGATGTCAAGCAAAACTCCAGCCGTGCTAAATCCCTTAAATTAATGCAACCCCATGTCATTTCAATTGGAGACATTTCTGCTGAAGGATTTCGCGAAATCGTTGCCAGTGATGGATTCAGCATTTTAATTGGCAGATATGAGGTTCCAATGTATTCTAAACTACTCTGGGATGCTCATCAAAAACCCTCATTTGTGACGAATGATACTTTTTTTGACACGGTTGAAATGTGGCAGTTTTACATGGGGAATGCGGACGTGGCGTTTGAAGTATTTATTGGGCTATTTAATGGCGGCATAGTCAAGTTCTGGTCGAACATGTCGCAAACTCTAAACCTCTTGCACACAAATACGGTTATAAATGTTGTGTTTGAAAACAAATTGAAAAAAACTCAGAATGAGGGAACACATTCTTTACCATTAAGTGATTCTTTGGTAGCGTCTGCCTTTTACTGTTACCTCATCGGGATTGGACTTGGGCTGCTTGCATTGGTTAAAGAAGCTATTCAGTCGTGTTGGCTAGTTATTTAGATTATTATAGAAAATGAATAAAATAAACATGAATGTTATTACATATTATGTTTTCAGTACTTCTCGACCTTGTAAGTAATTGAGCTACGGAGAGTATTCGGAGATTTACGGTATGTTTATCAGTTTATCCAAGTCCGTCTTTCTATTTCGTTATCACACAGGAAAACATAGCTATTTATTTACAAAATAATAATTATTATTTGAAGCAACTAAGCTGGTTTCATATAGTTTTCAGAAAATCAAGAACAGGATGTAGACCTTCATTCTAGATGCATCACAATTAACAGGGGTCAGATTTTTTAGTATGTCTATTCGATGTATCAACCCACATATTAAATAAAACGTAGGCAGTACCGTCAATCACACCACACCCACAATCCATTAGAAATCACCACATCCCTAAAAAAGGTCAGCTCATTTTATGAAAAACTCAAATTTTTGTTATCATTTCATTCATATCAAGGCAACTCTATCTTGCAAGAGTCACCATAATATTTTCCATTTAATCTGTAACAGCCTCAGTCGTGTATATGGCGTAATAATTCTTTTGCATAAATGGCATAACATTTATTTTCATATAATAAATGTAAATAATAATATATATTTTCATTCATTTCATTCCATTCAATTTGTAACTTTTTTAATCATTCTTAATTTTGTAACCCTTTAACTTTAAAACATTTGTATGAGCATGTGATACCATTAATAATAAAAATGAGATAAAAATTTTAAAATTGACTTTGACTGAATAACCTTGTAACCTTGCTTTCCATAGCCCAACATACAGCACACAACTTCTTGATTGCATTTACCGAAGCACAAACAAGCAGTATTTTTGCAGCAATAAGATTTAGTAAAAATTTTGACTGTGTCGTCAAAGGTTCGCAAAACGTTTTATTAATTAATTTTAAAATAAATACGTTTCACTGATTTTGAAGTTTCGTCTAGAGTATATTTATTATAATTAGCAAAAAGAAACTGATCATAATATATAATTGGATTTTAAATAATCCAGATCAGACTACACACAAAACAGGGATAATGATTTCGAGCAGCAATAAGGTAGGAGAAAAGCAACTTTTTCATAAAAATGAAGAAATTATGAAATTCACAAATTGCTCCATTTTGCGTGATCATCGGATTTTTAAGGATGACCTCTGGGTTCAGAAAGGGAAAATCATTGACCCGGAGAAGCTACTCTCCCGGGAACGGATTCTTCCGGATCAAGTCATCGACTGTGGGGGCTATCTCATTTCTCCGGGGTTCATTGACGTTCAGCTAAATGGTATGGTTTGTCAATTTTTATTTTGAACATGCAATTTTCTTTAAATCTGTGTATGTGTGTTGATTAAGAAAGGTGTTTAATATAGGCCTATGCAAGTTGTGTGTATTTTCATTATCTCGTATGTGTGAAGAATTAAATTGACTTATTTCCATTTTTAGCTAAATACGAAATTGCACTATCTAAAAAATATTAAAATATCATATGAACTTGAAAGACAGTAAATCGAACATTTTACACCTTTTTAAAAACATGTAAATAAAAATTTTCCACTTTTCCAAAAATATGCTACTAATATAATGGATTTTGCAATTTTCAAAAACCTGCTACTAACATTTATTTACACTTTTCAAAAACTAGCTATGTAAACATTTTGCACTTTCCAAAAGTTGTGGTTATTAACACTTTACGCGCCTCTAACTCCATTAGGGGCCATGCATCTATTACGTAACCAGAAAGGGGAGGCAGGGACGGCATGAGTTTTATACGTGGCTATCTTTTTACATTGGCGTACATACCAAAAAAAGAAGTAGGGGGGGGGGTGACGTTCCAAAAATTGAAATTTTGTAAACGCAATAGATTATTAAGATTATACAAATACATCTCATTTAAGTGTTTTTTTGACACAGCTCATTTTAATTCAACCTCAAATTGGATATGGATAATTTTTATTTTTCACAGACAATATTCAAAGTTAATATGTGCATAGTGGATTAATTTTGTTTTATTGTAATAATTCCACACAGGTGGATTTGGAGTGAATTTCTCTGCCGACAATGCCGACATCCAAACTGCAGAAGAAGGAGTGCTCAAGGTGGCTCATGGGATTCTTGCCCATGGAGTGACGTCATTTTGCCCCGCACTCCTCTCATCCACGCCACATGTCTACCACCAAGTACATAATTAATAAGTGCATTCTAATTTTTTTGAATATGAATATCACATAATATGACAAAAACTGCCACTAAACACGTAGGGTTTTGCTTGACATTCAATTAAAAAAAGGTGCTTCCAAGCCTCAAGAAAAGAGAAGGTGGAATTCACGGAGCGGAAGTACTGGGCGCTCACGTGGAGGGGCCTTTCATCAATTTGGAGCAGAAGGGCTCTCATGACCCAGCTGTTGTTATTACTAGTTTCAAAAACGTAATTAATTATTAAAACTATATTTAACATAATAATTCAAGTTTAATAACTAATACCCTCGAATGAATGTGTGCTATAACATTTGTAGTATTGAAGGGTTTAGAAGGGTTGGAGAAGGTGTACAAGCATCTGGAGGCCGTTGCCATCGTGACCTTGGCCCCTGAACTGGATAATTCGGCTGTGGTCATCGATAAATTGGCCAACAGAGGAATTGTAGTTTCTGTTGGTAAACTAAAAATATACGCACACTACTATACATATATTTTACTATACTGTTATTGCTGCTATATATTCCCTATTTTTTACGCAGGAAATTTAAGCACCAATTTTCATAGTGTCGTACATAAATGCTTTCATACTTTCATCCATCCAGATATATCTATATTTTTAAGACCTCCTGGTTATCCGCTTAACCATTGCGTCACATTGCGACTATATATCTTTTACATCGGATGTCATTAGAAACCCAGAAGACCCACTGACTCTACACGTGACGTGTTATAATTTATAATTGGACAAACCTGTATTAATTATAACATATATATCGTCTGTGAAGAACCAAAATGACCCATGTTCAATTTAATCTAGAATCAAACTGTGATATATGTCATAAAAGCAAAATGAGAAACATGCGTAAAATGTTAATTAGGAGCTTTTGAAAAGCGTAAAATATTCTATTTTTATGTTTTTGAAAATGTGCAAAATGTTTTAATTCCATGTGTTCGAAATAGTGCAGGAATGTCTAATTCCATGTTTTCGACAAGGTGCAAAATGTTTTAAGTCCATGTTTTTTTTAAGTTCTAAACTTTTATTTAATATTATTGTCACGATACGGCGAAAGTTTAATCATGGTCGTGAACATGAATGATAACCCTGTAGCGTTGTAAATGTCAAACTGTGCTGTTAATTATAGTGATATTTGGAGGGCAGTAAGGGTGCCCAAAATCCCTCACCCAGTTGATGTCAGTCTGGGGTAACAAAACCGACTTATTCACTAGTGCAGCATAGTTGGACATATAAAAAGGGTTTTTTTAAATATTTTTTTATATTAATATACACGGAATGCTTACTACTTTTTTCCTTATTAAGGTTTTTTTTTTGTTCTTCCAAAACATTGGCTGTATGATTACAAATAGTTTTACTTTAAATTCAAAATTTTAGGATATCAATTACTAGTAACACAGTCCTGAATCAAATGATTCCACTCGTAAATTCTGTTATCCTCGGCGCTTGATATATGTCGCGAGGGCTTCTTCGTTTTTCTTTAAGAAAATTATGTACTGTTTTAGTTACTGTAATATGTTAAGTAGAAATTAAGCAAAATTCTCTATCTACATGTACTGTTTTCAGGATTGATTAAACATTTTTATGTGTCTCTTTTGTGTATGTACAAGTTAAATACGAAACAAAGAAATAAAAACCCCAAATAATAATAATAATAATAATAATAATGGTCTTGGACTAGCACAAAATGGAGAATTGAATCCAGTGTACAAATAATTAATATATAATTTCAAATTCAAAAATTCAAAATTCTAAGTCCATGTTTTTGAAAACGCAAAAATGTCTAATTCCATGTTTTCGAAAAGTGTAAAATGTTCTATTTACATATTTTTTAAAAGTGCAAAATGTTCTATCCAAATGCTTTTAAGACATATTTGACTATGTTTGTTGATAGTTAATATTGTTTTTAGAAAAAAAGAATATGGGTCATTTTGGTTCTTCACAGACGATATGTATATAAACAAATTGTAACATATTTTATGTTTGCATATAGGGCATTCAACGGCAAGCGTAGCTGAGGGAGAAGAAGCAGTCAAACACGGAGCCTCTTTTATAACTCATCTTTTCAATGCTATGCCTCCGGTACATGAATTTAAATTAAGAACGAAATTATCTTGAAGGATATAAAGTTTAATAATTATTGATTTTCATAAAAATAGCTAGACTACCGTGACCCCGGATTGGTGGGTCTTCTTGCGTCTCGTCAGATTCCACCTGGAAAAGTAGTGTACTACGGGATAGTTGCTGACGGGAATCGCGTTCATCCCACTACTACACGCATTGCTTATCTGGCGAATCCACAGGGTAAATCGTCTTGTAGCTGTATCATAGTATATACATACCTGCATTTCATGTATACTGTACAGCTTGTAATGACTCCGTGATGGATTTAAATTACTTCAAACTTAGCCATAGACCTGTGATTTAAATAGACCATATAGACCCGGGAGTTATTACAAGGTTTCAAGGAACTATGTACAATTACAAGAAATAGAGGGAACCTTAACTTTTGGTATTGGTATTGTCTTTTGCGACCAGGTGCGGTGCTTGTGACAGACGCATGCTTCGCCTTGGGCCTCACAGAAGGGCTCCATCACATTGGATAGCAGACGATTGAAGTGCGAGGGTCACCGACGCGGGCACTGTTGCAAGGCACAAATACTTCCGCGGGGACGGTAGCTCCCATGTTCACTTGTATTCAAAATTTGTGGCAATTTACAGGTATGTAACTACTATATAGCCTTGGTATCGAATGAAAATTTGAAAGCATCTCCAATACTACATGATTATTGCTATTGGAGTTGCGGCTGTGGCCACAGGTCACTTGTGGGCCCTTTGCAGACTACCCTTATACAATTACCTGTATGTTTTGTGTCATATGCACATCACAAAGTCATATACAAAATAAAAAAATAAAACAGCACATTGCATATTGCGTCTATTAACAAAATAAAAAAATCTGGACAAAAAGGTAATCAAAGAAACTTAAAATTTTGAATAGGTTGCACTCTTGTTGAGGCAATCGAGGCTGCCACACTTCATCCCGCAACTCTAATGAAGATCGAGAATTCGAAAGGAACTCTTGCGTTTAGTACAGATGCAGATTTGACAATTTTAAATCAGAACACTTTGGATGTCCTGTCTACTTGGATCAAAGGAACTTGCGTGTTCGAAAATAATCACAATCAGGGTTCGGTTTCGGGTTTAAGCAACAAAATCATCAATTGTAATAATCAACCGCCTGTGAAAATGATTAGTCGGTTATAATCGCTGTAATAATTAACAGCATTTGAACATGTAAATTTAAATTTAATAAATTGAAAAAAAATCTATTAGTATATATGTTTTTGGTTACAGGTGAAAAATGTTCTATTTTGCAGTAGTCTGCTTAAATGTGATTAGTGGTCACCGTTACGGCATATTACGGCTTTTAAAAATTTTACAATTTATATACATACTTTTAGGATGATGCACTTAAACTGTTTTTATTGTAGATAGTAGAAAGTTAATTTTAGTTTCAGTTTGAAAGTTTGATATGAGTTATTTCGATTCTTTACTGGCGATATGTACAATAAATAATGTAGGTACCTACTTAAATATCACAATTAAAAAATACTGCAGAATTAGCATTCGCTGGCCTATACAGTAGCGCTTTTAAATTTTATAGCAGAAATATTTAAAATGTGTTGCAGCTCTGAAGCATCGCCACAGGCTGAAAAAATGGTGTGGTTTATTATTTAGCAAATAATTTCAAGAATACTGCTGTTAAATTGTTGTGTTGGCAGAAAAAAACCTAAAGACCTAAAGCTCAGATGAGCATCTAATAAACCTCACTGCATCTAAAAACCGTTTTAATTTCTAATTTCAATTATTTCAACAGATGCTTATAACTTACGATTTACGATATATGGGGCCGGACACAAATGACGCCATTCATTATGGTGGGTGGATCCCAAAAACCGCCCCATTTAACGCAATGTTAAATTGTTAAAAGCGTCACCTATAGGGGTGGGTGGATCCCGAAACTTGATGATGATGGGTAGCGTCATTTGTGCCCGGCCCCTTATGAGCTAGAGCTAAAGTGGAGCTAAAGCACATCATTTAAAAATGAAAAGTTTTTGCCCGAGCAAAGGCAAAGGCGCAGGAATGCATGTAAAAAGCTCGTGAAGCTCGAGCTCATTGGTCAGATCTAAAAATCTAAATCTAGCATGTAAGAAATCGTCCACATAAGATGTCATAGCAAGAGGGAGTGGGTCTAGTCGGGGCATGCATGCATTTGTAAAGACGGTCGTTCACGTAATGCTACAATAATGAAATGCGGATGGGTGGGTCCTAAATAAGTAATCATTAAGTACCATCATTTATGGGCCATTTTTCAGAAAAGAAAGCATAATAATACATCAAAACGAAGCTGCTTGTAGCTGCCGTCCAGCACAGTCCACTTTCCACTTCCACATTCATTTCTCATTTCGGTTTTGGTGTCACGGGACTTGGCTGAAAATAAAACCGTTTGCAAAAATTTTGCACTAATAAGTTGCCTAAAACCAAATGCATATTTACAACCAATATAATGCCCGTTTACTCTCTATGTAAATAAAAAAGAGACCTATTATTAAAAATATTTGTTTTTAGGACCAGCAGTGATGTTTATACTATAGCTAAGCAGTGTAATTATTTAACTTTAAAAAATTATCATTACTTAGATATAAGGGGATATTTAAATATTTATTATTTCTAAATTCCTTCTTCAATCCAACAATGTTTTTATACCAGCGTGTAGCTGACGTCAATATCTATGCAAATCAACCATCACCTTAGCTCTATGCCCCTACGTTCATACGCAGTGTAATTATTTAACTTTAAAAAATTACCATTACTTAGATATAGGGGGATATTTAAATATTTATTATTTCTAAATTCCTTCTTCAAACCAACAATGTTTTAACACCAGCGTGTAGCTGACGTCAATATCTATGCAAATCAACCATCACCTTAGCTCTATGCCCCTACGTTCAGACGCAGTGTAATTATTTAACTTTACAAAATTACCATTACTTAGATATAAGGGGATATTTAAATATTTATTATTTCCAAATTCCTTCTTCAAACCAACAATGTTTTAACACCAG
Source organism: Dicyrtomina minuta (assembly GCA_949802685.1). NCBI lineage: Eukaryota > Metazoa > Arthropoda > Collembola > Symphypleona > Dicyrtomidae > Dicyrtomina > Dicyrtomina minuta. The sequence goes on along the minus strand of OX461808.1, from coordinate 20,817,049 downwards.
CGTGTAGCTGACGTCAATATCTATGCAAATCAACCATCACCTTAGCTCTATGCCCCTACGTTCAGACGCAGTGTAATTATTTAACTTTACAAAATTACCATTACTTAGATATAAGGGGATATTTAAATAATTATTATTTCTAAATTCCTTCTTCAATCCAACAATGTTTTTATACCAGCGTGTAGCTGACGGCAATATCTATGCAAATCAACCATCACCTTAGCTTTATGCCCCTACGTTCAGACGCAGTGTAATTATTTAACTTTAAAAAATTACCATTACTTAGATATAGGGGGATATTTAAATATTTATTATTTCTAAATTCCTTCTTCAATCCAACAATGTGTTTATACCAGCGTGTAGCTAAAGTCAATATCTATGCAAATCAACCATCACCTTAGCTTTATGCCCCTACGTTCAGACGCAGTGTAATTATTCAACTTTAAAAAATTACCATTACTTAGATAAAGGGGGATATTTAAATATTTATTATTTCTAAATTTCTTCTTCAAACCAACAATGTTTTTATACCAGCGTGTAGCTGACGTCAATATCTATGCAAAGCAACCATCACCTTAGCTCTATGCCCGTACGTTCAGACGCAGTGTAATTATTTAACTTTAAAAAATTACCATTACTTAGATATAGGGGGATATTTAAATATTTATTATTTCTAAATTCCTTCATCAATCCAATAATGTTTTTATACTAGCGTGTAGCTGACGTCAACATCTATGCACATCAACCATTACCTTAGCTCTATGACCCTAGGTTCAGACGCAGTGTAATTATTTACCTTTAAAAAATTACCATTACTTAGATATAGGGGGATATTTAAATATTTATTATTTCTAAATTCCTTCTTCAATCCAACAATGTTTTTATACCAGCGTGTAGCTGACGTCAATATCTATGCAAATCAACCATCACCTTAGCTCTATGCCCCTACGTTCAGACGCAGTGTAATTATTTAACTTTACAAAATTACCATTACTTAGATATAGGGGGATATTTAAATATTTATTATTTCTGAATTCCTTCTTCAATCCAACAATGTTTTTATACCAGCGTGTAGCTGACGTCAATATCTATGCAAATCTACCATCACCTTAGCTCTATGCCCCTACGTTCAGACGCAGTGTAATTATTTAACTTTAAAAAATTACCATTACTTAGATATAAGGGGATATTAATATATTTATTATTTCTAAATTCCTTCTTCAATCTAACAATGTTTTTATACCAGCGTGTAGCTGACGTCAATATCTATGCAAATCAACCATCACCTTAGCTCTATGCCCTTACGTTCAGACCCAGTGTAATTATTTAACTTTAAAAAATTACCATTACTTAGATATAGGAGGATATTTAAATATTTATTATTTCTAAATTCCTTCTTCAATCCAACAATGTTTTTATACCATTATAGATGATACGTTTAAATATTTATATTCTGTCAGTGAAAAATTAATTTTGTTTATCCTACTGTGATAATAATAAGCTTTATTATTGTTTTCCTTCTCTATCTATTCTAAAAATTGCATGAAGCATTTACAAATACACAAATTTATATCCAATTTTCAATATTACCTAAATATTAGAATAATACATCATTATTGTGATTTAAATTCTCTTGTGTTGACAGTAATTATTCTTGGAAAAATTTATTATAAACTAATTGTAATTTTATTTGTTGTTTATTAGTGTTGCTTTAAAAAAATTATAAATTTTATAAAGTAGCTATGAATGATGTGTTTCTATAATTTTTGTTGTTTTCAAAATCTAAACTCAATGTAAGAAATGCACCTTTGAAAGCTTTTTCGGAGTTATACAATATTTAGTTATGAGTTTTTATAAAAAAAATTAATGCCACGAAATTTGTGTACGATCAAAACATGCACGTGAGTGTGAAATTCTTGATTTTGAAGTTATGCAAGCACGTTGCTTTGATTTTTTAAACCTCTATTTCATAGTTAAAGATAATGTTATTTCAACCTGTGGTAAAAAACGCAAACCTATCTGAGACCACTTAAAAATTTTAAAATTAAAAAAATAGTGCAAAATTCTTTAAAAAGGTTAAAAAGTAATACAATTTGCTAAATGTCTTCCAGCTAATACGTGGATTTATGCAATAAACGGACTTTCTTCATCTGAACGGACCAACGCTTTAAAAATGATTAGAAATGTTATGACTCATTTAAAGGCCTATTCGACTAAGTGATGCGGAATATTCCTGATACAATCCGATGAATGGGCGTCTTGAATTACCAACAAGAATGGTATCAATGGCAAACTCCGCATTAGATACGCATTGATGTAGAGGATGTAATCGGGAACCAAAACCTGTCTGTTACTTTTTGTTTGCCTAAGTCCTGAACCATTAGATCGATGGACATGTGAAATCAAAATGTTAATAGAAGGCTCTCCTGCAGAACTTTACTTTTAAATTTTATGATCCCTGTTTTACTCTCAATGGTGTTGATCCTTGTAAAATTCTGAGATGCCAAGCTGAATGATACCTGCTTCAGCAAGGTAGAGGCGGGCTTAGATAATATTTGGCATATTCACCAAAACAAATTGTACAAGCACTTTTGTACCAACGTTGTACAGTAAAACTTCGTTTCAACGGTCTTTCAAGGGGGTGCTAAGTTTTGAACGGTGTATCGAAGGTCCGATGTAAAGTTACAACGGTCTTTGGCCGTTGTATAGTAACATATAAATTAGGCATCACATTAATTTCGACAAAATTTCAAAGAGAATGTGTAATTAAGTATTGGTTTGTACATTATTGTACCAGGAAATCGTTATTAGACGTTACGAAACTCAAACAAATCGCTTGTGTTTGATGTAGATTCTGAAGTTTTTATTTTTACGATAAGTTCTTAATTTCGCTCGCAGCTTCAAAAACTGACTCATCTTTGCCATTGTGCAATATCCACATTTTAAGTTTCAATAAATGTGAACGAGCGTGCAAACTAGTTTGAGCACGCTTATATTTGGGTTCAAATCTTTAAGTAAATATTTAAAATCTGATCTCTACGTGACTGAATCGTCTGTACTGTTGATAAGTGCAAAGATGTTTCTTTGCTACCACTGGCTACTTTTTTCACTTTTAAGTTTGTAAATGATTGACAATTTTTCGCTCATTGTCATTTGCTTGCGATGTTTTTTTTTCATGGTTAGAGCCATACTTATTTGCTAACAATTCGTCTAAGTTTAAATTCTAAAAAAATATTTTGAAGCTGAAAAAATTACTAATTTCTGACTTCTACAGCATAGTGTTAATTATCGTGTTAGATGTTAGATACTTTCTAATTTGTGCCTTTTGTATTCACCCGCCTATTTATTTCTTGAAATATTCTTCCAATCGACTTATATATCTTTACTGAAGAAGCAAAGTTGCCGGTCTCTAATCCTCACTGATAGCAAAATTTTAGCTCTCCAATGCGCTAAAAGCAAAGTTTCCGTTCTCCATTCATTAGTAATAACGTATTAGTAGCGTTCCTAATAAATGGAGAACGGCAACTTTGCTTTTAGCGGGCATTTGAGAACGGCAATTTTGCTGTTAGTGAGAATTAGAGATCGGCAACTTTGCTTCTTCAGTAACGATATAAAGATATTGTTAGGAAAGAAAAAGTTAAACCATGGACCGTTGTAACAAATAGCATTCTATTGGTAACAGTGCTGTACGGCCTAAGGATTTTGACCGATGTATCAAGTCGACCGTTGTAGAATTGACCGTTGTAAGACTGCACTTTAACATAACGCAGCATAGCGTTGTTGCTGGTACTAAAAAATTTGACCGAGGTGTCAAAGTGACTGTTGTAGCCCAGGCTGTTGTAACGCAACTCCACTGTATTTATTAGTGTACCACCTTGATTAGTAAACCCTCTTTGGTTTTAATTCACAATAATATGTTGCCGTAATTCCTTGTCTACGATGTTTTATGAACATTATTGAAATAGTCATATTCAATCTAAAAAACATAAAGGTGAAAACAAAAGTAACAAATCAAGGATTAAAGTATAAATAATGTTTTAAAACTACTAATTTTATGTTGTATAACTCCAAAAAAGCTTTAAAAGGTGCATTTTTTACATTAAATTTAGATCTTTAAAACATAAAAACATTATAGGAACAAATGATTTAGAAGTTTTATATAAAATTTATAATATTCTCGAGGAAAAACTCAAAAACAACAAATAAAATTACGATTAGTTTTCAATAAAATTTTTTGAAAAATATTACGGTCAACAGAAGAGAATGCATATCAAGATATAACGTATTCTTCTAATACTTAAGTAGTTTTAAAACAACAAAATATATATTTATGTATTTGTAAATTTTTTATCCAATTTTAAAATAATATATAGGAGTAAAACAATAATAAATCCTATTATCATCACAGTAAAATAAACAAAATTAATTTTACGTCAACAGAATATAAATATTTGAAACTATCATCTTACATCAAGTAACCAAACTAAATATCTAATTAGAAGCATCTTTAAATATAACAAATAGGGACTAAAAAAGTTTTTAACATTGTTTATTGTATCACAAACATCAAGATAAAATACTAAAAACTCATTTAGAGTTTCTAAATATTGTAATTGGAATTAGGCAAATAATTTTAATTTTAACGAAATAGTATTCACTGTAATTCTTAAAAGTATAAAAAAGTTTAGATTACAAAATGATATATCTAATGTTTGAATTTTAGAAGATAATAACAATAATATTTATGACACGTGTCCTCGAAACATTAGAATGGTCAACCATTTTAATTCGATTTTAATGAGCAACAAAGACGATAAGCAACTGACAGTGATTACGTTTATATTCAAAATTGGTCAACATTAGTGACATGTCAAATAACAAAACACACAAAACATATTTCAATTCGTAATAGATGTTTTTATTGCAACAATAAAAAAAATCACATTATATATTTGCAGATATTCATTTTAAAGTTGTCAAGCAATCCCTACAATCCTAAAAATTATAAATAAGCTAATTTTTTACAATTCACAAATTGTAAAGACATGGTTAGAATATCAAAAGTGTAATAAAATGTGACGTTCCACCAGAAAAGGTGTATATCGGACGGTTGCTACTTACGGCGTAAAACGAGCTTAACGTTTTCGCATTTATGACGTCACGCGAATAGAATCAGAGTGTCTTGCGTACGGCCGGGCTTAAATAGCTCATTAGAATTTTTGATTTTTCCTTTAATGTTAATATCACTCATATAAAGTTGCATAAAACTCATCATATTCGCACATACCTCAATGGTTCTATATACACAATTTTATGGACTGTCTTGTAGTATATGCGTAAATATAATACAGATGCCAGATATGAAACGTAAATGCAAGTTTATAAATCTATTCAAATAAAAAGATGCGATTTGACAAATTTGAGACTATAAAATCTAAATTAAGTATAACGAGCGCTCTAGTTTTAAAATTCAACGAAATGCAGATGATGTAAAATAGTTTTCTCTATAACATATGCCAGTTTGAAAAAATTGGGAAAAGGAATTAAAGAGTAACACGAGAGATTTGTCTTGCCTTCCTTCTTTTTCAATATTGCTACCAGTAAAACAAACAGCATTTAATGCTCCCAGCAATACCAAATGGTTGTGATTAACGTGCATGTCACATCTTTCGTTTAATTCCAAACAGTCTAATCGACTGTCCGTTATTTCTTGAGGAGAAAATTTTGAAGTGCAGTTCCACTTGCAACCACACCCTTTTGAGAGAAACTCACTAATTTGGTGATCTTCGCTGACATTTGTACCCGTACTTGAGGATGTCAGATCTTCTTTCCTGGTGCTGCCTATTATTTCATTATCAGATGAGTCGTCGTCACTTGACGAAGCGTTTGGAGCCAGATCATCTGAACTAGGTTCAACAGGCGAGAAATATTCGTTGATAAACTCAACAGACTCAACTGGAACAACACCACCACCATACTCATGCATGACGATGTCAATACCACTATTATCCTTAGTATCGCTACCCCCACTAGCACAAACTTCTCTCTCTAAGGAATCCATTTCTACTTTAAATGATGAATAAGTGTAAACTTGAAGTGACGTCGCAATTAGATAAAGGCTGTTTAAAAGGTTAACAGTAAGGAAAACATTGCACCACGCTGATTTGCTGCCTAGACGGATGTGCGTTGTGTTGAGTTTCCTGTTGCTAGTAGTTTAAATTTGGCGCTTTGCTTTTTGCTCTATTGCGATTTCTAATGTATGCGAAGTATAGTCCCCTATCTCTGTTATTTTTGCATTACTTTAACATTATAGAATACACATGTAAATCAATTTTACACGTAAAACATTACATTAAAACATAATCAACACATTGATCTGATGTTGTTGCATGCTTTATAGAAAACCGTTTATTTGTCCGTTTTGTGTGTATTTTAATACTATAGATATATTTGAAACTAAAAACGGCGCCAAATGGTTTTATCAGTGTTTAGGCTTCAATAAGCACTGAATAACAATGCAACTGATGTATTTATGTACATCAGTGGCCATTCAGTTGAGTAAGGTAAAAATCTCAAAATGTACAGATATACACCTTTTCTGGTGGAACGTCACAAATGATCTGGAATCTGTATTTAAAAAAACAATTATACTACTACTTGTCAAAATAATATTTATAATACAATAAAAGAAGAAATTTAGGAATAATTAATAAAACAAGAAAGTAAAATTTTATTTACAACTAGCGTTACAATAACGCTTGCCATAAAAACACAGTAAAAACATACGTCAAATCATCCATTACTTAATTATCCCCCTATATCTAAGTAATGGTAATTTCTTAAAGTTAAATAATTACACTGCGTCTAAACGTAGGGGCATAGAGCTAAGGTGATGGTTGATTTGCATAGGTATTTACGTCGGCTACACGCTGGTATAAAAACATTGTTGGATTAAAGAAGGAATTCAGAAATAATAAATATTTAAATATCCCCCTATATCTAAGTAATGGTAATTTTTTAAAGTTAAATAATTACACTGCGTCTGAACGTAGGGGCATAAAGCTAAGGTGATGGTTGATTTGCATAGATATTGCCGTCAGCTACACGCTGGTATAAAAACATTGTTGGATTGAAGAAGGAATTTAGAAATAATAAATATTTAAATATCCCCCTATATCTAAGTAATGGTAATTTTTTAAAGTTAAATAATTACACTGCGTCTGAACGTAGGGGCATAGAGCTGAGGTGATGGTTGATTTGCATAGATATTGACGGCAACTACACGCTGGTATAAAAACATTGTTGGATTGAAGAAGGAATTCAGAAATAATAAATATTTAAATATCCCCCTATATCTAAGTAATGGTAATTTTTTAAAGTTAAATAATTACACTGGGTCTGAACGTAAGGGCTAAGAGCTAAGGTAATGGTTGATTTGCATAGATATTGACGTCAGCTACACGCTAGTGGTAAAACATTGTTGGATTGAAGAAGGAATTTAGAAATAATAAATATTTAAATATCCCCCTATATCTAAGTAATGGTAATTTTGTAAAGTTAAATAATTACACTGCGTTTGAACGTAGGGGCATAGAGCTAAGGTGATGGTTGATTTGCATAGATATTGACGTCAGCTACACGCTGATATAAAAACATTGTTGGATTGAACAGGGAATTCAGAAATAAAAAAAATTTAAATATCCCCTTATATCTTAGTAATGGTAATTTTTTAAAATTAAATAATTACACTGCGTCTGAACGTAGGGGCATAAAGCTAAGGTGATGGTTGATTTGCATAGATATTGCCGTCAGCTCCACGCTGGTATGAAAACATTGTTGGATTGAAGAAGGAATTTAGAAATAATAAATATTTAAATATCCACCAATATCTAAGTAATGGTAATTTTTTAAAGTTAAATAATTACACTGCGTCTGAACGTAGGGGCATAGAGCTAAGGTGATGGTTGCTTTGCATAGATATTGACGTCAGCTACACGCTGGTATAAAAACATTGTTGGATTGAAGAAGGAATTTAGAAATAATAAATATTTAAATATCCCCCTATATCTAAGTAATGGTAATTTTGTAAAGTTAAATAATTACACTGCGTCTGAACGTAGGGGCATAGAGCTAAGGTGATGGTTGATTTGCATAGGTATTGACGTCAGCTATACGCTGGTATAAAAACATTGTTGGTTTGAAGAAGGAATTTAGAAATAATAAATATTTAAATATCCCCCTTTATCTAAGTAATGGTAATTTTTTAAAGTTAAATAATTACACTGCGTCTGAACGTAGGGGCATAGAGCTAAGGTGATGGTTGATTTGCATAGATATTGACGTCAGCTACACGCTGGTATAAAAACATTGTTGGATTGTAGAAGGAATTTAGAAATAATAAATATTTAAATATCCCCCTATATCTAAGTAATGGTAATTTTGTAAAGTTAAATAATTACACTGCGTTTGAACGTAGGGGCATAGAGCTAAGGTGATGGTTGATTTGCATAGATATTGACGTCAGCTACACGCTGGTGTTAAAACATTGTTGGTTTGAAGAAGGAATTTAGAAATAATAAATATTTAAATATCCCCCTATATCTAAGTAATGGTAATTTTTTAAAGTTAAATAATTACACTGCGTCTGAACGTAGGGGCATAGAGCTAAGGTGATGGTTGATTTGCATAGATATTGACGTCAGCTACACGCTGGTATAAAAACATTGTTGGATTGAAGAAGGAATTTAGAAATAATAAATATTTAAATATCCCCTTATATCTAAGTAATGGTAATTTTTTAAAGTTAAATAATTACACTGCTTAGCTATAGTATAAACATCACTGCTGGTCCTAAAAACAAATATTTTTAATAATAGGTCTCTTTTTTATTTACATAGAGAGTAAACGGGCATTATATTGGTTGTAAATATGCATTTGGTTTTAGGCAACTTATTAGTGCAAAATTTTTGCAAACGGTTTTATTTTCAGCCAAGTAGTTTAGTCATTAGTATTAGTCTCGAAGTACTTTCAACATTCAACGTTGTAAAAGACAAACAAGTCTTGGTTTTCATGTCACCTGTCACCCGTGACTGTGACCTGCCGATGTCATACTTATAATTGATTGTAGGTATTTTATTTCGTTGGTTATTTGGTTTTAAATTTTACAAATCAAAGCGCAGTCGACGGAGTCCACCTTAGCAGTCAGCAGTTGACACTTGGCCATGACAGCCAACAAATGACAAATGACGAATAGTTGCCGGTGCCTTTTCACTATTTAGCCGTGTGTATAAATTTAATTGACTATCTATACCAAAGGCAAAAGGCATGTAAGGTTTAATTACCATTTAGTTAATGAAATTATTGTACTTTTTCAATCAAATTCTCAATTCTCCTAACTTTATCAGGGTGCTTAGCAGCGGTCGTGAGCCTCTGAGCCTGTGTCAGAAATGGATGGATTTATTGTTGCAGATTCGGCTACGGTGTCAACGTCAACATCAACAAAGGTCAATGACTCCGTTGTATGGTTGTCACAGGTTAGTAAAAATGATTTTGAAAAATATTTTTGAAGGTGAGGAAATATGCTAGCTACGTGAAACACCGCTGCGCTGTGTGTTAATGTAGTTACCTACATCAAATAATGTCATAATGTTACAATTGACCGAAAATCGTGTACAGAATTTATACCGCCGTATATTAAGCTAAAAATTAATGTGATAATTATAAATGAACTGTTTCAGGCCAGTGCAGTGGTCAAAGAGGCTGGTACCAACTTAGAAGATACGAGTTCGAGCCTGACTTTTTGCAATATTTTTTAATTCAGTTAGGCACGTTATACTACTTCTTGGTTACATATGCAACACAAAAAATAGTAACTCAGTCTAACACATTACAGTGTAAATCCCTTACTCAAACTAAAAGTGTTGACCACTGTAACACCTGGTGTCTATGTCGGAGTAGCACAAAAATAATTTACAAATTAACACCTATGTGATTAATTTGCTTATATTTTTACAAAGGTGTAAGCTTTTAAGTTAGGTCAATCTAAGCTATTACCAATTCAAAAGCCAGTATATCTCTTTATCTTCTTTATTTTGTATGGGTGCAAATACTGTATTACTAATAAGAATGGTCATAATGTAACCTTGATATTTATTTTATTTAATGTCAATTTAGTCAGCAATGAAAAACGTCGGTATCTGGAGTTTGGATGTTATTCTGTTAAAAGGAAAATCGAATAAAAAAATGATCTGTAACGTTCGTCCCATTGACGATGAGTGCGGAAAAGGACGAATTCTTCTGAACGGTGTTATTCGGGAAAATCTGGGAGTTAGTATTGGCGATACCGTTTTCTATGAATATCCTATAGCAGTTGAACGTGGATCAAAAGTTGTTGTTAGTCCAGTTCAAGAAGAAACTGCTAAACAAACTGAGGATTACCTTCTAAATGAGTACATCGGTCCATTCTTCAAGCGAAAAAATTTTGTAGTTCACGAAAGTAACATTTTTAAAGCTCCCAGCATTAATGGAGGTAAAAGTGCTGACTTCAAAATTATTCGGACAACTCCTTCTCCATTCTGTGAAGTTGGTCCTGGGGTTATCTACAGTATCGAATGTAAGTTGAAAGCATAGCATGATATTTTGTTCGATTGCAATTATACACATACTTAATGTTACAACTGTATTGATAAATATTTTACATTATATAATGTTTTTCAACAACTTGAACATATCAGCTCCTAATAATACGCCAAATAAGTATTTTTTTAAATTTAATCAGCTAGTTTTCTAATTGTTTCCTAAATTAGATGGGGCCCACCAGAGAATAAAATGTGAAAGTGATACTGTTGTTTATGTGAGTAATGCTGAAGGCAGCAACCGCACCTCAAAGAAGTCAAATCGCACCCGAGGTAAGTTAAGCAATTTCGTGATTTGGAATTACGTATTTGTAGTAATATTCTTAAAATATTCATATATTATATGCAAAATACACTGTAATTCCTTAATTGTATTTTGTTTTGTAGAAGGTCCGAAACTTTCTTCTTCCAATTCAAAAGTTGCTGTGCTTCAGAATGAAATTGTCGAAACTTCCATTGTCAAAGTGGAACATGAGGAGGGAATCAGTGTCGCATTACCCGAGATTACAACCAACAAAGTAAAATCTGGCCGTAAATCTGTCCAGGCGCCAGTCCTTGCTCCTCAACCACCACCGACGCCAACTGCATCATCGCTTTCAATATGCGAAACGCTCGATTCTTATGATCAAGATGATGTTACAGACAACGATAATAGCTATCAGATTGCAGGACCTTCCCACGATTTCCAAAATCAACAAATTGATGATACGGAACCTCGGCGTAATTTTTTAGTTGAAAAAGCTACGTCCCCAGTTCGACCACAGGAAAGGCAAGCACCAGCACAGCGAAGTCTCGTCGCTCCACAACGGCCTTTGCAACAAAACGGCTATAACGTGACAAAATGGCTTTCACAAGTCACCTTTAGACGAAATCCATATACTCCCCAAATGGGAGATGATTTGGTGTATTTGAGGCAAGCGCATGAACAGTACGTGAAAGCAGTGGCAAAGAAATCAACTCACGGGTTCCTAAAACTGAGAAAGGACTTACCGTACGTTAAGATTCCCACCTTGAATGCTGCAGAATCTGTAAAGGTTATTGGCATTGAGTTTGATATTTCGAGCAAAAGTCGTTTTGTCACACTAAAGTTAGCACTTACAGATTGGCATACAGGCGTACGCACTGGTCAAGAATTGTTTGTCAAATACAATGATGTTTACGGCATGTTTGACTTTTTTGTTTTGCGACAAATCTACGATCGTTCTCTCTCACACAACTGGAATGTGGCGGATAAGTTTCGTTTCATGGACCCGTTCAACAATTCTTGGGTTGTTGGAATAATCGTCAAGAAAAAAGTATATCAAAAGAAGTTTCCTGAATCACACTTTCATTCATTTGATGTCATTTGGGCTGGGACAACATATCGTAGAACTGTCAGTCCATGGGACATGGAAATCATTCCTGAAGATTTTCATTATGTAATACCACGAGATCCATTCGTTGGGGTCCCTGCATCAGAAATGGATTCAGACCTATCAAAAAATGGTATTTACCAAATTTTCCTAGAAGATTGGCCAGCTGGCGGTCAGGAAAAGGAATGTAAAAGAATTTCAAAAGTTATTTCTCAATTTATCTCGTTGCCTCTGTCAGAAAAGTTCCACAAGAAATACCAGGAGTACTCCAAGAAAGTAGCTTACCCAGTTGATTTGCATTTAATTCAAGCTCGACTTGATAACCTTTTCTACCGTCGCCCAGCTGCTATTGAGACTGACATAGAAAGTATCCGCATCGGCGTAGTTAAATTGTATGATCCAGCTACTGCTACTTCGAAAAATGCTAATTTGATCAGCGAATTGCTAAAGGAAATTATTGGAAATCCAAAAATTCTTGATATTAGCGACTGTAAATCCGTTTCGCCAACTAATTCATTCGGAGAAGAGGAGGGTTGTCGAGCAAGTGCTGTAGAAGTTGAGGCAATTTGTCGACGGGATACGCCTGGTCCATCTGTTTCAGCCTGTCAACGTCAACGTACGAGCCCAAGGGTCTCGGGTACACCAAAGCCTCCAAAGCGCAGAATTCATCAGACGGGTGCTGGTGCCATTGCTGGTGAGAGGATAGAAATGGGCGCTTCGATTAAGAAATTTCGGACAGGGCTGTCTGTCTATGACAAAGATGAAACTTCAGGTGATTCGGCAACTGGAGAAGATGAAGACGAGTATGATAGTGATGGTAAGTTAAACGTTGTTTTTATCATCATAATAATATAGGTAATATCATGCGTCTGTGAAGAACCAAAATGACCCATATCCAATTTAAGCTACAATCAAAATGAGCTATGTCACAAAAACAAAACGAGAAACATGCGTACAATGTTAATTAAGAGTTTTTGAAAAGCGTAAAATGTTCCACTCAACTGGTTTTGAAAAGTTGCAAAATTTTCTATTTACATCTTTTTGAAAAGTGTAAAATGTTCTATTTACATCTTTTTGAAAATTTTAAAATGTTCTATTTACATCTTTTTGAAGTTTAAAATGTTCTATTTACATCTTTTTGAAAAGTGCAAAATGTTCTATTTAAATGATTTCAAGACATATTTGAATATTTGATATTGTTTTTAGTTTTAGCTATAAATGGATATTGGTCATTTTGGTTCTTCACAGACGATATCATGATATTTTTACATATTTGTTCTGTATCAAATGAAAACTATCCTGTGATTAAATACACTAAATTAAAATTCTCTGTGAAACTCTGTATAACTATTTTTTATTTTTAGATTCTGATTATGCACAGTAGGAAGGAGTGAAGTGAAACTGGGAAAACGAAAAACTCAAAATCAGATTTTCTTTTACAACGCACTAATTTACCTGGGTTTTAGATACATAATCAATAATTACGTGGTACTGCAGTTTGCTAGATAGAAGCAACAAATTAGTGACTGTTAGAAGTTTGAGTTTACTGTTTACCTCAATGGATCACGTAGTCAAGTACATTGCATGGATAATTATTGTTCAAATAATAATTAATAGTTACACTTAATGAACTAGAAATATGACTTCAATTAGGTACGTAAATGACATTTTAACTATACTGTTAGTTGTTTATTTTATTGTTTTACTTTTTGTTTACTTGCTCCGTATTATAGCTTACCTTACCTACATTATTACATTACCTTGACCTTATATCACTTAAACAAAACAACAAATAATTACAAACTATGAAGTAAACAATGGCGTATTGTGGTAGGAATGATTTTATCTATATTTCAATATTCCCTTCCGACACATGTAGGTAGGTACTTACATATTGACATTTTACAATAAATTACTCTTGAACCAAACTTTTACGTGTTTAAATGTTGAAAATTCGTCCATATTTGTCTAAACGTGTAATATCATTTGTGCTTTAATTTTGTATTTTTTGTTAGCTCGCACACCTGCTCTATTCCATAATACAAACGAAGAAGTATTAATTGGCAATTTTATTCATATTTATGTAATATTATGACATTCACTGACATTGTAATATGCAATCGGGAAAACCTGCTGACGCACGCATGGATAGGTGTACACTGATAGGGATCGAGGTGCCAACTGATACATACTTAACTACCTCTGTAACTATAGAGGTCTACCAAACCAACCAGACGACATTAATGTTATAGAGAATTCTCGGATTATTTTCTATGAGTTTTCCTTTCCTACTTTCTCAAGCATGAATTACCGTATATTCTATAATAGTACGCCCCGCGTACTATTCAAATTTGGACCTCTCAGACCCGCGTATTATTACAGACCCGCGTACAATTGCAGACCCGCGTACTGCCATTTAATACTGTGTTAAATAGACCCGCGTACTATTCAAACTGAGACCTCTCAGACCCGCGTACAATTTCAGACCCGCGTACAATTTCAGACCCGCGTACTATTACAGAGCCGCGCATTATTATAGAATATACGGTACTTGATTTATTATTCGCTTGTCTGTAATTTTTCATCCCCTAAACTAAACACCTTCGTTTTAAACTTTTGTATAAATGGTGATTTTACAGTTATAAATTTCCTTGTTCTTGCCCTGTTGTATGTCATACAATGTACAATGATAAATAGTCCCATCTTAGTTACACGGAAAACTGTTAGAAAACTGAAAATATAAAATATATTCACAACCCATGTAATATGCTTAATGCTTATGGTTAGCTTACATATTATGCTTCATTTAGGTAATGCAATATTGTATGCAAACTTTAAGCAAAATCAGCGAAATGCTGTCAATAATTATTTTATGTATTTATTTATTTGAATAGACCAAAAAAGAATAATTTTTTCGGACGGTTTCTTGGTCGCTTACTTTTGGAAACTAAATAATTTTATTATTAAATTTATTTTGATCTTTAGTAGTAATAATGACAAAATAAAAATATTTTTTAATAAACATTTTAATAAAAGTATTAAATATTTTATGAAGTTTTAATTTTTAAGTTCAATATTCGACCGAAGTGTAAACCATCCTGCTTTACCAACACATAAATTTGTGTACTTTCCGAGTAGAAAAATTTATTAACGTATTTCGTAATTCCTGTATTCCTATCATTGTTATTAGAAATTCGATTGGTGATTTGGACTGTGAACGAGAACTGTGACTGTAAAGAACAGGGGCCTATTCCACCAGCAACTTCGCACTTTGCAATTCACACTTCGCATTTGCAAATCAGAATTTTCGGTTCCACCAAATCTTGAAAATTGCGAAGTGCAAAGTGCAAACGCATAGTGCAAAGTCGTAACTTTGCAATCTGAGTTTGGTTTTTCTGTTCCACCACAAAGTTGTTTTCAACATGCATTTCGCAAAAGAGCTCGACTTTGCAACTTTAATTGCAAACCCAAAAAAGGCTTCGCATTTTATTTTAATTGTCGAATATAGATGTTTTTGGAAAAAAATTAAGCTAAATAAATTTTGATACTTCAAAATTATAGATCAGAGGATATTTTAAATAATAAATGATAATTTTAATACACGATTTTACCCCCGGGGGGATTAACCAAAAAAAAATTTTTTTTAACTTTTTTATGTCAGTGATAATTATTTTGATCAGAAAATAAATAAATTATACAACGATCAAAATATTTATTTATTTTAATCCCAATTATGTAAAAATTAAATATTTGATTTTATGGTACTTCGCATTTTGGAAACAAGTTTGCAAAATATGACGTCAGATTTTGCAAAATTGATGATTTTATGCAAAGTTCGAAAAAAATCTTGTGGAACGCTACGCACTTTGCACTTCGCAATTATTGCGAAATTCAGAAAATTTTGTGGAACGCTACGCACTTTGCACTTCGCAATTATTGCGAAATGCAAAACGCAAAGTGTGAATTGCAAAGTTTTGTTGGTGGAATGAGCCCGGGCACCCATTAATTTCGTTTTTAGAAAAATGTGGATGTGAAATATGTTGAATTGTGGTACGTCACTTTTGACCCTTTTTTGGAAAATAACTTTTCATGACCCTAGACCTAGACTTGTGGACTACTTCTTGTCTTAAACAGCGTTGTGATTTTATTGATACATGCTTAATATTGCTTAAGTTTTAAGTAAAATAATAATAAATTCACTAATTTTTTTACAGTTTACACATTAACTTTTTAGTTCCTTGTTTTAGTATTCTTAAACTTGTTTGAATGATTAAGTAGGTATCGAGCAATTGTAATAATTACTGTATTTAGTTTCTTCCATAAATAACGAAAATCAGAATTGAACAAAGAAGTTAACAGAAAATGAGCGAAAACGAAAGCGCAAATAGGTTAAAACAAGATAAAGATGGCGACGCAGTGCAACGAACTGCAACTTCAAGAGAAGAAACAAGTTCAGTAGTAGCGTCATTTCCAGGATTCCCACTGCAAGAGCCATCCAAACCTGGACCAGCAATAGCCAAAAAGAAAAATGAAGATGAGGATGACACATCCTCAGGAGGGAGCTCCTACTCAAATCTATCGTCTAAATCTCGTTTCCGCTTAAATTTGAATGTTCCCGCATCCATCTTAGCGCGACGGCGCGGGACAGCCGCGAGCATCGCAGCCGAGATGGAGACTGAAGCTGAAGAAACTTCTCCTGACACGAATGATCTTGTGGCACTCATGGAAGTCCGACGGAAAGAAAAGGAAAAAGAGGCTCTGATTGAGGAAGATCACGAAGACACGTGAGTATAATTATTTTCAAAATGCACATAAAATTTTCTTTTAATGATAATTAGCAATAAAGCTGAAATTACATTGTTTGTACACTTTAAATAAAATAGAAATCAGGGAAATTTCCAACCTGGACGAATTGCACTAGTCTGCGCACTATTTGTACTGTTTTTGGGGCATTGCGCAGCTGCTATTTGGTGTTTCAGTAAGTTGCGGTTAACCTCTGCATTTTTTGAGCGTGCTTTTGAGTTCTGGTGATTTAGCTATAATATTATTTTTAAAATTACAGAAAACCCGGAGCCGTATGAGCATCCCTACACGTGCGTCACACCAAACTGTAAAAGAATGAGTAAGTATATCGTCTGTGAAGGACCAAAATGACCCATATTTAATTTAGTCTACAATCAAAATGTGCTATGTCATAAAAGCAAAATGAGAAACATGCTTAAACTGTTAATTTAGGAGTTTTAGAAAATCGTAAAATGTTCTATTTACATGTTTTTGAAAAACGTAAAATGTTCTAATATCCATATTTTTGGAAAGGTGTGAAATGTTTTAATTCCATGTTTTTGAAAAGGTGCAAAATGTTCTAATTCCATGTTTTTGAAAATTGCGAATGTTATCTTTAAATGCTTTCAAGAAATATTTGAATATTTTTAATTTTTGTAGATAGTTAAGATAATGTTTTTAGTTAAAAATGGATATAGGTCATTTTGGTTCTTCACAGACGACATTTGTATGTATATATAGTATTTGTTTTCTAAAAAAACATTTTTCAAAATATTAGTAAGCTTTGAAGTTGAAATGCTATTAAAAAAAAATTAAATACAATGTGTAAGCAAATTAAATTCTTAGTTATTTTCAAAAAAAATTAGGTAAATGGCTCAAAGAAGCAATGAACGAATCCGTAAAGCCATGTGACAATTTCTATATGTACACCTGTGGGCGCCATATTGCTAATTTCCCAGCTTCTGTTCCTAAAAGTAACGTATCTCTCACGTTCCTAGAAGGGATACCATACAAATATGATGGAAATGAAAAACTTGGAGTATTTCTTCGTCCTACTAAAAAATATCCTGTCAATCAAATTTTACCATTTTATAAATCTTGCGTATTTCAGGGTGAGGCGCAAAAAAAAACTTCTTTAAAGTTTAAAGGAATTTTAGAAATTTGCAGACGAAAGGTAAAAGTAAATAATACCGCACTTGAAAACTCACTAATTTGAATATATTTTCTAGCGCGTCGTGATGAGCGAGGTTTGGCCCCTTTTATAAATCTGCTTGCAAAATTGAAACTTCTCTACGCGAATATCGGTGGTACGACCAGATTCAGCATTGCTCGCTACGCGGCGCGAATTTTCAAAGTGACGAGTAAAATGTGCTTCATTCACATTTCAGATACTACGCATAATTTCATTACGGTTAGTTTCCATTAATACAAAAGATTCAAGTGACGACTTACGAAATACGGATAAAAAATATCTTGAATATGAAAAGCTTTCAAGCATTTACTTTAAGTGCTTACCATGTTTTCTTTTTAGGTAGGGGTTGCTAATACAGATCACGACATCCTAGTCACACCACCAAAAATCTATGCGAATTCAATGACCACTGTCTTTAAAATGTTCAAAAATGCACTTCTAATCGAAGACGATGAAGAAATTGACACGATAGTTTGGGTTGTGATGAGATTTGAAGCACAGTTAGCAAACATTCAAGCCAAAGGAGTTGCATCCTCTATTTTTGGATTTCCAAATTTGAAAAAACATATTAAAGTTCCTAAGAAACCTCACAAGAATTACAATGACAAGGTTTCACAATTTAATTTTGAAAAGAAAACATCTCAAACATTTATTTTATTTGGATAACGTATTTTATTTTAGTCGATACTTGTATGTTTACTGGTAATGTTATTAGATAATATCGTCTTGAAAAATCAAAATTCCCAACCGACCCATATATTTTCAAGTAAAACCAAGTAATTTATCTACAAAAGAATGACATTAGTTCACGATCTTCAAAGCATGTAAATATAGGAGATTTTACACTTTTTCAAAATGTGTAAATATAACATTTTGTGCTTTTCAAAAGCACGTAAATAGGACATTTTTGCATATTTCAAAAACACGTTAATATAACATTTTGCACATTTCAAAAACACGTAAATATAACATTTTGCACATTTCAAAAACACGCAAATACAACATTTCACACATTTCAAAAACACATAATTAACGTAATTTTGCACATTCAAAAAACACGTAAATAACACGTTTTGCAAATTTCAAAAATACGTAAATAAACCATTTTGCACATTTAAAAAACACGTAAATAACACATTTTGCACATTTGAAAAGCATGTAATTAACGTAATTTTGAACACTTCAAAAACACGTAATTAATGCAATTTTCCACATTTCAAAAACCCATATTTAACGTAATTTTACGCATTAAGCCTATTTAGAATTTTTTGAAATTTTGACTCATTTTAATTACAGCTAAAATTGGATGTAGGCCATTTTGATTCTTCGCAGACGATATATGGTACATAATATGTATATGTATATGACCTTCAAAAATGTATTTTTGTTGCAAAAAAAATAGCAGCAATATACAACGAATTTTGCTCAGAAGCTTTTTGTCAATTATTTAAATCAGTAGTAGGTAGTAAGCCAGTAAGAATATGTCACTGATATGCGATAAATAATCAAAATTGTTTAATATTTAATATTCACTTTTGCATAGTTACAAGTTACAACCTTCAATTAAAGTGTACGAAAATACTCAAATATTTAACAGTTAATGAAGTTTCTCTGTTTTTTTAAATTGCAGACGGCAACGTGGCTATGGCAAGATTTCATCGATGAACTCTATGTCCGCGGAGAGACGAGGGAAAAGCCTGTTTTACTTTTTAACTATATCCTGTCTCTAATGACGCAAGAAAATCGATTTTATATGCTTGTTTTGGAACAGTTTTTACTACGAAATTCCTTCTACACAATATGTAAAATCTTTTTGATTTCCTATTTCCTCACTGATTTGAATTCAATATTAGTAGGCTAGAGATGGAAGGGTGGCTCTTATTGTGTTAAATGGATTTTAAAAGATGCCTTATTTTGTCTTTGGTTTTGCTTGGTATTTAAATTTTCAAAAAAACTGAATAATGAATAAAGTCCGCTACTTTCAATGGACTTTGATGAAGAGCTTCTCATTCGATTTAACAAGCGAGCTACAGGATGCAATGATGCCTATTTTCCGCTGGGTTGGATCTACGTAAGAAATACTACACATAGCTATGTACCTAGTTATAATTCACAATAAAATTTGCATTTAATTGCAACGTTACACTTTAAAATTATTGCAAGCTGCTAAAAATATTTGTAAATTTCGTAAAAATTTCTAATTTATCTGTTATGTAAATAGAGCAACAGAAAGATGTTTCCGATCAGTATTTGACAATTTGAATGCTCTCGCTGCTGAAAGATACACTTTAGAATTTCCAGATTTTAAAAAGACTGACTCAGAGGTAATCACCAAAAATATTTTTTTAATTGCGAAATTAACTGGGTTAGGAATCGTCCATAAATGACGTCATGATGGTACAGGTCAGTGGGTTGTCTGCTTGAAGACTGGTTAGCTTAAAACCCATGTTAAAGATAGCCATTTACAAAATTGTTAACTGTAGGCTTCAGACAGGGCAAGGGAGGCGGAGGCAGGGAGGTCATGGAAATATTAAAAATGGGAATAATTCGATGACGTCATTTGTGGACGATCCCTTAACAAATAAACTTAACATTGATAAGGAAGTAGACAAGTCAATTTAATTTTGGTTTTGCACATTTTGTTGATGAATTTTTAATTTTTTATAGATGATTAAAATTCAGAATTTAATTCTTCTCAATATGAATAATATTTCTCAAACACTTCCGGACGGTATTGCATCCTCCATCGTAGATACTTTTTCAACTCTCAAAATTATCGATGCGAATATAAAAGAGTTGTCAAAATTTATAACTACATTCTATCGGGGGGTAATCTATTGCATCTATAAATCTTAATTTATTAAATTACGTAACTGAATATTAGATTTTGCAGAGATAACGTCTCATCAACACAGGGGGGCTATACGTATTAACGTCCTTGAATTAAATTCAATAGCAGTAGCAGTAGGAACACAGGATAAAAAAATATTTACGTGGTATATAGAATTTTTATTTGTATTTTCGATTGTAGCTGAATATGAGTGAAGAATATTACTTTGCAAATGTTCTCGCAGCACGGACGATACGAGCGAGAAATGAAATTTTGAGAATTCGTAAAGTGTATCCATTCCGAGATTGGTTCGTCCCATTAATTTAAATATAAATTTATAAATATTCCAGCTTTCTCATATACACATAGCTAATTAAATGTTTTACAAATAATTATGCGCTTTCTTAAATGAAGTTAAATGTTAAAAAGTAAAAAAAAAAGTTATGTAGCGTGTTTTTGGATTTTATGTTTTATTTTTGGAATGATTTAATTATTCAGGCCAATAGGTGCGTACTCACTGAGTGAAGTCAAGTTGTCGTTTTTCCAAGAAGTTAATGTTAACAGAAGATTTTTACGTAAGAATATTTTTTATCATTTTTGTACCTAACAGTTAATTAATAAATATGCAACTTTGATAAGGATTAATATATCATAGCATTTAAGGTGATTATAGTATTATAGAGATGTATTTAAATAAATTAAAATTGACTTTTATATGGGTTTGCGTTTCTAGACGTCCCGTTTGGTGCTCTTTATGAACCGTTCGTAGGAAACGATTTACCGTGAGTATATTCAACATTTTATACTATTATTGTAATTCAAAAAGGTGTAACTATAGTGTAGTTTGCACTTTTAAAAAACAGTAAACTGAGGGGAATGTTTAAATTTTTTTCATTCATGATTAATTAGTGTGTTTTGCACCTTCTATAAGAAAGACACTATTTTTTTTAACTTTTTCAAACCAGATTAATTAGTCTGTTTTGCACTTTCATGAACAAGCAAATTGGGTTTCTTTTTGAATTTTCAAAACAGAGTATTTAATTAGTCTGTTTTCTGTTTTCCAGTTTCGTATAAAAAGTAAAACGTGTTTTTTTGGTTTAAATAAAAATTAACTAGCTTGTATTGCACTTCAAAAAACCCAAAACAAGTAAATTATGTTGTAGTTTTTGCCTTTTTCAAAACAGCGGTTTGCCTGTGTGAATTAAACTTTTAGGTCACAAAATAATTATTGTCAGTTTTATTTTTAATTTCATTTAGAATTTTGGATGTTGGGGGATACGGCTATTACATTGTTGGATCTTACATGATGATGTACTCAGTGAGTGACTGTATGTCCAAAATTAACAAAGTTTTCATTTATTTTTGAAAATAAAATACAGCTAGAGGTCGTCCATAAATGACGTCACGTGTAGGCGTAGGGTGTAGGGTCATACTTTGGCAATAATGGCATCCCGTGTTAAAGATAGCCGATAGCCATTAATGCAATGGTTAAGCTGTGACCAGAGTGGTTTTAGGGTCTTAAAAATGGGGACATCATTTACGGACGACCCCTTAGATTTACAGAAATTAGCAGTACCTTTTTGTGCTTTTAGGCTTAATTGCTTAATAATTTTTTTTGAAAAGCAAAGCATGAGAAATTAAATAATAGTTATTATTGCCCACAGTACTAGCACGTCATGCATCTGACCGCCTCACAGACGAGCCCGCCACAGATGTTCTATACCAAAAGAGAATCGAGGCGGAGCTGCTCCCACGCTTAAATTGCATCTACGACGCGTACAGTGAACTGGAAGCAAGTGGACTCCCTGGCCTCAAATTAAATCCACTTTCCCCTCAGTCGCGTGTAAAAAATCTGGGGGATGTCCTCAATTTTCAGTTGATCACAAAAATTGTAAAATTGTTCAAAAACGACAGAAACATTTTTCCAGAACATCAACTTTTACCTGAATTCGAACACTACTCGCCTGAACAGCTGTTGCATCATAGCATGGCAAGGGTAAGTTGTTGAAATGCAGATTATTGTATAACAAGTTGCGCATGCGCTGTTTTTATCAGTAGTAAGCACTACCTGCATCATGCGCATGCGCGGTTTACATAATGTGTACATGCGTATTTTCATTTGTACTTGCTATTTGCGCGCGCATAATATGTGCTAATTGTGCGTGCATTGTGCGATATTTTTGTGCGTATGGGCTACTTCCATATGTGTACAGTATTTTGGCGCGCATGCGCTATTTTCATTGCCAAACTGCATGTCTTATCTCATTGATCTTGGCGATTGATCGTTAGTTTTAAAATGTACGTCATTTTTTGATCGAAATTCTTTAGCAATCCTGCAAAGCGAATCGAAAGGAAGTTACAAAACTGCTTCTTGAGAACGGACCCACACCCTTTGAACTCCGGATCAACGGCGCCTTCCGCCTCTCTTCCTCATTTGCTAAAGCTTGGAAATGTCCCAAAACTTCCTACATGAACCCACCGACAAAATGTGAATTCTTTAAACCACTGAAAAAGGTGAAAACAGACTGGGAGGAAAAATACTACAAGAGTAAAGGCGTTACGAATGAAGTCTACAAAGAAGGAAGAGGAACGTCATAATCATTTTTTCCGCTACTTAAATAAAAACTACATGACTGTATTTATTTAATAAGATTTTTTCCTTTAGTAATAATTTCAATAAAATGGCGAAATATACCTAACAAATTAACTGGAATCTTTTAAGCACCAAAAATGAAAATACGTGGCAGAGACATGTATTATGAGCTACGAAATGGTAATCATGCAATTATTGAAAATAAAATACCTGAATTAGATATTTGATACACCAAACCTAAATTTAAATAACAATGTGCGTTAATTAAATTGTGAGACTGGCAACTGGTAACACTTTGTAAGTTGTAGTTTATAGAAATCGCAAATAAAAAATTCTTAATAATTAACCAATCGTCTGTAAAGAACTAAAATGACCCATATCCATTTTTAGTTTCAAACAAAATGCACTATCCACAGAAAAAATTAAAATAACATGTTCATCGAAACTTGTAAATAGAATATTTTGCACTTTTCAAAAAACATGTTTAAATAAGGCATTTGGCACTTTAAAAAAAACAATTAAATAGAACATTTTGACCTTTCATAAAAGCATGCAAATAGAACATTTTGTCCTATTAAAAAACAAGTAAATAG
Source organism: Dicyrtomina minuta (assembly GCA_949802685.1). Taxonomy (NCBI): domain Eukaryota; kingdom Metazoa; phylum Arthropoda; class Collembola; order Symphypleona; family Dicyrtomidae; genus Dicyrtomina; species Dicyrtomina minuta. The sequence continues at coordinate 20,793,073 of OX461808.1, read as the reverse complement.
AACATTTTGACCTTTCAAAAAAGCATATAAATAGAAAATTTTGACCATTTCAAAAAGCACTTAAATACAACATTTTACACTTTTCAAAAACATGTAAATGAGACATTTTGCTCATTTTAGAAACTTGTGATTAGCATTGTAAGCGTGTACCTTATTATTTTTTATGACATAACTCATTTTAATTCTAAAGCATAAATTGGAAGTGGGACATTTTGGTGGACTTTGACACGTGTGATACCAATGACACTCAAATTACTGATGGAACTATTAAAATCATCTGGTCTCTTGCCGCCGATGACACTTTTAAAAAACATGATATTCGCGGGGCGCTCGCTGTGAATATTCTAGATCCCGCCTTCCGCGCAACTGATTTGTCCAAGTTTGAAACTTTCGACTTTATGCAAACCATCAACGTGTCAGCTGACAAAGGAACTACCTACTCATGCTCCATTCACAAGAGGACGCGGCCATCCCCAAATAAAACGCATATTGTGGCGGTAATTTTCAAATTAAAAGATAAACAATGTAATATTCAGTTTTTTACTGCATATTGACAAACATGTAATTTACGCACAATTTTTTAATATCAACACCATAAGGGACTATCCATAAATAATTTCATCGTTGGCATCAGTGTGTCTAGTCCGATATTGATAACAGTCCAGGTTAAAGATAGCCGTTTAGGTAATCCTAATGTAATGACAGGGGGGTAGGAGAATTAGGGGTTAAAAAATGTGAAAATTTGAGTGGCGTCTTTTTTGGACCATTCCTAAGAATTTTTGATTGTTTTTTACACATACACAGTTTAAGCCGAAATTCGAATCAACTGCAGCACGGAGGTTCACACATCATTTTAATGTGTATGTTTGCTACGTGGGTAAAGACGTAGAAGACAGTTTTCGCGTAGCCGCAGATTAACCTGCGCAGGATTGCTGGGGTGATAATGAAGTGACGCAATTGGCAAGCTATTGCTATGTCGCCCTTTACGCATGGTCCTTTGGCGGGAGAGTGAGTAAAAATTTGAAAATTTTCCTACGTAAAAAACCATATTAATTAATTGCTAACCTTTATTTTTTGACTGAAGGTCCTCATCCTTCCAGAAGACATAGGGATTCCATGGGGAGAAACTGAAAACGAGTATTTTTATTATGAAATGCATGTTAATAATCAGAAGCATGAGGAGCTTACAATGGAGTCTGGATTTACTGTGTACTACACTAATGAAACCCGGTAACCGAATTATTTTAATGACGATATATATTATTGTCTATGAAAAACAAGAATGACCTTTTTCCAATTTATGCTACAGTTAAAATGTCAAAAAATACAGTTAATAAAATACATGCTTGCAATTTTAATTACGAGTTTTTAAAATGAAATAATTGTTCTAATTAAGTTGTTTTTGAAAAGTGTAAAATGTTCTATTTACATATTTTTAAAAAGTGTAAAATGTTCTATTTACATGTTTTTAAAAAGTGTAAAATGTTCTATTTCCATGTTTTTGAAAAGTGTAAAATGTTCTATTTACATGTTGTTGAAAAGTGTAAAAAGTTTCATTTAGATGTTTTTGAAATGTGCAAAATGTTTTATTTTCATATTTTTGAAATGTGTAGAATTTTTTATTCATATGTTTTTGAAAAGGTCAAAATGTTCTATTTACATGCTTTTATGAACATGTTATATTTTAATTTTTTCTGTAGATAGTGCATTTTGTTTGAAACTAAAAATGGATATAGGTCATTTAAGTTCTTCACAGGCGATGTGCTACGTCAACAGTACGGGCCTTATCCCTTGTATCTTGTACACACCATTTTTTTTTCAATTAATTTCGAATTTAATTTAAATTTATTGAACTAAAATTCGCAAGACCAATAGAAGCGGGTAATATTGCCTTTGGCTTAAATACAAATCCAGGACTGCTTGTCCCGCCAAATAGTAAAGACTGGACTTTAGCAGGACATTGCAGTCCTCGCTGTTTGAATGCTAATTTACCGGACACTGGCATTAACATTTTTAATGTCAATTTGCACGCTCATATTTCAAGTAAGTATCTGTTTTACTATCAATTTTACTTCTTTGCGTCTAATTTCTTTATGGATTTTTAATTGTTTTTTTTCTTTGTCTTTACTACTGAAATCCACAGGTAGGAAAATGAAATTACGCCATTTCCGAAATGGAACAGAATTGGCATGGATAGCAAAGGATACGTATGATTTTGATTTTTAAGAAAATCGACCATTACAAAGCTATAGGAACGTTCGTAAAGGACAAAGGAGATCACTTGACTATTGGTGAACAAAAATATTTATTAAAAAACATGTATATTTGTATTTTTATAAAAATTAATTTTTAATTGCCATGGTAGTAAAATACCATTGTTTTTGGAAATTAGAATTACGTGTGGCTTATTATAATTTCTATTTTGGAAATTAAAGCTATTATTATACAATGTATTTGTGAACAGAGTGTACTTACGACTCAAATTGGAAAAATGGCTCATCTGTGATTGGAGGTTCGAGTAGTTTTGATGAGATGTGCATGACCTTTGCCCTCAACTATCCACGCACACGCACTGCTGTGGAAGTATGCTTCAGTGGACACGATAAACAAGTCATTTTTGACAGATTTGGGGTCACCAAGGCGTCATTGTAAGCTTACTAAAATTTATTTACGAAACTATTAATTTACATTGCATGAAAGGTAGAAGTTCAAACTTTACTTCAGCCTGTGACTATATGAGGTATGAGTGGCAAAATTTAAATTTTTCCTTACAGTTAAAATTTTAAAAAATTGACTCGTTTGAATTTCCCTCCAAGTTTAACATTTAAAAGAAATTGCATAATGTTTACCGCTATGCTGAAGAAGCAAAGTTGCAAATCTTCAATTCTCACTAATTGCAAAATTGATTTTTGAATTAATAAACAGTGTATAATGTTTTTTTTAGTGTTTGAAGCAATAGTAACAATACAAATTTCGGAAACTGTTTCGAAAAAAATTACACACAATTAAAGTATGTACCTACATTAACAAATGATCGGCAATGCCTAATTTTTATTACCAAAATGTATTTTCATTTTTATTAAATGATAATAGCAATCCAAGCACAAACTATGTAGTAGAAGAGCCATTGAAATGGCAAAACCAGACATTTAATGACATCCTCGATAAGGAGTTCAACTGGACGGAAACCAGTCGAAATGAATTAAATGAATTCCTTCGCTTCAGCGCTCAAAACGACTACTGTGCCCTTTCAGACAAGACCACGAGGAGCGGAAAAGTAAAAATTTTAAACCTTCTCAACACACCTAATCTTTACACGCCTGGGATAAAGGCACGTGACGAGATTCCACTTGGAATTAAGTACCCGGAATTCGACAAAGATTATGAGGAAACTGCTGCTACTTGTAGTGGGGGTTCTGGGCTTCGGTTTATGCTTGGAATGCTCAGCATTTCCATATATTTGGTTTTAGAAAATATTTGAGGCACAAGTTGTTAATGGCAATGGCGCTTCTTCTATAGATGCAAAAGAAATTATCTACATTAACATTTTAAAATAAAGATACAAGTATTTTGATTTTGCTTGTGTTTGATTTTACTTTTTCTTCAGCTTAAGTAATAATAATAAAACTCGCATTCAAAAATAACCCCTAAATGTTTTCTGGTACTATGTGTATTGTGTCCCTGTATTATTTATTCAAAACTATAGGGATGCAAATTATTCTACTTGCATTTTAATTCGTAAATTTACATCGTGCGTGAAGAACCAAAATGACCCATAACCAGTTTTAGCTAAAAACAACATCCACTATCTACAAAAATATTGAAACATAAAGCATTTAAATAGAAAATTTTACACTTTTACAAATGTGTAAATAGATTATCTTACACTTTTCAAAAACATGGAATTCGAAAATTTTGCAACTTTTCAAAACCAATTAAACAGAACATTTCGGCCTTTTCAAAAATTTGTAAATAGAACATTTTACACTTTTCAAAAACATTTAAATAGAACATTTTGGCCTTTTCAAAAATTTGTAAATAGAACATTTTACACTTTTCAAAAACATTTAAATAGAACATTTTGGCCTTTTCAAAAATTTGTAAATAGAACATTTTACACTTTTCAAAAACATTTAAATAGAACATTTTACACTGTTCAAAAACATGCGATTAAAACATTTTACACTTTTCAAAAACATGCGATTAAAACATTTTACACTTTTCAAAAACTCTTAACAATTAACATTTTCAGCATGTTTCTCATTTTGTTTTTATGACATAGCTCATGTTAATTGTAGTTAAAAAGGGATATGCGTCATTTTGGTTCTTCACATAAAATATGAGTTTTAGATATTCTAACGCCTAACTAGCTTTGTTCTGGTTTGAAATGAGCCATTCTGATTAATTTTGATGCTTCACAGACGATATATATCATACAGTATAAATTATGTCAATATTAGTATGGTGCTATCCAAACCATAGGCACACACCACTTGAGGTATTTGTACCTCTTGAACTAAATGTCAACACAGAATTTAAACTCTACATACAAATACAAGCAGAAATACGTAAAGAAATACATAGTATGTAAGCTGAAGCCGATAATTATTTTTAATATAAGCTAACAAAATGTAAATAATAGAAATACCAATTACCTACCTCAAGTGTAGTGTATCTGTATTGACAAATTGACGGACAAAAACAATGGACAGTAAGCAATATTCAGTAAATTAATTAAAGTATGATGAATGACAAAAAAGAATCACACCAATCAAAATCAACAACCAAAACCAAAACCAAAACCAACCCACCACTTGACATTTGAATTTTCCGTAATAGAATTATTATGATGATGATTCACGGTTAAATCCATTTTTTGATAAGGGGCCTTTCATATATTACATCTACATCAGCAACTAAATATACAGTTATTGGCAGTGTTGTGTGCCAATAGAATAGACTTGCACTCATACTATACTATACCTTATAGTCTGGCGCCAAGTTAACCAGGGCCGGAAGAAGGTATATCTTTTAGGCGGCGATTTACTTCAATACAAATACCACAACATTTAAATTATATCGAGGGTTTTCTTTGGGAAACCAACATGATGTATTTACATATTTTACAAAAATTTATAATGTTTTTTTAGTTGATTCAGAAAAGTGCAAAATGTTATATTGAAATGTTTTTTTGGAAAGTGTTAAATGTTTTATTTTACATATTTTTCTAAACTGTTAAATATGCTATCTACATGTTTTTAAAAAGTGCAGAATGTTCTATTTAAATGTTTTTGAAAACAGGAAAATGTTCTTTTTAAATTTTTTTGAAAAGTGTAAAATGTTCTATTTACATGTTTTTTAAAACAGGAAAATGTTCTTTTTAAATTTTTTTGAAAAGTGTAAAATGTTCTATTTACATGTTTTTGAAAACAGCAAAATGTTCTTTTTAAATTTTTTTAAAAAGTACAAAATGTTCTATTTACATGTTTTTTAAAACAGGAAAATGTTCTTTTTAAATTTTTTTGAAAAGTGTAAAATGTTCTATTTACATGTTTTTGAAAACAGCAAAATGTTCTTTTTAAATTTTTTTAAAAAGTACAAAATGTTCTATTTACATGTTTTTGAAAACAGCAAAATGTTCTTTTCAAATGTTTTTGAAAAGTGTAAAATGTTCTATTTACATGTTTTTAAAAAGTGTAACATGTTCTATTTAAATGTTTTTGAAAAGTGCAAAATGTTCTACTTGCATGTAATTTTTAAAAAACGAATAAATGTTCTATTACTTATATTTATATATTTTTGAACGTTGCAAAATGCTCCATTTACACGTTTTTTTGAAAATTCAGACAGCAGGAGGGGCTGCCTGCGATAGCCACATTATCCTGCCCTGGATTTAATCTTACCTATAAGGGATACTGTTCAGGGTTGGAGTTGGTGGGTGTGGCTAATATCTTTGTAACTTTTGTACTCAGGTAATATATGAACAGCCCCCGAACTAATTTAATTGGGAAATGATTAAACCGTGTATGAGAAATGACTGACGTTAAGCTCTAGATTGTGCATTTTATAATCTCATTTCATCATTAATTAAATCAATCAATATAAAACAAAATACTCGAGGTGTCAATTACTTTTGGATAATCGATGGGATTAATCGTTCAATTATTTCTAAATAAATAATTTGGAAATGCCCAGAAGTACTTCCTCATTCGGTTGTGTACCTATAGTTCCTAGTATAAATAACCCTTTCTCCCTGATTACTCCTAATTGCTTAACAAATTGCTCGTTAAAGTATTTCATTTTAACATTGATATTAGTACTGCTAGTAGTTTGAGTTATAGGCGACCAATATATTTTAGTTAATTAAGTACGCAAGGAATAACGAATAACTTAACTTTTTAACATCACTGCCCATTTTAAAACAATTTAGGATCTAAACGGGAGGGAGCTAGAAATCCCTGCGGTGCAAAATGGGGTTGATAAATATTAAGGAAAATAACATACTTTTCTATGCGGTACTCCTAACTGTGGTCACGATAGTGACCGCGACTGCTACTGGTTCAAAAACCCCGCCAAAAGCGACTGAAACTGGACTCCAGGAAAAGCGGACTGAGCAGCTGGATGAGCGCTACACAGTGACGTGGCTAGCTGATTTCGATAATTCTAAAATTGATTTCTGGATTAGTGCCACTACGAGAGGATATGTAGGTTTTGGAATGTCGAAAAGTGGACAAATGGACGGGGCAGATCTGGTTGTGGGCGGAGTGGACGATTCTGGCGTTTATTTCAATGTAAGTTTTGCACACACAATTCTAGACATTCTTGATTTTTACAATTTTTTTGATTTTTCCTTGTTATTGTGCAATGTATAGGATTACCATGGAGTGGGCCACCAGCCAGTTGTAGATTCATTGAACAATTGGGAAGCACTCAACATTACAGAAGTCAACAATCAAACGTTTCTTCACATTAGACGAGACTTTGACACGTGTGACGCCAATGACACTCAAATTACTGATGGCACCATCAAAATTATTTGGTCCCTTGGTGCTGATGACGATTTTAAAAAACATGATATTCGCGGGGCGCTCGCTGTAAATATTCTAGACCCCGCTCTCCCCGCAACTGATTTGTCAAAGTTTGAAACTTTCAACTTCACCCAAATCATCAACGTGTCAGCTGACAAGGGAACCATCTACTCATGCTCCATCCACAAGAGGACGCGGCCTTCTTCAAATAAAACGCAGATTGTGGCGGTAATTTTTAAATAGGAATTTAAAAAAATTAACTGAAAAAAAGAACATCTAATTTCATTACAGTATTTTTTTCCCCACAGTTTAAGCCAAAATTTGAATCTGACGCAGCCCTTAGGCTCACACACCATTTTAACGTGTACGTTTGCTATGTGGGGAAAGATGAGAATGCAGATGACATTTTTCGCGCAGCCGCAGATAAACCTGCTCAGGATTGCTGGGGTGATAACGAAGTGACGCAAGTGGCTGACTATTGCTATGTTGCCTTGTACGCCTGGTCTTTTGGCGGGAGGGTAGGAACAATTTGAAATACTTCTAGCGCAAAATACACTATGAATTATTATCTGAACTTTAGTTTTTTGATTTTAGGTCCTCGTTCTTCCAGAAGACATAGGGATCCCATGGGGCGAAACGGAAAACGAATATTTTCTATTTGAAATCCACGTCGATAATCAGAAGAACGAAGAGCTGTTAATGGAGTCTGGATTTACTGTGTACTACACTGAAGAAACCAGGTAACAGAAATATTTTTGTAATTCACAGTATTTTCATGATAATTTATTTACATGTTTCTGAAAAGTGCAAAATAGTCTATTTACGTGTTTCTGAAAAGTGCAAAATAGTCTATTTTTACATGTTTCTGAAAAGTGCAAAATAGTCTATTTACGTGTTTCTGAAAAGTGCAAAATAGTCTATTTTTACATGTTTCTGAAAAGTGCTAAATAGTCTATTTACGTGTTTCTAAAAATTGCAAAATAGTCTATTTACATGTTTTTGAAAATTCCGCAGGACGGGCCTCATTCCTTGCATATCATATAACACGTTTTGTATCGAAAAAAAATTTAAATTTAATTTAAATCTATTGAATTAAAATTTCCAAGACCTATAGAAGCAGGAATTTTTGCCGTTGGCCTTTCGACAAATCCAGGATTGCTCGTCCCACCTAATACTAAAGATTGGACATTAGCAGGACATTGCAGTCCTCGCTGTTTGAATGCTAATTTACCTGATTCTGGCATTAACATTTTTAATGTCAATTTACACGCTCATATTTCAAGTAAGTTGCGTATTACATGTGTAATTTTACTTTTACATCTTTCTATAGGTTTTGAAATGTATTTTTCTGAACTAACGAAAACTGCAGGTAGAAAAATGAAATTCCGTCATTTCCGAAATGGAACAGAATTGCCATGGATAGCAAAGGATGATACGTATGATTTTGATTTTCAAGAAAATCGACCATTAAAAAGCTATACAAATGTCAAGAAGGGAGATCACTTAACTATTGGTACTAATTTTTTAAATAATTATTTTAATTTTGTATTCTTTTATTTTTAAATTTAAAATTTTTGATATTGCTATAATAAAACATTGTTATTATTGTAATTTTATTATTTACGTGAATTTTATTTTCTGCCTTAACATTAAAAGCTAAAATAATTTTTGAGTAGAGTGTACTTACGACTCAAACTGGAAATCTGGCTCAGCTGTGATTGGTGGCAAAAGTAGTTATGACGAGATGTGTATGGTTTTTGCACTGTACTACCCGCGGACCCCTGTGGAAGCTTGCTTCAGTGGCCACGATAAACAAGTTATTTTTGAAAGATACGGGGTCATCAAGGCGTCTTAGTAAGTTTACTAAAATTTTATTGGCAACACCTCTAATTACATGCTATGCAATAGAAGCTCAGCCTTCACGGTCTTAAGACCCGTGTCGTAAAGATATCCCTAATATAGGGATAGCAAATTTAAAAATTTACCCTCAGTATTTTCAAAATTCGCGCATCCAAATTTCCCGCCAAATGTAATACAAGTAAAAGAAAAATCGAATAATTTATGTGTAATTTGTATATTATCAATTAAATATTACAGCAATTCAAGCACAAACTTTGTAGTTGACGAACCATTGAAGTGGCAAAACCGAACATTTAATGACATCCTCGATAAGGAGTTCAACTGGACGGAGGCCAATCGCAATGAACTCAATGAATTCCTTCGTTTTGGCGCACAAGACGACTTTTGTTCCCTCTCAGACAAGATTCCAAGCGGGAAAGCAAAATTTTTGAATTTACTCAATACAAATAATCCACACACGCCCGGGATGAAGGCACGTGACGTGATTCCAGTTGCAATTAAATACCCGGAATTTGACAAAGATTATGAGGAAACAGCGGCTACTTGTAGTGGGAGTGGGGGTCATGGGCTTCGATTTATGCTGGGCATGTTAAGCATTTCTATGTTTTTGGTTTTGGCCAATTTTTGAGGCATGTAGCATGGCATAACAAAGTTGTAATCTAGAGAAATATAACCAGACATCTGTAATAAAATAAAGGCTGAGATACACTTATTTGCAGTGTGAAAGTAATTTTAGTTTAATACACTACTTTTTAGACAATAGTTTTTCGATATAGCTATACAATATAGCAAAGTAGATAGGTAGTAATAATAAGGGTAACAGTACCTATACCGCAACCGCGTACATCAACAAAAGAAATTCAAGTAGAGCAATTTATATTTTGTTATCGTACCCGTAAATCAAAAAATTCCAAAGGAGCCATGCATAAATTACGACCATATAAAAAGCACCCCCTCCATTTCATACAAATTAGTAGATATTTGCGGACTTTTGCTTCGTGTTATTTCTATTACAGACAAGAAGTATACTAGTGAATCGCAAATATACAACATGCGATTAAATGGCAAATGGCTTGAGGGTATGATGAGTGAGTGAGTGAGTGAGTGAACGTGAACGGTGCTGGTGCTGGTACTGGTATTGGTGCTGGTGCTGGTGCTGTTGCTGGTAGCGGTAGCAGTGTAGGTGTTGGATGCGTGCGGCCGTGCCCCACCAGCGTGCGTCATAGGGGACGGCGCTTGGGATGGGATAGTGGGAACCCCCACGGGATGAAGATGTGGAGCGGGACGTCGTTGGTGCATTGCCCGTGCGTTCGAGTTCGGAAAGGGAATGGAATGTGAAGGAGATGGAGGGGAGCAATGGGATGGATACAATGAGTATTTGTACTGTTTAGATTTTTTTGTGAGCGTACTCTTTAGAATGGTACGTACTTGGACTGGAAATGAAATGATGTTTTGGGATTACACTTGCATTGGTATTATTTTCATTACGCTGTAGCAATTATATATAGACTAAAAAATACCAGTGCAAGTGAAATAAATAGAAATACAATTTGAAAGCATCATTTTATTTCCAGTCCAAGTACATACCATCTTATCAGTACACTGACAAAAACAACTGGAAATGACAATATGTATTGTTTTGGGAAGCTCGATGATAGGTATGAATGGATACAGTGAGTGAATTTATTCACATTTTTTTGTCAGCGTACTGTAAAGATGGTACGTACTTGGACTGGAATTGAAATGATGCTTTCAAATTGCATTTCTATTTATTTCACTTGCACTGACATTTGTCAATGTATATTTTTTTGTGTTGTTTAAATATATTGACAAATGTCAGTTCAAGTGAAATAAATAGAAATGCAATTTGAAAGCATCATTTCAATTCCAGTCCAAGTACGTACTATCTTCACAGTACGCTGACGAAATAAACAAAACAAAATGTAAACAACACATCCACAGTGCGTGAGTGCGTTGTTCACTCAGTCTTTTCATTACGCTTAAAGATTACATTTCTATTTATTTCACTTACATTGGTATTGTCAATATATGTTTTTTGGTGTATTTAAAAAACTGCTCAAATAATTGATACATCGTAATGACAATACCAGTGTAAGTTGGATAAATGGAAATGCAATTTAAAAGCTTAGGAAAGGAAAAAAAGAAACCACTATTTAAAATCGAGAGTGAATGAGACAAGAGCAAGAGAAATATAATGGTAGGTAGAAAAAAAAATCGGACAGAGCTGAAATGAAATCTTTTAACAGTGAATATGAGCTGGAACGGGATGCGTACTGAGACTTGGTATAAAATATAGGTAGGTAGGTAGGTCGGTAAAGAAATTAAGTAGGGCAATGGGACAGACAGATTTAATGTTATTGTTTTTCTCATAAGACAATGCACAACATAGTAAGTACATTAAAAAAAAAATGATGCACTGGAACATGAACGTAAATAAATGATTAAGCACTAAAAGAAGTCGTTTCATTTCCAGATCATCCGCTCACATCTCAACTTCTCTATTCCCAAAATCCAAAAAAAGTTGACAGTGTGTAAAAACAAATTCATTTTAATATTTTTTTATTCTTATTATAAAAAAATTTGATAATAATTGTTTTATTTACACACTGTCAACTTTTTAATAAAATTTTATTTTCATCGCAAATAAACAAGAAATTCGAAAGAAAAAACAAGATAAGAGATGGACGTCGAAGTAATTGACCCAGACGAATTCGTCAATCATTACGAGGCGGAAGCAGAAGAGATTGAAGAAGATCCGCCAGAATTGGAATACCACATTCCATCAGTTTTACTGCAAGCAATATCCGCACTTGCAAAGTGTATCACCTGCGGACAGCCGTATACACTGCCAATTTTTACCGTGTGCGCTGGAGGACACCTGATGTGCAATGACTGTCAACTTACTGTTGCCACAACCCCGAATGAGACAACGTGCTCTCAGTGCCGAAGAGAACTGCTCTTCATGCCGGTGAAGAATCAACCGTTTGATTCATTTTTGCAAACAAAATGCATCCCATGTGATGGGGTTAGAAGATGCGGACAGTGGTTATCACCACTTGAATTTGAACTGCACGAGCAAGAGTGCGTATACGTACGTTATCCGTGCCCACTGAAATTTTCAAGACAATGCGCTGCAAGATTTGGAGTTGCAGATTCACTGCTTTCACATTTTGAAACTGATCACAGTTTAGTGGCACGTCGCAATTCCTTTACATTTGCGGCAATGGTCACTTTTCTCCGAAATGGAACTTTTTTGGACAACGTTGTCTTTATTGAAAAGTATGGGCACCAGGAAAAATTTGTATTTCGAATCGATAAGGACACCCGAGATGCAAGCAGATACGTGATCGTATTGCACTACGTAGGAGGTGACCAGAAGAAAGCACAGAATTATGAGTACTCAATCAGTATTCGCAACAATGTGGAAGATTCAAACGGAAAAAGAAGACGACATGATTTACGGTTTACTGAAACTGTGCAACCGTTCAACGATTTGAAAATCTTGCATTCACAGGGATTTGCTCATTCTGTCTCGGCTAGACAGTTTGACAACTACACTGTAGAAGTTCCAGAAGGAAGAAGACTCAGTATTCGTGTCACCATTACAGCAGTTGGATTGAGATCAAATAATTAAAGACAAGGGTCAACATGAGATGGACAACTGGTGGTGGGGAATTCAAATAAATAGATGACATTGGTGGTGGGCTTAATTAAAATTGATGATATGGGTGGGGGGTTACTTATGAAATGATGATAATTGGGGAAAAATGCAATTCATAATAAAGCATATGTAGAGTAGTTGGTAAAAAAAAAGAAAAAAAAATAAAAAAACAAAAAAACAAAACAAAAAAAAACAAAAAAAAACAAAACAAAAAAAACAAAAAAACAAAAAAAACCAAAAACTCAGAACTAAGTTAGTAATTGCAGTTAACCTATATAGGTACGACTGCGAAATTTTTTCAGAGGGTGCGTGCATATATGACGTTAAGTCAAATGTGTCACCACCCACTTGAAAATATTTCAAACTTTAAAAGGGGTGTGCACAAACTACGTCCCGATTTTTAAAATTTTATTCAGGGGACGTGCACAAATGACGTTAAAATAAATGACAAAATTTATGCACCCCCACCAATTTTTTTTGAAAATTTCATAAGTAATGATCAACATATGTTATAATTTTGTTTTGCAAAAGTGCAAAATGTATTTGCGGATGCAAATTTGCAAAAAAATGAAAAAAATGTTTTTTTTGCATTTTTATGTCAAATGATCATATTTTACAAAATAAAAATTTTTGGCAATGTGCAAAATTTTTTTTGCACATGCAAATTTGAAAAAACGTATTTTTCAACTTGTTTTTGATTAACCGTGTAGCAAACACAAAATAAAAATTTTTGGCGTTGTGCAAATTTTTTTTCGCAAATGCCAATTTGCAAAAAAAATGAAAAAATGTGTTTTTAGCTTTTTTATGTGAAATGAACATATTTTAAAAAATAAAAAATTTTGGCAATGTGCAAAAATTTTTTTGCACATGCAAATTTGAAAAAACGTATTTTTCAACTTGTTTTTGATTAACCGTGTAGCAAACACAAAATAAAAGTCTTTGGCGTTGTGCAAATTTTTTTTCGCAAATGCGAATTTGCAAAAAAAATGAAAAAATGTGTTTTTAGCATTTTTATGTGGAATGAACATATTTTAAAAAATAAAAAATTTTGGCAATGTGCAAAAATTTTTTTGCACATGCAAATTTAAAAAAACGTATTTTTCAATTTGTTTTTGATAAACCGTGTAGCAAACACAAAATAAAAATTTTTGGCGTTGTGCAAATTTTTTTTCGCAAATGCGAATTTGCAAAAAAAATGAAAAATGTGTTTTTAGCTTTTTTATGTAGAATGAACATATTTTAAAAAATAAAAAATTTTGGCAATGTGCAAAATTTTTTTTGCGCATGCAAATTTGAAAAAACGTATTTTTCAACTTGTTTTTGATAAACCGTGTAGCAAACACAAAATAAAAATTTTTGGCGTTGTGCAAATTTTTTTTTGCAAATGCGAATTTGCAAAAAAATGAAAAAATGTGTTTTAAGCTTTTTTATGTGGAATGAACATATTTTAAAAAATAAAAAATTTTGGCAATGTGCAAAAATTTTTTTGCACATGCAAATTTGAAAAAACGTATTTTTCAACTTGTTTTTAATAGACCGTGTAGCAAACACAAAATAAAAAAAATTTTTAGCACTGCAAATTGTTTTTTCGCGAATGCAAATTTGCAAAAAAAAAAATAAAAAAAATGTTGTATTAGCTTTTTTATGTGTAATGATAATATTTTTGTATTGGTTTTTTAGAAATTTGAAATAAATATAACAAAATTTTACACCTGCAATATGTCCAAACTAAAAAATAAGAAGTTGTAAATATTTTTATTCTGAGGAGCATCTTTATTGCTTTTTAGTAAAACGTTATGAATAGTAAATATTACATTACATTTTATATTTAAACAATACAATGCACCTTATTCAGGTGCTTCAAGCAATGCAGCACTGGCTTGTTTTAAAAATTTTAGCAAGCGTCTCATTCTTGGAACAGGAAATTGCAAAACACCACCTGGCCAGTTGAGTGTATCTTCTGAATCTTTTGAACCCGGAGAGTTTAAATAAAGAACATACGTACTGTAACCACTGTCAAAGACAAGACGAGCACGAACAGAACGAAGATTTAAATCTGGGTTTCTCCAAAAGTCACACTTGTCATTTTGGTTGATTCGTTCCGTAATTTCCTTCAGATCACGTCCTTCAAAAAATGGAATAAATGATTGTGCTGTTCCAGAGTTGTCTTGATGGGCACGTATTTGTTTTATGATCTTTCGAACAAAATCAATCAGCTCAGCAGAGTCGTAAGCAGAAATTCGAACTTTAGTAGGTTTTTGATCTTTCTTGTTTGGTCGAGCAAGACAGAAAAAATATGTTTCCGTTTCAGGATTCCACCAAGTCCGAGCATGAATGTTAGGTCCAAGCATTTTCACCTCTGGATTTTCATACCAGTCCATAAAATCAGGGCCAGAACCATCCAAAAGGGATTTATTCATCCTTTTCATTTCCGGAGTTGTAATTGTAGAGTTGAACATCATCGTCATCATCGCTGTCATCATCCTCGTGGTCGTCGTTGTAGTTTTTGTCGTCATCATCTTTTTCGGCATCAAAAAGCCTACGCTTGGCTGCAAAAACAACAGATTTTGTAAAAATTACATAAATATTTGAGAAAATGCTTACTTAAAACACTTTTATAAAATCTTGAACTTACAAAGTTTATGTGAAACAGCTGATTCCTCGTTATCAAACATTTCTTCGTTCTCATTTTTCCTGCGCTTGTCTGTTGAAATAACAAAAACAACAAATTTATAAGTTTTTCACAAAATTGTTTCGGAAATGTAAAAGTATAGTTTATATTTAGAAACAAAAACAAAAAATACAACGTTTAACACTTACTTTGTTGACTAACACGAGATGATGAAGCCATTAGTAAATTGAGTTTACGAAGCAATTTCAAAAAAAAAAAACAAAAAGAAACTGTTGCTGTTGGTGAACCAAAAACTCAAATGAACATGATGTTAAAACTGACGTTTGCTTTTATAGTTGTGCTAGATTAGCATTTTCAGTCATAATACGAAGTTGAGTTTGTCTTAAGGGGTTTTGCTTCCAATATTTGTAAAAGTTTAAAGCAATTTTACAGAGTTTTATTGTACACAGCAAAAGGATTAACAAAAAGGACGCACAATCAACTAAAAACAAAAAAACATGTATTTTATTTTACATTATTTAGAGAAATCACTATGAATTGTGAATAAAAAGAAATACATGTATGGTTTTTCTGAAGGTATGCTTTAAGAAACCAATTTTCTGTGCAATCAAAGCTATTTTCGTAATGCTCAGCCTCTGAATTACTTGTCAAGTTTGCCAGCGTGGAAAAAATATTATCAATTCGAGATGAAAGTTCTGAATATTCTTTGTTAGGAACAAAAAAGCAACTAGTTAATTTGAGTAAAAAAGTCAACGTATACAAAAGAGTAATTTGAAGAGTCATTTTCAGTATTATTTCACACTACACAAAAACAAACTATTTTATAATTTCTTGAAACTTGTTGGATTCGTTTAAGTATTAGCATGACGTTGATGTTTTTTCTTTTGCAACATTTGTTTTTTATTTTGTTTTGTACGCACGACTGCTTTAGCAGTATCATTAAACGTGTACAAAGATTTCCAATGTGGAATTATTGTATCATGTGATTCAGTGTTGAACTCGTGGGAATCTTTTGCATCTAAATTGCTTTTGCCTGTATTTGTATTTAGCGCATTTTCGTTGTTGTTTTCAGGGTAATTGACTGGTTGAGACTGATTAAATAATTGTGGTCGTGAGAATGAAAAACTTGTAGAAATCTTTTTATCGTCTTGTTGCATGTAAATTTCCATTAACTTGTCGTAAAGTCTTGGCTCAATAATTTTCATTACAGTAGCCATAGCAAAGGCACTTTTCAGTTGCAGGTACAACAAAATTGTTGCAGTGTATTTATTGTTTTTGTTTTCTAAAAGATTTTAACAGTAAGTTTTTTTATTCGTGTCATGGGAACTGATTAATTGAATGTTTGTTAAAACAGTAACAATTTGAAAACAATTGGTGTATGGTTTGGATGCATGACGGTTTTTTTAATTTGAATCATAGTCGTCATGACAAAATAACATCAAAACACGCTCTTGGTTTGCAATTACAAAGAAAACTGTTGACAACAATTTTTGAATCAGGGTTTGGTGTTTTATGCAGTAGCGTTTTATATTATCTAACCATTTTTGATTGCGTTTAGTTCTTACATTGCAACAATGCGTTTGAAACTGTTTAAGTTTGTTTAAATCACGCTGTGTTATACATGATTCAAATAAAAGTACATTTGCTGCACATTCTACAAGAGCACACAATTGATTTAAAGTAGCATTTTGAATATGGTTTACATACAAACGTTTATTTGTTTTCTTTGTACGTGGAATTAAACTATACAGAAATTCGTATTCGCGTTCAAGGCTAGTTTGCATTATGTTGGTATATATATTTCACAATTAAAAGGATCTGGATATAAGTTAGATCTCACCCAGTATTTAGTATTTGAGCTTTTTGGATGCAGATCAAGAAACAAGTATCCAAACTTGCGTGATGTGACTGCTTTAACGTATGCACTTTGAAGAAATTTTACATGACCAGGAAACACCTGTCGCGCAATATTTGTAATAACACTACGATCACGTCGTGAATCAAACAAAACTAAGTATTGTGTTGATAGATTTACATCTCTTAGAGCAGATTTAAACGAATTTTGAACTAGCAATATAATAGATGCATTGCGATGGTGCGCATGCTTTGTAAAATAACGTGTAACAATTCCATTTTCTTCACTTCCATTTTTTGATAAAACATCAAGTTGATCGTCAACAATAATAAGTATAGGCGAGTCTTTATATACTTCAATATCTTTTATATTGCTTGAAAAAATTACATTTGGATCAGTTTTCTGAATTGAATAAAATTCTTCTTGAAAATCACAATAAATGTACAGAACTCTTTTAATCTCTGTATTAATTATTTTGTTACGGTTTAATATGAGATTTAAAACAAAATATGTTTTGCCAGCGAAACTTGGACCTTGACACTGAAGAGAAAAAGGATGTAAAAGTTTAAAGTCCAAAAGATCCGTGTCTGCTGACAAAATGCTTGTTTCACCAGACATGCTAAGCTTAATAATGTGTTTTAATACAACTTATAAACAACACTAAGCAAATTATTTCACAAACACTTCTTTTTATTAATCCTATAAATATTCAGGAGCATCTATTTTACATTTACAAGACATGTCCAAGCAACAAGAAACGTTTGGATTTTCAGTTGAATCATAGTATTTGTATGGATCAAAATTACAAATAGAATTGATAAATTTTGATGCTTTGCGATCATTAGCCTTTACATTATAACTAAATTGTTTTATAAATTTTACAAATGGTATACCAATAGCCATAGAATAAATAAAGTAAACACAATAATGACCACATAGATTAGATTTTGACGATTGTAGTTGAAGCCCGTTTTCCTCAACAATACATTTAACTGGTGGTCGTGTTAAATTCTTGTACACACTTATTTCATTTGCAAATGAATCAAAATAATAACATGTTGTAGGTGAAGTTACCCAAAAAGAAATCCAATGCGACCCTTTCATATTGTTATTATCTGTATTACAAATAATTCCAAATGGAATAGAATCAAACTGTATTGATGACAACATATTATCAGCAGCAGTGACATAAACAGGTACACGTTGCTGGTTTGTGCATTCAAACAGAATGCGTAGTGCTTCTTCTATTGACGATGTATTCATTGTTCGTCTGCAAATGTTACGCGTTTATGCTTATCAATTTGTATTACCGATTGAAACATGCAGTACAAAATTACGTTGATTGGTTCGTCTAATGGGCTTCGAAATCGTATTCCAATTTTTATTTGACCAGAACGATTTACTACAAGTCCATTATTTATAGGTGGAAGTAGTTGAAATGCAGTCAGAATATTTCCTGTGTAAGTAAAAAGATGTCACCATATTAAAAACAATTATTATAAATTTATACACAACCAACGACCCAAAAATAATATAGTAACATCTTTATACTTACCATTAGTGTACGTATCACGTGTGATCCCATTTCCAAGTGCTGGCCAAGCAGCAGCACTTTTTAATGATCTTACACCAAGCAGAAAATTATCAGCACCAGCATTGTTTGCTGTTTTGAAACTAAATGGAATAGCTTTATGTTCGACTGCTTCACCATTCCATGTTAGTGATAGTTCTGTCATATCTTTATGTAGAAAATTGAAAGGACTTTTGTCAATCTTTCCATTGTATGCTGTACTTGAGACGAATCCCACAATTATCATTTTAGGTACTTTTCCTAAGATGATGGCATCAGTCGTGTTGCTTGTTATGCCTTTAGAAATTGTGTATGTTTTTATTTCCATGTCATTGCATGGGAACAAATATTTTTTTCCTTCAGCAAGTAATCTCTTGTGCTCATCTGCTATTGCAGTAGAAACAAATTTTTTACGGACATAAAGAATTGCTTCGTTAATATCAAAACGAAATGGAACACCATTTACAGAAGGCTTTGTTGTCAATGCAGATGTTAAACAAAACTCTGGTAATGATCGTTTTAAAACCAGTTTTAAATTACAGCCAGGTGGTATGAATCGAGATTGATTAAACAGGTTTGTGACTAATCTTCCTAGCAATGGAAATTGCTTGGATTCTTCAACCATATCAAATCGTTTTTTGAATCCAGCATTTTCATTTGTTTTGAAATTATCTTGAATTGAGTCAGGATAAAAAAACTCATCCAACAACAAATCGTTTTTCTCTTATGGACTTGACGACACAAGTCTTTGTATGTATGCTAAGTAGGCGTACTGATTGTTGGCGTCAAATACCTTTTGCCCATTCAAGTATAATTCCACGTTGTTGAATATTGCGTGAAAGAATAAATTACATGGACTCACAATATCTGTTTTTTCTAACACGGTACCATTTTGATTACACAGCCGGCAGTTGATGTACAACAGAATATCGTTTGGATCAACATAGTCTGGCGTATCAAATTCAAATTCTAAGGGATTCCAATTGTCTTTTATTGGTAATCTTGAGTAGTATTGAAGATATTCTCCTTTACTGAGTTGGGATGTATCAGTTGGCTGCAAGTAAAACGAATTTAGGTTTGAAACTTGAGATTTAGCTGATCCTTTGTAAGCAGTTGGATTATCTTGAAAAAGAGAACTTGTTTCCATTGTAACACTTTGAATTGTAATAAACTCTATTATCTTTTACGAGCCTTGCTAGTTTTTCTACTAGCAGAACGTTGTTGGTTTCCTTTTGTTGCACGAACTCGTCTTCTGCAACCTGATCCTTTCAAAGTAGAACGTTTTATGGTGGGTGATTTATGATATTTAGCGTTGCGTGACTTCCCTGCTCCTCCTTTTAAACGTTTTAAGGTTGTCTTTTGTTTGGGTTTTGATACTTTTCCTTTACCAGTAAGTGATTTTTTACGTCGATGATGACGCTTTTTTTTTGATTGGTTCTAACTGCGTGCCAGACGATTTAATTGGAATTAGGTTTCCACTTGATCCATCGTCAAAGTCACCTGCACCAGTCATTTCACTTTTTTTATGAATTTGTTGATTAAAATCACTCTGAATTGTGCTAGTGTTCGCGTTTGTATGAGGAGGCTCTAAAACACAAATGTCTTGCTCACAAAATATGTCTCGCATTACTCCAGATTTGGTTTAAAGTGTAATTTGACAACTGTTTGACTTTCAGGTTTTAATTTTAATTCTTGACCATGCTCATCTACTAGACAAATACGAATATCTTGAATATGTTGACGATTGAGCGGTAAATACAGTACTGGATTAAAATCAATTCGAGTCTCAGTTAAATAGTTGTTACTCAAATCATAATCCCGAATAATCGGGAGATAATTTGGCGCGTAAAATTGACTTTGTATTAGATCTGTTAAAACTAAAATTCTTTTCGATGGTTCAGTATACACAGGTTCAATTACATCTTCCCCCTTTCCTTTGTATTCTTCTTCTTCCTCTTCTTCTATTATTATTTCATTTTCTATGGGTACACGTGTATTTGTTTTGAAAACTGTATCTTCTGGAATGTTAAAATATTGACACACTGCTTTTGGTAATGTAACTGAAATATCTTCTCTCAAGTTTACAGCAAATATCAATCCATTGTCAATTTTAAAATAAATCACAGTATCAGGAAAAATTTGATTTTCAAATGCATCATTAATCATATCTAGTACATCTTGCACAACCATACTTGCAGGCTCTTTTAACGCAACAGTATAGTTTGTGCTAAAACCAAAGCGAAAATAAGTCCACTCAAAGTCTTCAATTTTGCTGTATGCAGTAGTATCAAATGGTAACTCAGATTTGTAAGTTCCTGGAAAGTACTTTTCCTGCTTAAGTTTTAAACAATCAATATGCTTTTGATCAAAGTGTATGTATGATTCTGGACTTGGATCATCAAATACAAATTCAAATTTGTTATCGCTGTCAAATGAGCACTCAAACTTTTGAACTAGTAGTTTTAATTCTTCTGTAACATTTTTATAATACTGTTTAAAATCTAAATGTCCTACTGCGTTGTTTCTCATAAAGGAATCTAGTGATTCAAACATTTGATTTATTGTTACCAAATTTTCCTCGTTGTCCCATTCAATTGTTTGTACTTTAAATTCCGTCCCAGTTGTTATTTGATCGTATGCTTCTTGAGTTGCTACAGAATGCGGTCCAAATCGTCCTGCATTAAACCGAGTTCGATTATACCCTAAAAGTCTTGCAAGTTCATTAGTAATTACTAAATGTTGGTTTGGTTTATGTGATGTGTTGAGAATGTCTATGACATCCAACAATGGTGTCATGTTTATAATTTCTTGTTCCAACACAACAGATAATCCATTTTTCTTAAACGTGTCTACAGCCGCGACTAACCACTTCAAAAACGTTTTATTATCCTTTTTTAATGTAACTGATTTTACTTTAAATGGTTTTAGGTTAGGAAAAAGAGGTCCTGTAGGTATTGGAACTGCAGTGATGTTAGTTTCAATTGAAACTTGTTGTTCATTTTGTTCAATATCTTCATGTTTAGGTTTAGGATTTTCTGCAGTGTATAATAAACTTAGAAGACCAACTTCGTACCTGTTGTCTTCAAAAATAATACCTGGAGCTGGCAGTTTGCCTACAAAGTGGGTATTAGTGTTTTGGGGAGCTTCACTAATGTCTGCGTTGCTAGTCAATGTCACGCAAATGTTTTTTGAAGGATTCATGATGCTAATTTCATTTCGTAACTATAAAATGCACCACGAACTTGTTCGTTGTTCAAGTCTTCAAGGACAAATGACCATGGATGTGTATCCTGAACTCGTTTAACTCGAAATATTTCAGATGACCAGTTGGTTGCATAGCCTGATTGGTAGATAAAAATTGTTTTAATTGATATGCTTTAAATTACATGCACACGTAAAAAATGTAGAAAGTACTTACCCTTTGTAAAGATATCCTTGACTTTAGAAACACGTACTAAATCGTTTATTTTAAACTGCGGTGGTTTGCGTAAAGTTTTAGTCTTTTCAGCTTGTATTTCTTTCTTGAACATGCGACGCCAAACTTGATTTTCGTTTTGCTTTGTCACGTTTATAGGAGCCATACCAATTGTTCTATGGTAAGAATTATTTAATGCAGTTGTAAATTGAGGTAACACGTTGTCAATTTTCTGTGTATTCCGTTCAGTCTGATAACGCTCCAACTTTGAAAAAAGTGTCCTTATATATCTTTCTGCTATTGCACTCTTTATATGGGAGTAAATATGATATAACGTGATACCGTGAGACTTTAGAAACGTTTGAAAAGGAGTAGATACATATTCTTTTCCCCTGTCAGTGTACAAATACCGTGGTTTGGTACCTGCTTCCTTAAAAATTGATTTAAACGCTTTAATCATACTGTCTGATGACTTAGTTTTTAATAATCTGGTATACCCACGTTTTGAAAACACGTCTACTACTATTAAAACAAACGTATTATTGTTGTTGAACTTGGCAATGTTCGATATATCCTTTAAATCAGATGCCCATGTTTCATTTATGAAAAATGAACGAATTCTACGTCGTGGAAAATTTTTTCTTGCATCTTGATGTAAAGAAAATGATTCAAGTTTTCGTAATTCTGATATAACTTGTTTTTTATCTTTCCACTTTTTTCTATTTTTTAAAAATCCTTGCAATCCTGAAAAACTACCAGCAAATCTTTGATTAACGTATGATTTTCTAATCTCAGCTCCAGCTTTGTTAGTTTCGTCTTTTATGCTAGTAACAATTGTATTATCTCTCTTTGATGACATGATGCTCACGCAATGACTCTGCACTTGTTAATGAATGAAACAAAACAATAAACTTGTATTTTTCCACCACCTTTTTTGTCTTTGTTTATTGAAAAAAACCATTAAACTTGTATTACTCTCTTGCATTTATATAATATTACCAAATCACCATACAAATCTATATGAGTAAAAATCTAAACTATAGTTGTTTATTATTTTTACACCACCACCATCATAATAATTACTTGCTTCGTTTAGTTTTGTATGTGAACACATGAATATTGTTTTTTGTATCACTATAATAATCAAAATCCTCGCTTAAAATTACTTTTAACAATTTTAATTTGCTACAATCAACATCTTTAATATGGTTAGAATCATTAAAAATTACATCAAGAAAGTGTTTTGCATGTGTTTTGATAAGACTAAAATCTATGTGGTTTTTCTTTTCAATTAAATTATTTGATAGTCGTGATAATAAAAAGTCACAAGCCCATTTACACTGCTTTGTTTTTAAACAAATATCTAAAATTCCTTTTTGATTCGCCTCAAGGATAGAAAAGTCTTTTCCATCTTCCGAAAGGTAAATAGCGTGCAGATTCAACAAAGTTTGTTCACCAAAATTGTAGGCTGCTGTTTTAGTAGTATTTTCTTCCATGCCACCTAAAAATAATTCTTTTATGAACCAGGCTGGAATATTGTCATGATGAAAGTACGCCAAACAAAAGTAAATTAGGTTTGCCATTGGGCACGTGTCTGCAAGTTCACTCAAATCCAATACCACTTTATTTGTTTTTAGTTGAGAATCCATTTCTGTAAAACAAATTAAAAAATGTGTTAACTTTGTTTTAAAACACTTAATTAAATCGATTAGATTGAATTTATTAACATTAATAATATATCTACCTAAAATTTTATTTTCTTATAAGTTTTTTTTGCAAACTCTATAGACTCTAGTTTACGTTTAGATGCGTTTAGAGATGTTGCTTCTTCGAGTTCGTCATCAAAACTGTATATTGTTTTGAATGTCTTTTCAAGATTATGTAGTCGCTTTTCTTCGTCCAGCAGGTACTCTACATGAATTCGTTTATCTTGAAGCCTTGAAACAGTAATTTCTTCCTCATCAACAATCATTATATCTTCAACGCGTTTTACTCGTGAGAATGCAACATAATCCATGCCTGGAAACATCTCTGATGGACCCAAGCATATTGATAGTTTTGGTAGATTTAAACCTTGAACTCGATGTACTGTAAGAGCAAAGCATAGTTTTAATGGAAATTTTTCAACCGATATACTCTCGTATGCATTTACTTGCGCTGAATGATGTTGTTCCATAATTGGCACACCAGTTCCCTTGCGTGTTCGCCATACTCGATTACCAATGTAATCAGGAAAATGAACAATAAAACAAAAAGGTGCTTTTGGATCTAGTTGCTTAGCAGCAATTTCATCTGGCGAGTACCTATCGTTTTGTGATAATATATCAACTACAGTTCCGCGACTTCCATTACACAATCCTGCAGCTGTTATCAAGTTAGTAATTAGAATTACAGGGCAACCAATTGCAATTTCTAAATTAACATCGCCGTTAAAAAACCTGATTGCATATGGAAAAAAACGTTGAATCATTTTTCTGCAAACAAACAAGAGCACTAATCAGATTTGTGATTTTAATATTTCTAAAACAAGTTTTTAAAAGTTATATAGGCTTTTTTACACTCTTACCGATTATGTTCATGAACTTCTTTGTTGGTTCTAAACACATGTATATGATTATGAAATTCTCGTTGTTCCCTTTTAATGAGATTTGTATGTTGTCGCTTTTGAATATACTCAACGTCATCTTGCGTTATAGAGTTATAACGAAGATTACGTAAAAATTTCTTAAACTTGCTTTGCTCTTCTCCGTTTCCAGCTTGCCGGTAAATTTGTTTTAAATTGATGCACTTGTCAAATGTGTAATATATTTGTTGTGCTTCGTAATACGGACGAATTTTTTGAGCACAATCAGGTGCAATTGGTTTAAACAAACTTGAATCACGAACTGGAGGCAACTGAAATTGGTCGCCGATCAAAATAACAGACCGATTTGCAAACGAAAACTCTTTGTTGTTTTTATCAGCTTTCCGAAAAAACCGATCTAAAAGGTCAAACATTCGAAGTCCAAGAAGACTAAACTCTTCAATAATAATCAACTTTATGTTTTGAAATTTATTAAGTTCTGTATCAGTTTCAAGTCTTTTGTCAATATTTAAGTAATTTGTCCCTGGAATAAACTGAAATGTAGAATGAATTGTTTGTCCACCAGCATTAAATGCAGACAGACCAGTAGAACTAACAATTTTCCATCCAAATGTTGGGTTTTGTTTTTCATGATCATGTAATAACGATTTTAAATGTTCAATAACTGCCGTTTTTCCTACACCACCTTCCCCTGTGATAATCATACGTAAAGGTTGCTGCAAAAACTCAACTGGGGTTAGGTGAAGTTGATATTTTACACAATCAATAATACGTTTCTGATTCTCATTCAAACACTCGTAATCCACGGATGGTGTTACATCTTTAATATTTAATTTACCACCATGAAACCAGGATTTTAGAATGTTTTTATTTAAAAATTTATTATTGTCAACACGTTGTTGAAAATGAATATTCATTGTTGTCTTTTTTCTTCTTAATTCAAAGTTGGAACAACTTGTGTAGTATCTTTATTATCATGAAGCAATGGTTTAAAAATATCAACTAATAGTTTTAAAAATTCACTGCAATTAATTCGTTTTTCTGCAGGAACAAATATCTTATGCAACACAGGTAAAAATGTTGTTTTATTCATTTGCGCTTGTGGAATTATCCATTCAGCATTTGCAATTTTTTGAAACAGTTTTGAAGGAACGTTATCACTGAATGGAAACTGACAAAAGTTTAACGTGAACAAAATAACACCAAGTGCCCAAATGTCTACAGGCTTGGCATGATACGGTTTTGATGATATAACTTCAGGCGAAACATAACCAGGTGTTCCTGTTTGGTCTAATAATAATTCATCTTCACTTTTTAGTTGTTTAGCAAACATAAAATTTTGAATAACAATCCGACCATTTTGCATGTTTATAACAACATTAGATAGTTTTAAATCTTTATGAACAATGTCTTGATCATGCAGACGTTGTACAATTTGTAGCAGTGAAATCATAATTTTTGCAGTCAATATATCTCGTAGTGGACCAAGCTGAACAAGAAGTTGCTGAAGAGTTTTAATACAATTACCATCAGGTTGATGCAAATAATAACAATCGTGAACTAATACAATTCGATAATTTCCCTCATGTGTAGAATCTTTAAGTTTAAATAATCCGTGATGTCTGGATATGCCAGATTGATTGGAAAGTTTGGATAAAATAGAATACTCATTGTGCAAAAATGCTTTTCCAAGAATGTTGTCAAGTACTTTATCTTTTTGTGCGTTTGTATCATGATGCGCAATTTTTTAAAACATAAAACGCAGCTGTGCGTTCTAATCGTGCAACGTGAGTGTTAAAATACTTACTCATATCAGTATTTTGTTTATTTTCTAGAATAAATACTCCAATGGAAGGAATGCACAGCCTTTCTAACGATGTTTTGGATGTCATTTTTTATATTGTTGAGTAGGTTATTTTTCCAAATAAATTAAGTTCCTCATTTTGTGTTATTGTAAATTTTAAAATATCATACTGTTTTAGTAACATTTTCACAATCCCTGCATTACTTGTTTCAAACCAACACTCATGACAACGATAATTGTCACTGTCTGGATTTGAAACTTCTAAAATTTGACGTGAACGCCAACACTGTACACAACAATATCGTCTTCGAAATGGTCTTAAACAGCATATTTGATTACTTTTACAACAAAAAGTGCAGTAATCAGGAAATTGTAAAAATGGAACATAAAATAAGTCAGCTCTACGTTTCCAACATGCTGTTTTCCATCTAAATACGTTGTAACAACGTCCTCTGCACAACGTACATCTATTGGTAATTATTGTTTTTCTTGAACATCCACGCAAGTGATATGGTAATAGTTTAAATGATACGCCAATACATGTTGTGCAAAATGTTATGCATAAATTATTTTCTGAACCAGATGTTACGTTAGGACAAAATTTAGAGCGGCGGTTTTCATTCCGTTGTTGTTTTCTATTTATGTTTTCAATGAGTTTACACCAATCATAACTATTTGCTGCATTGGTGTCAGATGAAATAGTTACAATCTCACGTCTAGTGTTCATTCTGGTTTTGTAATACACAATATTTTTTACGTAACTGTGCGTGGTTTGGAACTAAATTTGTAAACGTTGTGCGGAAAGCATTTGCACAAGGAAATAAATCATTACATTGACAATTATTTTCTAAATTTTGAGTTTTATGAACTGCGTTGCAATGTGTTGTTATTTCATTGAGAGTAGAACCATGCTTTATGCTTTGGTGAAACTGCATAACCGACATACAGGTTAGTTTATAATTTTTATAGGAATCATTTCCCCATTTTCTCCATTGTAACAATAGAATATTTATATTCATTCCACACTTGCATTCTTTGGTAGTATCATGGTAAATATCAAACTCGCAATTACAAAATTCGGTATTTGTCAACCAGTGTATTAAAAAGTTTGGTGAAATTTCATGTGCAACAGCTTCACAACAAGTATCAGAATCAACTGATTTGAATGGATACCCATTTGATCTAAATTTATTTAACAGATAATACACAGAATGTCCAACACAATTATTGTTTATTCGATTACGAATCACATTAGGATATTTCACATGATTGTCATAGTACATGTAACACGATTGACAAATTGTTATTTTTTCACAAAATATGTATTGATAAACTATGATACCACATTCAAATTCTTTATAATCATCGGAACTTGCTTGAAACCAACAATCATTTGAACAGAACACACAGTTAAAGTTTTCTTTAGAAACAAATATTTGCACATAGTTACTATTATTTATTATATTAGCATTAATAGTTGGATTTAAATATGGAACGTTTTTTACTGCATTTTGAAATCGATACAGTTTATGATTTTGAATATCTCTACACCGAATACATAAGTTTTTGTTTTGAAAAGAAAGCATTTCAGTTTTAACGGATGAACCCTCACAGTTTAAATAACAAGTACCACAATAGTCACAAGGCATGATTTATCTAGTATAGCCTAGAATTTTGGATTGGATTCTATAACAGTAATTAATATTTACACACTCTGGACGTGGAATCCAACAAACTTGTTTATTCAAAGCGTATTTATAAAATCCAGGATGTAAGTTTATTATTTCAGATGTTGATTCACATAATTCAACGCACTGACAAAACCTTTTATCGTTCGTTTGC
The DNA here is from genome assembly GCA_949802685.1 of Dicyrtomina minuta. Lineage (NCBI taxonomy): Eukaryota > Metazoa > Arthropoda > Collembola > Symphypleona > Dicyrtomidae > Dicyrtomina > Dicyrtomina minuta. The sequence goes on along the minus strand of OX461808.1, from coordinate 20,764,801 downwards.
CATTTACAATCGGATTTAAAAGATTCTTTAGAATAATTTAAATTATGAACAAGTATAATGAACTTGATATCTGACATGCACCGTAAGTTTGCTTTACCTAATACTCGTAACCAAAGTTCAAACAGATGAATAGCTTCTTTACACGATGGACAACAGGAACAAGAAAATCCGTCCTTAGCAGTACACCAAACACATTTACAAATTTCCAACTGTTTCAACCTTAGTATTATTTCGTTTCCACTTGGAGGACTTGTAAAGCTAGTGTTGAAAACGATAGATCCAGCTTTCGCCATCGTCAATGTTCAAATAACCAACTTTCTGATTCTACATTTGGTTTTATCCAGCTTTTCTCGTGATCTCTCATCCATGAATTGCACAAAACATTCAAATGGAACAAAACAACATTTGAATATATAAACGCTTTTAGTTAAAAAAACATGTTTCTAAGAACGTCAGTGTTTTTTTTTGTATTTACCTCCAAAATGCAATGAAACTTTACCAAATAGTGAGCATTACACCTTTTCTTGATCATTCTGCTTTTATTCTTCATCCGCGAACTACTTTCGTCTCAGCTACAATTTAGAAACCTCCTAATGGATACATCACAGCAACCTGGTACAAGCACTAGTACAAGTACTAGTGCTGTTTCAAATAACCCCAACAAAATTCTAATAAACGAAGAAGTTGATTTCTTTCCAACTGCTTATCGTACAAGAGAAGATCGTTTTACTGTAAGTTTTTTTGTTTTTTTGTTAGTATGTACTAATTTTAATCTGAATAAATGTTTGTATTTTTATTTTGTTTATTTAAGTTCTTTGAATGCCGAATGCAAGGATGTCCATTCTCTACACGTACTCATCTTCAATTTAATGCACACATTGAAATCATACATCAGTGCGAAGATTGTGAGCATTATGTTCCCAACATGGAAAACCATGTGTGTACAAGACCAGGACTTCGAGGTGGACATGCTGACGGAGGATCCCATTCCAGAATTGATCTTTCAGTGTTTAAAGAACGAAGTAGAAGTAATAGAGGAGCAATAGTAACATATGTTTACTATCCTACAACAAATTATACTGAGTTTCATGATTTTTTGGAATCAGCTCAAGATCCAACAGTGCGTCTTGTTTCGCAAGTGCTACAAGCTAGAGATAATGGTGTAAGGGTACAATTGTGTATTCGTATATTATGGGAAAAAGAAATAATTGAACTTGACGAAACTGAAGCGCAAACGCAATCATATATTCAAGATGAAACATATTTCTTTTCTGAAATGTATACTCTTTACAATGAAAATGGAATTGATAATATCCTACTTGCGTCATCTTCAGATATATTGGAGAAAATTCGTGAATTTACTGAACAAGGCAGTGGATGGTACATTAAAAAGTTTTTAGAATTGCAAGTTAAAATTGGTGAAATACAAAGGTTTAATTCAACAAGTGCTCGAGGATCTGTGAAACTTCCTCCATGGTTGAATAACAAGAAAGGAAAAATTAATATTTTAAATACCGACGATAAATGTTTTCATTACTGTATTGCCGCTGGAGTGTATTTAGATAAAGAAAAACACAAGCAAATGATACAGTTACGACGAAGTTCAACTTGGAGACCTTACTTAAAAACGTTTAATTTTAGAGGTATTAATGGCCCTGTTAATATAAACACTGACATTCCATTATTTGAGCAACAAAATAAAATTGCTGTTAATGTAATTACTCATCAAGGAAAAAAAATTATACCTCTTCGTCAGAGTCGTTATGACACTTCAAAAATTGTTAACTTATTTCTTTTCAATGAAACTAATAACGGCAGAATCAACCAACACTTTTTTCTAATTACAAACCTTAGCTTATTTATTGGAAAAGGCACAAAAACAACATCAACACAGTACTGTTCTAAATGTTTTTCTTGCTTTACCACTAAAGTAAAATTCAACAATCACGTTCAAATGTGTTTAGGACTAGAAAAACAAATTTTAAAATTTCCAGAAAAAAATAAACGTCTTCAATTTTCTCGTCCTGAAATGACCTTATTATATCCATACGTGTTGTACTATGACTTTGAGTGCTTTGCATCCACTTTAAATAAACAGAAAGGAACTTCCACAATTTTAGAAAATGAATTTGTTCCCGCTAGTTACTGTATAGTAATAATAAAACATACAGGTGATAATTTACATGTAATAACATCAGAATACTACGATGGCAAAGATGTCATTCAGCACTTCCTAAAACGTGTTTTAACTTGGTCAAAACGATTAGTTACTGATATAAGAGATACTAACAATTTTGCAAGACCTACCCAAGAAGAACAGATAGCATTTGAAAATGCTACGGAATGTTCAATGTGTAATCGTAAATTTACTACAGTTAAAGATAAAAAAAATAAAAAATTTTCTCCTTTACAACAACGAAAACGTTGTGTTTATAAAGTGTACCATCATAATCATCAAAGTGGAAACATATCCAATATTGGTGCAATTTGTAATTTGTGTAATCTTCGAATTAAATACAAGTATGAACTTCCTTGTATTGCACATAATTCTTCTGGATTTGATCTGCACCTGATCATACAATCTTTAGACTCGAAATTATTTAAAACATCTGACATTGATGTAATTGCAAAATCAAGTGAAAAATTCATCCAAATGATATTAAAATCAAAGCAAACACTAGGTTCAGGAGCAAAAAAGCGTGACATAAATGTAAAAATTAGATTTATTGATTCATGTCAGTTCCTAAACACTAGTTTAGCTACTCTTGCTGATAATCTTAAAAGAGAAAATAACAAATATTTTCATCTTGTCGATGATTGTTTTCGTACAATGATTCCAAATTCTCGTGTAAAATTGAATAAGGTTTCAAGAGATTTGTTATTAAAAAAGATTGAATTTCCATATAGTTTTATGAAAGGTCCAGATGTATTAGAAGAAAATGTCCCAATACCTAAACGAGAATTTTTTAACAATGATTTAACCAAAACTGAAATTACTGATAAAGAATATCAGTCAGTATTAGATATTTGTAGACTGTTTAATATTAACAATTTTAAAAGTTATTTACGGTTGTACAACATGTTAGATGTAGTACTTCTAGCAATAATTTGGGAAAATTTTCGTACACAAGGAATGAAAACGTATAATCTTGACCCGACCTATTGTTCAACTATTTCATCATACAGTTGGCAGTGTATGCTGAAATCTACAAAGATAAAAGTTGATTATATAAGAGACATGAGAATGTTTGAAATGGTGCAGCAAGGAATACGTGGGGGTATTACCTTTGGAACTAGTAAAATTGAAGCTGCAAATAATGAACGTATGAAAAATTATAATCCTAATGAAGAACGAACTCAAATAGCTTATTTTGATTTAAATTCACTTTATGCCGATTCATTGTGTAAAAAATATCCCGTAGGTGATTTTGAGTATATTGAAAGCGAAGATTTAATTAACATTGATTGGTCAAATCCAAAACTAGATCCAAACAAAGGATATATTCTTAAAGTATCATTAGGGTATCCTGACAGTATTCATGATAAAACAAGTGATGTTCCATTAGCCCCTGAAAAATGTAAAATAAGGCTTGAAGAATTATCGGAGCGACAACATCAGCAAATAAAAAGCTTTACACAAGTATCAAAATCATTTTTATCAAAGCCAAAATTGCTACTAACTTGTTATGACAAATCTGAATACGTTGTACACTATAAAACGTTAAAGTACTATTTATCCCAAGGTATGACATTACTCAAAATTCATTCTGCTATTAAATTTACTGAAAGTAATTTATTTAAACCGTATATTTTAGAAAATTTAGAAAGACGTCGGCAATCACCAAGTAGTTTTGAAAAGGATTTTTATAAGTTACTAAATAATTCAATTTACGGCAAAACTTTAGAGAATTTATTTTCTCGAATAAATATTAAATTTTCAGACTCACGCATTAAAACAAGAAAACTAATTTCTTCAGATTTATGTACAGGCTTTAAGTCAGTATCTACAAAACTGAGTTTAATTATTTTAATGATTGCAGTAATCCTACTATTAACTATAATAATAGCAGGACTAACATGTTTGGAAAAAAGCAAAAAACGATTTTATCAACGATATTACCAAGGACTTAAGTTTATATTCGCGGAAATGCTACGTTTACTCTATGCAGATACTGATTCAGGTATTTGTAAGATTTTGGACAAAGATAATAACTTTTTTGAAAAACTTGTTGAACACAAAGAACTTTTTGATTTCAGTAAACTACCTCCAAATCATGATATTTTTCAAAAACATGTACATATTCCCGATCTACGAATGTGTAATGCTGGAAAACGTGGTTTATGGAAAATTGAAAGCTTAGACATTGCAGAAGCTGTAATTTTAAAACCTAAACAATATTCACTTTTATATTATAATGAAACGTGGGATATTAAATGTAAAGGTACTCCTAAAGCTACACTTAAATCATGCACACATCAAATGCTAAAAGATGTTGTAAACAAAAACAAAGTTGTAAAATTACAAAGTAATTACATTAGATCTTACGATCATCATCTTTACTCTGTAAAAGTCGACAAAATTGCATTCCATGCACTTGATGTGAACCGAGTCTATTCAACATCAGATATGAACGTAAGTCTACCATTTGGTCATTACCAAGTTCGTCATTAAATGTGTAAATTGTTTATTTGTTAATAAAAACAATGTTTTTTCAAAAAATTGCAATGCAAAAAACAAATTTCTTCCATATTTGCACGTTTCATCAAAAAGTAGAAAAAAAAATTTTCGCAAGCAAAATATTTCTGCAAAAAAATTTATTTTCTTGCATATTTGCACGTTTCATCAAAAAGTAGAAAAATATTTTTTTTTTCGCGAGAGCAAAAAATTTCAATGCAAAAAAAATTTCTGCAAAAAATTTATTTTTTTTGCATATTTGCACGTTTCATCAAAAAGTAGAAAAATATTTTTTTTTCGCGAGAGCAAAAAATTTCAATGCAAAAAAAATTTCTGCAAAAAATTTTTTTTTTTGCATATTTGCACGTTTCATCAAAAAGTAGAAAAATATTTTTTTTTTCGCGAGCAAAAAATTTTAATGCATAAAAAAAATTTCTGCAAAAATTTTATTTTTTTTTTGCATATTTGCACGTTTCATCAAAAAGTAGAAAAATAATTTTTTTTCGCAAGAGCAAAAAATTTCAATGCAAAAAATTGTGTGCAAAAAAACGTTTTTTAAACGTTATTTAAACGTTTTTTTTCTGCACGTACCAACGGGCCATGCACCAACGACGTCCCGCTCCACATCTTCATCCCGTGGGGGTTCCCACTATCCCATCCCAAGCGCCGTCCCCTATGACGCACGCTGGTGGGGCACGGCCGCACGCATCCAACACCTACACTGCTACCGCTACCAGCAACAGCACCAGCACCAGCACCAATACCAGTACCAGCACCAGCACCAGCACCGTTCACGTTCACTCACTCACTCACTCACTCATCATACCCTCAAGCCATTTGCCATTTAATCGCATGTTGTATATTTGCGATTCACTAGTATACTTCTCAGACATAAAGAATGTACCCCTGTACCTTCATAATTCGTACGTCATTTATGCACGTTTCCTACAGTATCTTCAATGGGCGTACCTACTAAAGTATCTGCCTGCGGTTAATGTCTGCAGTTCAAAAATCTCAAAAGGACAAAACGTGTGTGAAACAAAATAGAAAAAAAATTATTGAGGATTTGAAGGTGAACCAGAACCACAGTCAAAACTTGGGATAAAAAATACGCATGGGCTTACGTAGGGTCAGTTGTATGTTGGGAATCTGAGAAAAGAAGAATTCACGAGAGAAGAAGCAGACAGACAAAGCAAAAGATACATACGTAGTACACATATTAAACAGAGTGCGTGCTCTAACATACGGATTTAATATTTCTAAGCTATCATCATTATGTAATTATAGGTTGCGTATATACCCCATACGCTACCTACACATACAGTTCTATGCAATGCATATAGACCATTGTTTTTCTCCGTTTATAATAGTTCATATATCGTCTGTGAAGAACCAAAATGAACCATATCAATTTGTAGCTAAAAACATTATCCACTATCTACCAAAATATTGAAGCATGTCTTAAAAGCAATTAAATTGAACTTTTGTGCATATAAAAAATATGTAAATAGAACATTTTGCACTTTTCAAAAACATGTAAATAGAACATTTTGTACTTTTCAAAAACCTTAAATAGAACATTTTACACTTTTCAAAAACATGTAAATAGAGCATTTTACACTTTTTAAAAACATGTAAATAGAGCATTTTACACTTTTCAAAAACATGTAAATAGAACATTTTACACTTTTCAAAAACATGTAAATAGAACATTTTGTACTTTTCAAAAACCTTAAATAGAACATTTTACACTTTTCAAAAACATGTAAATAGAGCATTTTACACTTTTCAAAAACATGTAAATAGAACATTTTACACTTTTCATAAACATGTAAATAGAACATTTTGTACTTTTCAAAAACATGTAAATAGAACATTTTGTACTTTTCAAAAACATGTAAATAGAGCATTTTACACTTTTCAAAAACATGTAAATAGAACATTTTACACTTTTCATAAACATGTAAATAGAACATTTTGTACTTTTCAAAAACATGTAAATAGAACATTTTGTACTTTTCAAAAACATGTAAATAGAGCATTTTACACTTTTCAAAAACATGTAAATAGAACATTTTACACTTTTCAAAAACATGTCTATTTGCACTTTTCAAGAAACACATTAATGAAACATTTTGCACTTTTCAAGGAACACGTAAATAAAACATTTTACGCTTTTCAAAAACTCTGAATTAACATTTTACTGTTTCTGTTTCTCCTTTTTTCATGACATAGCTCATTTTGATTCCAGCTTATTTGGAAATGAGTGATTTTGGTTCTTCACAGACGATATATTCTCGTATACAAGTTTAAGCTACAGCTGTTCTTTGTGTATATCTTACAGTTTTATTTTATACCGATATTAGTAATTGCAGGATGGCGAAGACTCGACATTTGAATCGCGAATACACCGAAGCCCTTTTTTTCCGCATGGATTAACTTTGATTTTGTATTTCGTAGAACAAAGATTTACGAACTTTTCCCTTCCACTCGTTGATTCTTGACATCGTTGATTTCTTTGAAGATTATTTAATAAATTCAGTTTTGCATTCCACATAGTTTCCTCTTAAAGTGTGTATGTAAAGGCGTCACTTTATAAATATGTAAATTAATTCAAATAGATGGACCATGGACGTCATACGCAGGAACCACTAGTCGGCTATTGCTATACATACAGCGCCGTTAAACTTGTGTCTGGAGTGCTAGTTTAATTTCCAGTGTATTTTCCTAGAAGGCTCTTTGGAATTTGGAAGTTTTGGAAGTAGTTTAAAATCGGATTGGAGTGTGGCAGCACAAAAGAAATATTTCACCGGTAAGAAATACCTGTAAGTGGTAATAGTTATTACTAATTTGTTATGAATTGTTTTGATAAATTGATTTAATTGATTTAAAGTGTATTGACATACTTGTGTACAAGTTAAATTCCCTTAAATTTGCCCTAATAGTATATTTAGAATCATAAGGAAAAATCATGGGGAAATTATTATTATTTTTGAAAAGCGTGTATTATTAAAATTTTAAATAATACTTACGTACCGTTTTTTAAAAATTAAAAATATTTAAATATCGCCATTTGAAGAACTAAAATGACACATATCCAATTTATGCTACAATCAAATCGAGCTAATGCCATAAAAACAAAATTAGAAATGACAAAAATGCGTAAAATGTTAATTAAGAGATTCTGAAACGTGTACATTTTTCTATTAATGTGCTTTTGAAAGGTGTAAAGATGTTTCATTCACATGTTTTAAAAAGTGTAAAAATGTTCAATATACATTTTTTGTAAAGTGCAAAATATTCTATTAACATGTTTTTGAAAAGTGTAAGATGTTGTATTTACATAGTTTTGAAAACTGCATAATGTTCTATATAAATGTTCACAAGACATATTTCAATATTTTTGTAGATAGTAGATATTGTTTTTAGCTACAAATGGATATGGGTCATTTTGGTTCTTCCCAGACGATATGTGCCATTTTTTTGATAACTTGATTTGTGTGTGATTATGTACTGTGATTTTAACGAAGTTTTGTAAACATTTGAATTCAATTAGAAAAAAACAATACATTTCATAATTTTATTTACAGAACTTTGACTTGCAACATCTGCTGCAGGGCAAATAATGTTACAAAGACATTCAAGTGTCCGGTCCCAGTTTCAGTGCCAGACATCCTTGAAGTCCGCGCTGCTATCTGCCTCCCTTCTAGTTATCCTTGGCTTTGGCTACGAAGCTACAGCAGCAGCTGCAACCCACGATGAAAAATGTGAGACGGGCCTTACAACTGATAATCGAACGCTGGACACGTGCGCGACTGAGAAATTCCTCACTTGCCAAAACAGTCGGTGCGCATGTGCGGATATTAGGAATAAAATTTGGTTAAGTAAACGCATCCCAGTGCCGAATGGTTCCAGAACGAGAAGATCCCCTGCCAAGGGTTTTAAAGCGCCAAAAAGTAAAGGTTTCAAAGCAAAAGGGCCTGTAATTATCCCGGTCATTATCCCAGTAGGAGCGGCAACACCCGTACGACGAAGATTTACTACGCAGGCGCCACAACGATTTGAGACATTTAGTGCATGCTATAGCCGAGTAGGCGGGACTTGTCTTCTAGAAGCTTCAAAGTATTCTGACTCTGTTATTAGCCTTTCTGTCAAAGGACCACAGGAGCCAATCCCAACTGCCGCAGCCCAAGAAGCCACTCCCATAACCACGCCCACTGTTATGGATACCGCTGGAAGAGGCACGCCTGAAATTGAAATTCCCGCCCAAAATTCTTCAAGCACAACACCAGCACCCACGCCAGTGCCAAGTATGGATGACGAAAAGCAAGATGTCCTTGTAATAGATGGCGCCACTGATAAGTTACAAACAAACCCGTCGTACCCTGAATTGTCAATTGCTAGTATTTTTCGGGAGAATTTTAATTTAACAGAAATAAATAAACAAGCAGAAAACTCAAATTCAAATGAAACTCAAACCAATAGTAGTAGCACAGCAAGTAATACAACTTTTAATATTGAAACTTCCCGCCTCTCCATCCCAAAGTGCGTCCAGTTTGCAGCCTGTAGACCTAGAGAAGTTAAAATTGAAAACGGAAAAGTTGTTTTGGACCCGGATGATCCCAAAGATGACCGACTTGGTGTCTGTGCGTGTGTTGATGGCTATGTTAAAAATGAAAAAGATATCTGTGTAAAGAAAATTGTGGAACCTGAAACACAACGTCCAAATCAACAATTAAGAAGTAGTGCTATTCGCATATATGGCGGGGATTTAATGCATTTTGTATACGTTTTTGTTTTATGTTTATCTCTGGCTTTACTGTGAGTGTAATGTTTTTTATAATGTTAAATAATTTTTGTAATAAAATTGGGCAAAATTATGCCTGTCGGGTCAGTCTATCTCTTGTAAACGTTACAAGGTTTTATTTATTTTAAAAACATAAATTATTGTCTACAGCTAATGAAGATCTTGATGAAACTGATTGAAAAATCAAAACGAGCCATCTCCATTTTAGATAAAATCAAAATGCACGACCTACAAAAATATCATGAGCATGAAAGCCTGCATAAAAAAAATCTTAAACCTTTTATCAACATGTAAATAGAACATTTTGCACTTTTCAAAAACATGGAATAAAAAAATTTTGCACTTTTCAAAAACATGGAATTAGAAAATTTTTCGTTTTTCAAATACATGTAAATAGAATATTTTGCACTTTTAAAAAACATAAAATTAGAACAATTTACACTTTTCAAACACATGGAATCAGAACATTTTGCACTTTTCAAAAACACTTAAATAGACTATTTTGCTTTTTGCAAAAACATGTAAATAGACTATTTTGCTTTTTGCAAAAACATGTAAATAGACTATTTTGCTTTTTGCAAAAACATGTAAATAGACTATTTTGATTTTTACAAAAACATGTAAATAGACTATTTTGCTTTTTGCAAAAACATGTAAATAGGCTATTTTGCACGTTTCAAAATCATACGCCTAGTTAACATTTTACGCATCTACCCAATTTAATACATTTGATATGCCTCCTTTTAATTCTTGAGCTTAGAATAGAAATGGCTAATTTTGATTCTTCACTCACGATAAATAAAGCGGCAGAAAAAAATAGACGTTCTTTATACATAATTAAATGTTACATAGTATGTATATCCCCTTAATTTAATTTTAGGGGTAATAAATAACTATAACTTCATGAGCATAGGTTTGGCCAACCAACCTACTTGAATATTGATGGTATTGCATGCTCAAAAGATAACCATATACGTTCGCAACGAGTAAGCTGATAATAGGAGGGTCATAGTATGAAAAAAAATATCTTCATTTTATTTAAGTACGTATGACCGTCATACGTACTTAAATAAAATGAAGATATTTTGAACAACAATCCTTATAGCAGTTTCAACCTGGAGATGCAAATTTAATTCATCTATGTACATAGTATGTGTTGCTATATATGATATAGTGTTTCTATGACTTGAAAAAAAGTGTAAAAAATTCTGAAAGTTGACCTATGCCACTATGCTAATTGCGGAAAAAAGTGGTTATGGTCTAATACTCTACGCCCGCACATCTATAATAATGCAGAGCAGGTAGCGAATACGTATGCACACAAGCTGCTTTGTTTCATTAGAAACAAAAATTGGAATTTTGGATTCGCAATGCTCATACGGTCTTTCAGTTCTGAACTTGATGTAACCAAATTCCTGGAATTCATGCTGACGAAGGACGTTTCCCTTTTACTATGCATTATCCCATCCTTTTTGTTAGGTCTTTTGTAAAAATGCATTTTTAGGTGTTTATTTCCATGTAAAATGTGTTAGTGTGTTCATTTTTATGCAAGTTAAATTAAATAGATGGTCACTCTGGAAGGCTGATGTCAGTTGGAGCCAGTTTGTCATGGAGATTGTTCAAGCTTTTGTTTGCGGATGTCAAAAAGTGGACTAGTGAACTCTACAGTTCTAATAATTATTACACTGGACACTAAAAATACAACTATAGGTGGTAGTTATTAATAGTATTAATATTCATTTAATTAAATAATAATTAAATGCGTATGCTCTTATTTATGTACGTACAAAGTAGAATCCTTCACGTAAATATTAAAAATATTGTATATATTTACAGCAGAGCTGCCATTCCCAACTCCCAAGCGATCAAAATGTCACGTAGACACTCAAGCATCTTGCCACAATTTAACTTCCAGACATCCTTAAAATTCGCACTAATAACTACCTCCCTTCTAGTTATCCTTGGATTCGGCTATGAGGCCACTGCAGCAGCAGCAGCAGAAGCAACCTTTAATGAAGAATGCGAGACGGGCCTTACAGCTGATAATCGAACGCTGGACACGTGTGCGACTGAAAAATTCCTCACTTGCCAGAACAGTCGGTGCGCATGTGCGGATATTAGGAATCAAATTTGGGTTTCTACGCGCATCACAGTTACAGTATCGAGTGGTCTCAGATGGAAGAGATCCCCTGCCAAGGGCTTCAAAGTTCCAAGTGGTAAGATATTCAAACCTAAAGGGCCCGTAATTAGCGCTCCTATTATCCCAGTAGGAATACCCGTAGGAATACGAAGAAAAGCAACTACGCAGGCGCCCAAAACTTTTGAGATATTTAGTGCATGCTACAGTCGAGTAGGCGGGACTTGCCTTCTTTCCCCTTCACAATATCGCAACTCTATCATTAGTATTGGTCTCAAGAGATTACAAGAATCATTCCCCACTCCAGCCGCACAGGAAGCAACTCCCATAAACACACCTAAAATTAGTACTCACACTACTACTGAGCCAAACGAGCCTGAAATTCAAATTTCCGCTCAAAATTCTGCAGGCAAAGCAACAGTGGCGACAGAAATCAATGTCGAGTACCAAGGTGTACCTGAAATCGAGGGCGCCACTCAGCTATCAACAAACTCTGCACCCACTGAGTCGTCAATTGGTAATATTCAGCAGGAAAATTTAAATACAACAGAAAGAAATAATTCAGCAGTCAATTCAAATGGAACTCAAACTATTAACAGCAGAGGAAAAAATAATACATCATTGAATATTGAAACTTCCCGCCTCTCCATTCCAAGTTGCGTTCAGTTTGCAACCTGTGTACCCAGAGAAATTAAAATTGAGGATGGGAAAGTTATTGTGGACCCAAATGACCCCAAAGATGACATAATTGGCGTATGTCAGTGTATTGAGGGCTTTGTTAAGAATAAAAGTGGTCTTTGTGTGAAGAAAGTAATAACTGAACCTACATCTGGAGGGGATGTATTGAATGTGGCTTATTTTTTGATTATTGCATGTTTATTTCGGGCTCCACTACATTGTGTTTAGGTTGAATATGTACATATATTATGTAATTTTGGTTATACTATTAAATATATTTGTATTTATGGTAGGTGAAATAATGTGTACACACTTCTGTGCTTATTTTTAGGGGCAAAAAATGCCAAATTTTATTAATTTTTTAAAATCTGTGTTATATAATTATTCATAGATATCGCTTAAAATTTTAAAGTGCTAATTAAATAACTAAAATGAAAGAAATACATGATTTACTTACTTCATTGAACATTTTTGCCAAAGAAGTTGAATCAGTGTAGAAGCCATACCGGACGTTCGTCCCGGATGTCCATTTAACATTATTTGAATTTTATTAATACATAATATGCACAGGCAATTTACTTTTGTATCCTATTCTGCGAAATGACCTAATATTAAATTTGTTGTGGTGTAAATTCCGATTGTGTGCCCAGTCGTACCCTACGCAGTCGAACCCTGCCTAGTTATACCCTGTTTTAATATTCCCTTACGTTTCTGTAGGGAATATTATTACATGCCATCAAATCTGTAAAAATCCGCCCATACCTATTTGTAAGGTTCTAGTGCTATAAAAACCATCCATGTAAAAATATTTTCAAGTATTTTTATTCACTGTGGAGTGAGCTTGACTAATGTATCACTAACGTGTAAATCATACATAGAACCTTGCGATATAGTTATGTTAAGTATAAACTAAAGCTACATACTACATATTATACCGTAAAGCCAATAAATAACGTGAATACTTAGTTAAAGCTGAAAATATTAGCACTCCCGCTTATGGGAGATACCCGACCATTATTTAAGACCCGACTTTTATTAGAGACCTGCCTTCGTTTTGAAGCTTTTCGATAATAGCATTGAGTGAGATTGAAGCTGGGCTCTAAATTTACGCCAAAAAGAATATCGTCTGTAAAAAACCAAAATGACCATTCTATGATGACCTTCCTATTTAGGCTAAAATCAAAATGAGCTACAAATGTCATAACAAAATGAGAAACATGCTTAAAATGTTAATTATGAGTTTTTGAAAAGGTGCAAAATGTTTAATACCATGTTTTTGAAAAGATGCAAACCGTTTTAATTCCATGTTTTTGAAAATTGTAAAATGTTCTAATTCCATGTTTTTAAAAAGTGCAAAATTTTCTAATTCCATGTTTTTGAAAATTGTAAAATGTTCTAATTCCATGTTTTTGAAAAGTGCAAAATTTTCTAATTCCATGTTTTTGAAAAGTGTAAAATTTTCTAATTCCATGTTTTTGAAAAGGTGCAAAATTTTCTAATTCCATGTTTTTAAAAAGTGTAAAATGTTCTAATTCCATGTTTTTAAAAAGCTACAAAATATTCTAATTCCATGTTTTTGAAAATTGTAAAATGTTCTAATTCCATGTTTTTGAAAAGTGTAAAATGTTCTAATTCCATGTTTTTAAAAAGTGTAAAATGTTCTAATTCCATGTTTTTAAAAAGCTACAAAATATTCTAATTCCATGTTTTTGAAAATTGTAAAATGTTTTAATTCCATGTTTTTGAAAAGTGTAAAATGTTCTAATTCCATGTTTTTAAAAAGCTGCAAACTGTTTTAATTCCATGTTTGTGGAAAGTATAAAATGTTCTATTTGTGTGTTTTTTTAAAAGTACAAAATATTCAATTTAAATGTTTTCAAGGCATGTTTCAATATTTCTGTAAATACAGGATACTGGTTTTCGCTTAAAATGGATATACGTCATTTTGGTTCTTCACCGACAGTATAAATATATTTGTATGTATATCCTTGCTTCTACTCTGGATTAATTAAATCTATTCTTTTTCCATCTTTTTCCATAAGTGCTAGCATATCACTTAGGTAGAAATAAACTTTAGTAATAAATGGATTTAAGAAACCTTAAGCAAAAATTGAAGGCAGGAGAAGTTTAATGAAAACCGAGAATATAAATTTAACAAAAAACGTATGTACAAAATAATTACCGTATTTGCTCTAATAGTACGCCCCGCGTACTATCCAAACTCGAGCTCCGACCCCCCGCGTATAATTAGAGACCCGCGCATTAATAGAGACCCGCGCACTGACATTTAATAGTGTGTTAAATAGACCCGCGTACTATCCAAACTCGAGCTCCGACCCCCCGCGTACTATTAGAGACCCGCGCATTATTAGAGACCCGCGTACTATTAGAGAAAATACGGTATTTATTCTTCATAGTAATAATGCTTTTATTAAAGCTTTTAAGCTCGCGATTGAATCAATTCAATCAATAAGCTTGTGAACTACAAGCATATAGCTGCCGTTTCTTAATTACATTAAAAAGGTAATTAAGAAACGTGTAGCGCTGGATGTTTCAGTTATATAACCTTGAGAAAAGCATTGAAACTTACATCACATATACAAACGCCAAAAGTCGTCATATATGCTTTAAATTATTCATTAAAAAACAACAACAATTGCATATATTTAGCTTGTGGTTTCATTGAATGTTCAATAAATAATGTTCTTGATGCTGTCTGAAATCTACATGCTTACCTTTGTTTAACTTACATTTCAATTTACATTATTTTATTACTCACTTAATAGATTATGATACCTGAAACAGTTATTAAAATTATGTGTCGTCAGCATAGTATAAAGTCATATGATTATTAGGTAATATGTCAAATAAAATTTGTAGTAATCAATAATTATGTTATAGTTGTTTAAAATTCCTTTATTTCTTTGTTTGTACCATTAATTGTTGTCAATAATTTATATAGATACATAAATAAAATTACAAATTTTTTGATTTATTTGCGAATGATGGCAGAGAGAAGACCGCAAAGCTCAACAATCTCATGTCTGGCGACTTGAATGCGAAAGCCAACATTCTGAAATTAATTTTTAAAAAACATGAATCTTAGAACTTCGTATCCTAATAATAGTATGTAATATGTCACTTTTATTTTTAAAATAAAATACAAATCTATAATGTAAAATGTGAAATCAGCTCACTCCTTGAGCATAGGACTTAGTAATCGTAATTGAGAAGGCAACGGTGTAGTTGCGACCGGCTACAACAGACGGTAGAACATCATAGTTGATAATCACGTTCTCTTCGTTGTTGACGATAAGAGAGACCGTTAAAGTTAGGAATAGGTGGTTACCGACTGAAATTTATCACCAAATATTTTGTAATAATTATTATGTGCAGACTGACAAACGTTTTCAAAATATGCAGAATATACTTTATAATACTTCATTTAAGTGAAAGTACTTACAAGCTGTAAAGTCAACTTCGACGATGTAGGTTTTTCCAATATGCCAGTTGCATGGTACAGTGGTGCAGTCAGTGATACGGGCTTTTAAAATTTTTCCTTGGGAACCTGTTAACACGTAAAAAACAAAGTTTTTAAACCTAGTAACCTGTTGAGTATAAAGACTGTCAGACGGACATGACCATTTCAATAGATGCCTAATACACTGAGGCTATAACTAGTCAGTCTATCTAAAAATGACTGCAGCACACAGTCAGTTTATGGATCGTTTTGGGGAAAAATATAAAAATTAAAGTATACAAAAAATATAATTACCACAGTCAACAATGTTGCCTTCTTCAGGTACGCCAAACGACGGGGCAACAAGTGGCTTTACGATTGGGTCCACACGGGTAATGGTGGATGTAGCAGTTGCGGAGGCTGCTACGACCAAAAGGACAAAAACTGTGAAACGAAGCATGTTGATGTTTAGTTTTTAGAAAAGATTTTCTTCAAAATTAAAATGGAATAAATAAAGACTCAGATTGAAGTGAAACTGAATTATTCCTTTGAACTGCGCCCTATTTATACAAAATTAAAACACATTTAAAACATCACGGAACTACGCAACTACATACTCAAGTGTTTATCACGTGGTAATAATTATTACTGATTTGTTGAGTGTCATTCTTAGAAAACGGAAGGATAAATACATCTGCTCGATTCAATCCTTTTGTGTTTAAGTACAGACATGTATAAACATGTCTTGATTGAGATGACGCACGGTGCAATCAGAAGGCGACATGTTAATAATCCATATCAGATCCTAGATTGACATGCCATTGTCAGTCCTATCTTTATTTTTCAATTTAATTTGTATTTATCAGTATTTACATAATAATAGGAAATTACTGATGTAACTCCCAAATAAACTTGAAGTTGAAGCGTGTGCAATATATCATCATTTAATTCTGAAAGTTTACTATAGAATAGAATGCCGGATGGCACAGCCTCGAAATTAAGAAGATAAATCTATTTAATCTCCGTACAAGTATTATGTAATAATTGGACATCACACATAAAACGGATCGTCGCATCAAAATGTCAACATGTGTCTTCATCAATCAACTTCAACATATGATCAACTGTTGCAAGTCGCAAAATTGTTACATTTGTAGATAATTTTGCAGTACTTTAGTGGAAAATAACAGTAAAATCAAAAGATTGATTTTACTTTTTTTATTGATTGCGGATTAGAGAAATAAGTAAAGGAAGTGCTACAGGTGTTGGGAGATGAAAATAGCTAGATATTGAAAAAATTAAACGCGCTTTCAAATCAACAATCCTGTGAAGGATAGTGTTATTTTTGCAAAAATTCTCTCTTAAATCCGGACGCAAATCAACACGCTGTATGTAAGAGAAAAGTCACCTACTGTAAGTGTTGTAATAAAAAAATTAATCCTGCTTTCTACACTATATGTTTACAGCAAGGGCAATACAACATAATAATGCAACCATGTGATCCCGTGATGAGCTCTTAAGGACGATTACTGTGGCTAAGGAAGTAGATGTGTTGGAGAGTGTCGACTGAAGGCCACCTTATGTATAATATCGAATTATTTACTGTAACTATGTGTGTATAAATTCCATAGTATTTCTTACTTACTTAGGTACCTACCTATTTGAAGGGTTCTGTGTGTGTGTAATTAAAAACTTGGTATGTATTTAATTTTCCATTTGACTACCTTAAAACGATCGTGATTTAACTGGTGATCACGTATATGAATACTGAGCTGATCACCATTAAGGGTGCTATCTTAAAATTTTCTACTTTTTGATTTTATTTATTTTCAGCGGATCCAAAGGAAGGCAAAATTGAGTAAGGAGTTATTTTTATTGTCAATGACTGTAGTTAGAACAGTATATGAACACATTTCATAACTAAAACCCTAACTAACCCAGAATTTCGAAATTTGAAGTTACCAAATTAAACTTTTGGTTCCAATTTTTTTGGAATACCATAGGTTCATTAATTTTCTACAGTCTGAGCTTTTACATACTGATGCTGTGAATTATATACCAAGGAGTTAGGACTATAAACTATCAATTCCAACTAGTCAATGATTGCTGACACAGGTTTTCTTTTAATTCCAGACACTGATCACCATTACGGTGTGATCACCATTAGGCGTGTCACTCTATTCCATTTACAGTTATTTGAGGTCATTTTCTAAATATCGTTTGTGAAGAACCAAAATGACTCGTATCCATTTGTAGCTGAAACCAATTTCCTCTTTCTACAAAAATATTAAAACAAGTATAGCATTAAAATATAATATTTTACACTTTTAAAAAATATGTAAACAGAACATTTTACGCTTTTTAAACAAATTGAAGACCTTTTTTTCAAAACACGTTAAGTCCACACTTTGTCCACTGGACTTAACTCGTTTTGCTAGCAAACTCTTAAAATGTGAATAGAAATTTTTAAACTTTTCAAAAACATGTAAATAGAGCGTTTTCCAATTGTTAAAAACTCCTAATGAACATTGTACGCATGTTTTTCATTTTGTTTTCATGACATAGCACATTTTCACAATTCTAGCTTAAATTGGATATGGGTTATTTTGGTTCTTCACCGACGTCATATAGTACGAACAATGTAGAAAATCTAGTTTATGAAATGTTCAACTTTCAATATACTACCACGTACCAAGAAGCATTTACGTACTCTCGTCAATGAACTTAATTTCCATTAGCGCATTTCACAGAAGAGTGAAAGCTTTTAAATTACTAGTACACAAAACCTTAAAAACTCAATGCAAGTTGCAATGTATGTATTTTCGAAAAATATCGCACAACATAAGTTGACAAACAATGGATGAGCATTAACTACATAGTTCACCTTCACCAAGATATTGACGTTCACATATTCGCATCTACTTTAATTAAATTGTACAAAATAGGAAAACTACAAATCCCTATATTAATAAATCCAAACGACGCTTTTTCGTCCTCTTTCCACTTTCCGATTTCTGATTCCCACGTTCCAGTCACGTGTTTGTTTTTCCCACTCATATTATACCCTTAAACCTGGCGGTGCATGTAGATGTGTAGAATAAATCACTGTAAGACACGGAGCCGGTGACCGGAAGGACCGATCGCACTGACCGAAGCTCCGGTCAGTAAAATCGAAAACATAGCAGGCACGGGCGGGCTCATTTTTTTTTCTCGAAGCTCATCGATGCTCAAAAAGCGCAAAAAACTCAAACGCCCCATAGAGTCATGAAATATGATATCCGTATTGGGGTATTTGAGCCCAAACGTTTAAGAGTGATCGATCTGTCTTTTTGGACTCATACAGTCATAAAAAAATATCAGAGGTACTTAAATCAAAACGTATGTAAAAGTATGATAAAATATATTGTATACGATAATGTATAATAATATATGCATCACACTGATCACACACCGACACCGACACCGTAGATGATGCATGACAATGTTTGTCTCTAATTAAAACTTTAATTCATAAATAATTCATTTAATTATATTATTATTGTGGTTATTATTTAATCTTCATCATTAAATATTACTTACTATATAATAGCATAATAATAATTAAAAATATTGATTTAATAGTTAGATAATTCATAATTCATACTAATAAAGTTTTGAGTCTGAGAGACTCAATTGACTTACCAACAATTTAAGGTATAAAATAGTGACTGCCCGAAATTATTTTTTGAAGCAACACACTACATGGCGAATGTTAGTGCCTACAAATGTCAGCCAAAAAGTAAAAAAATTTGGCGTCGGGTAGGTTGCAAAAATCGTTGGCTGTTAGGTGAATTGCAGAATTTTCCGTCGAGTAAGTTGCACTTTGACCTGACGACCGTTAGGTGGATTAGCACAAGTTTTATCGGCCGTCATTAGTCTTGCAGTTCCTGTTCATACACTACCTGAGTAGTGCTCACACTGCCTGCATAGTGCATACACCGCCTGCGTAGTGAATTCACCGCCTGCGGAGTGCATACGCATGCATAGTGCATACTGCATACTAAAACTAAGTCAAATGATAATAAATAAATAATAATTTAAATAATATACACACTACGGCACAGCAGATTGCAAAGGCAGGGGCTGCTACTTTCTGATCTGCTGTCGGTGTGCATTTGGTAATACTTTGTCATGATTAAAATGTAATTGTACCGTTAATCTTTAGTATAATTGGTGGTGTTGCAACGGCAACAGTGGTGGTTGGTGCTACAGTGACTAAAGTGAGTGTCTTATCGTGTTGCAATAATTAAAGAGGGTGATTATTTGTGTGGTGCAGTGCGCTGATAAAAGTAGGTAACTGTTCATGTTTTAATAATAAAATGTGGTGACTGCCTGAAATTATTTTTTGAAGCAACACACCACCTGGCGAATGTCAGTGCCTACAAATGTCAGCCAAGAAGTAAAAATTCGGGCGTACGGTAGGTTGCAGAAAATCGTCGGCTGTCGAGTAAATTGCAGAATTTTTCGTCGAGTGAGTTGCACTTTGACCCGACGACCGTTAGGTGGATCAGCACAAGTTTTATCGGCCGTCGTTAGTCTTGCAGTTCCTGTTCATACACCACCTGAGTAGTGCTCACACTGCCTGCATAGTGCATACACCGCCTGCGTAGTGCATACTCAGCCTGCGTAGTGAATTCACCGCCTGCGGAGTGCATACGCATGCATAGTGCATACTGCATACTAAACCTAAGTCAAATGATAATAAATAAATAATAATTTAAATAATATACACACTACGGCACAGCAGATTGCAAAGGCAGAGGCTGCTACTTTCTGATCTGCTGTCGCTGTGCATTTGGTAATACTTTGTCATGATTAAAATGTAATTGTACCGTTAATCTTTAATATGATTGGTGGTAATGCAACGGCAACAGTGGTGGTTGGTGCTACAGTGACTAAAGTGAGCGTCTTATCGTGTTGCAATAATTAAAGAGGATAATTATTTGTGTGGTGCAGTGCGCTGATAAAAGTAGTTAACTGTTCATGTTTTAATAATAAAATAATAAAATGTGGTGACTGCTTGAAATTAGTTTTTGAAGCAACACACCACCTGGCGAATGTCAGTGCCTACAAATGTCAGCCAAGAAGTAAAAATTCGGGCGTCGGGTAGGTTGCAGAAAATCGTCGGCTGTCGAGTAAATTGCAGAATTTTCCGTCGAGTGAGTTGCACTTTGACCCGACGACCGTTGGGTGGATTGGCCCCCCAAGGTTTTAAATGGTTTTTAAATAACATAATTGCAAATTAAATTTTTTAAACGGATTGTGTCAAGTGATATATCATTTGAAAGGTCTTCAAAAATAAGCAGACACCATTTTTTTTTGTTTTTTGATTGTGACCCATACAACACATTTTTGGCGGCATTTAAAAATTAAAAGACCGTTATTTTGAAAACGTTTTGTTATAATGGAGGCTCGTTCCGTTATTTGAATTCTACTGGTGATTAGCTTTCCAATGATATATGGCTTGATGAAATTGGTCTAGTATTGCCAAATTTTCAAAATTCCGGTAAATTATGTAGATTGTAGGTAATAATTGAAATTTTAATGTAAATTAAGAATCTGAAAGTGACGTTTTTTTAATAATGATATCCTTTAAATACTATCAAATTTTGAATATAAATAATAATATTTCCTACTAACTAATGAAATTGAAAGCAAAATCGAAATGGAAATCTCATTTATCCTTAAAAGTGAATTTAAAATCTGAGTCAGAATTTAATTATTCTGCAAAATGGTTTTTTTCTAATAATAAAATTGCATGAAATTGTAAAGAATAATATTCTTGGTAAGTAATGAAATCAAAATCCAAATTGGAATTGTATTGTTTCTAAGAAATTAAATCCAGATAAGAATCTGGATGTTACTTTTTTCCAATAATGAAATCCTTTAAATCTAAATCTAAATATTTTTTAATTATTAAATTTTTTAAATAAAATTCAAATATTTCCTACTAATAAAATGAAAATTGAAATATTCTTATTCCATAGTAATGAAATCTAAATAATTATTTAGCTTTGGCGTTTTTAAAATATTTAAGTCTTTTGAATCTGAATATTTTATACTAATTCAATGCCATTTGGGACATGAATATTACTAATTTAATTTTAATTTAATCGAGATATGATTTAAAATATAATTTTATTCCCTGTTAATAAAAGCCGAATCAGAATCTGAATATGACTTTTTCCTAGTATTAAAATAAAAATTTAAGTCTAAAGTTTGAGATTTTGACAAAAATTGAGATGGATTTAAAAAAAGTATACATAATTAAAAAATTCAACATTTAAATATTACTGATCGGTATACTAAAAGTTATAATACAAATTAAAATTTCCTAAGATTAGCTTATTAATCTAGCAAATACATTTTTAGCATTTATGTAGTACTACATATCAACATTATATATAGTTAATTAAATGGCCAATGTTTTTATTTTGCTCATATACTGTGTGTTTAACAATTTAAATAAATCCTTCAATTTGCTTACATTTTAAAATTTGATATTTAAGTATACAATATAGTTTTGAATAGAAGTTACCATATTATCCAGAGAGACAAAATTTGCAATTTATTATAACAATTTATACTCAATAATACCAATATGTTTCTAATCGCAAAATTATTTTTTTAAGCCAATAATGTTTTTGAGATTTCCTACCCCTTATAAGACAGTGTACACAATTTCGCTACTTTGTCGAGCCACAGTATTTGGATTGGAACATGTACGACTTGTAGAATTATCACTGGTAGAAGCAATCGGCTCTCTATTCACCTTGTGTGTTGTTCGTTTGCGATTTTTGTCCGCAAAAGGACGGAATTGCTGTAAAAGATGGTCAAAAAATTGGACTAGCTCCCAAAACTGGGGTCTTTTCTCCTTGTTTTTATCCCAACACTTGAGCATTTGATCATACCTAATAAACAAATGACGTATAACGTTTTCATTATAAGCACTATACTGTCCGTGCACTGTAGTCATTAGTGGTTTACTAGTGACCAGTATATTCCAAATTGTGGAACTCTAATTTTTGTTGCCAAATTTTAAAATATTTGGTTGTTTTTTGGAAAAACTGATTAGCTCACAATACTTTCGGACAATTGTCCGGTTTAGCCATGCGCATCCCTGTTGTGATGATTTTAATAAATTCCGGGGACCACGTCAGACCCGGATATGGTGTTTGACCTAAACTAAAAATTTCCCACATTGTGACACCAAAGGCCCAGACGTCTGACTGGATCGAAAATTCCATGAAACGTAGCGACTCAAGTGACATCCAGCCCCATGGGAGAGCAATCTAATTTATAATTTAAGTCTACATAATTTGGTTAAGTTAAAAACTGACGATGAGACTTACTGCTACTTCCCAACGTTAGTTTAATATTTACAAAAGTTGTCAAAGTTATATCGTCTGTGAAGTACCAAAATGACCTAAATCCGATAAAAGCTAGAATTAAAATGAGCTGTGTCATACAAACTAAATAAAAACCATGCATAAAATGTTAATTAGTAGTTTTTGAAAACATGCAAAATGTTTTATTTACGTGTTTTTGAAAATATGCAAAATGTTCTATTTACGTGTTTTCTAAAAGTTTAAAATGTTCTATTTACATGTTTTTAAAAAGATGCAAAATTTTCTATTTACGTGTCTTTGAAAAGATGCAAAATGTTCTATTTACGTGTTTTCTAAAAGTGTAAAATGTTCTATTTACATGTTTTTAAAAAGATGCAAAATTTTCTATTTACGTGTCTTTGAAAAGATGCAAAATGTTCTATTTACGTGTTTTTGAAAAGTGTAAAATGTTCTATTTACATGTTTTCGAAAAGATGCAAAATGTTCTATTTACATGTTTTCGAAAAGATGCAAAATGTTCTATTTACGTGTTTTTGAAAAGTGTAAAATGTTCTATTTACATGTTTCTGAAAAGATGCAAAATGTTGTAATTCCGTATTTTTGAAAAGTGCAAAATGTACTATTTTAATGCTCTCAAGGCAAATTTAGGTATTTTTATGTAGATAGTTGATATTTGTTTTAGCTACAAATGAATATGGGTCATTTTGGTTCTTCACTGACGTTCTTTATATTATGTATTTCATAGTAACCTTTTGCTTTTTCACATAACAAGGAGACGAGTACAACTGTTTTGCAAAACCAAAGTCTGTAATTTTGAGAATTTTGTTGGAAAACATCAAAATATTTCTTGCTGCTAAGTCACCATGATAAACCTTTACAATGTATTGCCAAATAAATTAAATGCATGTTGTATTATCCACAATAAGCGATTTTTAAAAGTCTTATAATTAATGCGATAATTAAAATATTTTTTAACTTCAAAAAAACGTTTTACACTTTTTGATGAAATGAAATCCATTCCAGAGGCAATTTGCCGACACCAGTCAATCAGATCCAAAGTAGTTATGACTTTTAGTGGCCTTCTTGTACTATTAAAAGCAATTTGAGCAATTAACTATACTACATTTTAGTATTTGCATTTATTTGAACACTTACTTGTCTATGACAATGGCATCGTTGACGACTAAATTACAAAAACAAACTTCTGAAGTTATAAAGGATGACAACCCAAGTTTCCTTAAATAATCCAGCAAATTTCCATACAAGCTTAATTCCACTACAGCCTCTACAACCCGCTTTTGAATTTTCTCAATGACGGCACCGTGAAAATGGATAATGTGGGCGTGATCACCTATGTAGCTCATTATTTTGAGTTCACTCAGTAGACCCTTGACAAAAGTTACATCTGCAGAGGATCTTAACGTCTTGACAGCCACAGGAATCCCCTTTAATAGGCCACGGTGAACAATACCAAAATGTCCTTGTCCCAAAATTACACCGTTTTCTACAGTAATAAAAATTTATACAATTATTTAAACTATATAATAAATAATAATACGCAAGTAAAAAATGTAAATGTTAATTACCTATCATAAGATCATTAGGATTGATGATGAATGTTTTATCAAAAGGCAACATATTAATGTCAATTTGCCCTTCGCCCTGAATATGTGAGCCAAGACTTTGATTTCCGCGCCCATTTTTAAATTCATTTACTTCTTCTGGAGTTAAATCTCGCGAAAGGTCCTATTAAAAATTATCTTTCATTTTCTTAAAATAATTTTACTGTTTTCCGGATGCAAACAGTTTTACTTTTTATTGCACTTGGTTCCGGGCCGATGATGATGGCTATAATATTATCCGACGGTCTAGCATCGGCGCGACGCACATTTCTTGCCGACGCAGCCCGACCTTACAAAATGTGCGTCGCACCAATGCCGGGCCGCCCGACAAATCTGGCCGTCGGCTCGAAACCAATATGTTTACTGGGTTAGGATTGAAAACATATTTACCTTATCGCGTTGATACTGAAACCACACTAATAAAAATCCGAGCATAAGGAAAAGTAGAATAGTAACTGCAAATCCAATTCCAACCTTGGCTCCCGTTCCAATGTCTCTTTCTATTTTATAAAACACTTACAAATATCAGGGTTACATAGCAGCAGATTATTTTGAAAAACAATGCATTAGTTTTGTTTATAGAATACAAACTTAATTTAGAATAAATTTTTTCCATAGGCAACGATGTTCAGAATGTAATGCCTGCTAAACTATGTAAATTTTACCTTGGTATTTAACAATGTAATCGAAGGAGTCGTTTCCATATGGGTTTGAAGCATAGCAGGAGTAAGTTCCTGCGAATGATTTTTCCATTGGCGGAAATTTTAGGACAGAATTTCCATTTTCATCAGTAACTTGGGTAAGAAATGGTTGTTTTCTCTGCGTTAACCGGGACATTGAATAGTATTGCATCAATTACAATAACAATATCGTCGGGGAAGAACCAAAATGACCCATATCCATTTGTAGCTAAAAACAATATCCACTATCTACAAAATATTTAAAAATGTCTTGAAAGCATTTAAATATCTGTAGAATATTTTGAAATTTCAAAAATACGTAAATATAACATTTTACAATTTTCAAAAACATGTGAATAGAACATTTTACACTGTTTAGAAACATGTAAATAGAACATTTTACACTTTTCAAAAACATGTAAATAGAACATTTTACGCTTTTCAAAAACATGTAAATAGAACATTTTACGCTTTTCAAAAACATGTAAATAGAATATTTCACGCTTTTCAAAACTTTGTAAATAGAACATTTTGCACTTTTAAAAAACTTGTAATTAATACTTTACGCATGTTTCTTCTTTTGTTTTTATGACATAGCACATTTTGATTGTAGCTTAAATTGGATATGGGTCATTTTGGTTCTTTACAGACGATATAGTTTTATTATCGATTAAAGTACAAACCCACTTCTTTGAGGCTAGTGTCATTGTAACTAGGCGGTATCCATTGTATTTTCGGATGAGGGGCACCGTGTGCTTCACAGTAAATATTAAAGTCCGTGTCTCCCACATCAAAACCCTTCAGGGAATTTCGTCCAGTTCGGTTTATTTGTGGCTTGTATACATCTTTAAAATTAAAACATTAAAACAGCTCCTACAATTTTAGCCCGATTTATTAAACAAGTGTATTTATTTTTTACCTTTCGTAGCGAAGGGCCTTGTTACATTCGCCCAGTGGGTGGAGTTATGAAAAGGTGCCAAGCACATGACTCCAACCACATCAGCGGTTAAATTTAAAATTATGTCTTTCCAGCCAACTCCAAGATTTCCATTTGTACTCATCACCGAGCTCACATCACGTGTGTTGTAAAGATCAACCTTTAACTCGGTAGTGTCATGATTCAAATCAATGATTGTTTGATTTTCAAAGATGAGTGCAAATTTAATGTTGGCGACAAGCATAAAATGAGCAATGTGACAGCGAAAAGTTGTTTGAGCGTTTGTGTATAAGACAGGAGGGGTTTCTTCAAGAAAAATAATTGCTTTTGTTGGGACGTCATTTAAAAGGAGATCTGTGAAGAATCGTGGAAATTTATGTAAATGTAATTTTTTGCCATATAACGTAGTTATATAGTCAAGCAACAATTTATATATCGTCTGTGAAGAACCAAAATGACCCATATCCAATTTATGCTACAATCAAAATGAGCTATGTCATAAAACTAAAATGAGAAACATGCGCAAAATGTTATTTGAGAGTTTTTGAAAAGCGCAAAATGTTTTATTTACATGTTTTTGAAAAGTTTAAAATTTTCCATTTACATGTTTTTGAAAATTGTAAAATGTTCCATTTACATGTTTTTGAAAAGTGTAAAATGTTCTATTTACATGTTTTTGAAAAGTGTAAAATGTTCTATTTACATGTTTTTGAAAATTGTAAAATGTTCCATTTACATCTTTTTGAAAAGTGCAAAATGTGTTATTTACATGTTTTTGAAAATTGTAAAATGTACTATTTACATCTTTTTGAAAAGTGCAAAATATTCTATTTAAATGCTTTCAAGACATGTTTCAATATTTTTGTAGATAACGTATATAGGTTTTTTCTACAAATGGATATGGGTCATTTTGGTTCTTCACAGACGATATTTGTATCTTACAACGTCGCCTGTCTAGTCCGACAAATGTGTACTCGTATATAGCTCGGGATCCATACTCATTGCTGTAGTCAATGCATCGCAGGAGTCCATGATTATGAGGATTTACGAGCCTTTAAAAACACAAATTAAGCCAACAAAAAAGTCACTTTTAAAGATTTAACGAATAAGCCGTAACAATATTATAGTTCGGACGCACCTGTTACTAGCAAATTGAATTTCACATCTTTCAGAATAACAAATTCCATGCTGAAAGTCCTATTTACCACAGTACAAATAAACAAATACATTTCAAAAACTTTATTGAAATTGAACTGGTCAACACTAGAATAATTTTAATTCTTATAAGCTTCCACGACATAGCTATACACACCAAGCATTGACGAACCATGTCGCACTCGTAGGGACAACTGCACTGTATTAATTTCACTGCATATTGCTGGTTAAAGTTGTAGTTGAGACTCCCCTTAACTGTGGACACAAACTGGTCGGATGCTTGAATATAAAAGCAACCACTGAGCGGTTTTAATAATTCAGTCTCTTGTACTAACTCAGTGATTTTAGCATCATTCACACCCCAAGGTTTTACTGAAACACAATCACAAACATTTGTACCCATGAAACATTTGTTTTCAGGGCCAACGTCGGGATTTTGTCGTCCAGAGTTTCAAAACTAGTTTTGGCGCGCATACATTTTTTTAGCAAGTATTGGTAATTATATTGCATTAGGTTTGACACAAATGTAGTAACCAAAAAGCAAAAGGAAATTTAAAAAATAGTACTATATACCTTTCTTAAAGGGATATACGTTGAATTGCATTTTACTTCCATCTTCCGCTGTACAGTTAAAGTATATTCGCACCAAACTATTAGCAGGGATATATCCAAAAAGAAAATATTGAAATGGAGGATCCATTGTAAAACCTTTAACAGGATCATATTGTAGGGACGAAGAATGGTCTCCATCATATTGTAGCTTGGATACCAAGGATCCGTAAGCACTGTCGCTGTCCCACAGTTGAGTTGACTTGTTATACAATTTGCCGTTTAAACTTACGTGAATCAGTGTCCTGCAATTGCAATAATTCATACATGGTTTTAAATCACAAAATGTTTTGTTCGAATTAGAAACGTAATATTAGATGACTAGGTTAATTATGGTGCAGTAAATTTTACAAAGTCAGATTTGGCTCCACACTTAAACGACTTCCTCTGCACGGTATCACAAACCAACTTTGGGTAGAATTCTCCCAAAACAATTCCATTGGCGAATAAAATGTGTCAAGGGCTTGGTGAGTAATTTGTCGGCTAAACGTACTAAATGTTTTTGGTTGCTTAACTACAAAAATAATAGGAATGATTTAGCAAGTACCATCACAAAGGAAACTAAATTCTTATCAAACAAATTTTAGATCTATTTATAGTAATCAAATGTAGGATATTGTCAGTGAAGAACCAAAATTACCCATATCCAATTAAGGCTACAATCAAAATTAGCTATGTCATTAATACAACATGAAAAACATGCGTAAAATGTTAATAGAAAGGTTTAGAAAAAGGTAAATTGTTCTAGTTCAATGTTTTCGAAAAGGTGCAAAATATTATAATTCCATGTTTTTGAAAAAGTGCAAAATGTTTTAATTTTATGTTTTCGAAAAGGTGCAAAATGTTCTCATTCCATGTTTTTGAAAAGGTGCAAAATGTTCTAATTCCATGTTTTCAAAAAGGTGCAAAATGTTCTAATTCCATGTTTTCAAAAAGGTGCAAAATGTTCTAATTCCATGTTTTTGGAAAGGTGCGAAATGTTCTAATTCCATGTTTTTGAAAAGTACTCACATGGGAACCTACCTTGCTTGAACTCATGGATTCAAATGAATTCTATCATAACGTCTTCTACTGTGACTAGTAACTACTGCTAGTATAGTCGTTCGGTTTTAACAAACTGTTTTAACTACAGGGTATTATGTTGCAAACTAATCTTACTATATGGCTTAAACTTGCAAACTACTGGATTTTAATTTTTTTTAAGTAATGTAGTTAGAACCAATTGCAGTTTCCGTATCCAAAATCCATATAGTTAGAACGTTTTGCGCTTTAGAATATGATGCAATTAGAGGAATGTGCACTTTTCATAAGCATGCAAATATGAATTGGCCAGCTAAAACGCTTATTTAAATTAAAAGTGGAAGGAAGCGGATTTGCTTTTAAGGTAAAATGGAAGGAAGCGGATTTGATCCTTCGCCAGCGATATGCATATTTTGAAACTGCTTACACCGCCACCATGTATTCCATTGATTCTCATTCGAGGTTAGGGATCGTCTATGAGTGACATCGCAGGTAGGGTCAATGGATAAAATATGTACTTGGCTATTTAAGACATCCCATGTTTAGGATAGACATTTACGCAATGGTTTAACTGACGACAGGGCGAGTTATGCCGTCCGTAAAATTGGAAAGTTTCTGTGACATCATTTATGGACAACCCTATTGACGTTTAAGCTTTTTTGTTATGTTCCGTTGAAAAAAGATGGTAATTATTAGCAAACGTAAATTAAACACTACATTTACTGAAAGTTATAATTTTTTCATGTTTGCGAAAGTATAGAAGGGGGGACCCTGTCCTCACTAAAATTTTCCACTGTTATTCCAACTGAATTTTCTTGACTTTTTATTTCAAGAAAATTTCGAAAATTCAAATTCGAATAAAATGAAGATAAGCGATTTTGCAACCGAACGACTATACTAGCAGTAGTTACTAGTCACAG
This sequence comes from Dicyrtomina minuta, assembly GCA_949802685.1. Taxonomy (NCBI): domain Eukaryota; kingdom Metazoa; phylum Arthropoda; class Collembola; order Symphypleona; family Dicyrtomidae; genus Dicyrtomina; species Dicyrtomina minuta. The sequence continues at coordinate 20,734,713 of OX461808.1, read as the reverse complement.
TAGAAGACGTTATGATTGAATTCATTTGAATCCATGTGTTCAAGCAAGGTAGGTTCCCATGTCAGTGTTCTATTTAAATACTTTCGAGACATACTTGAATATTTGTGTAGATAGTTGATATTGGTTTTAGCTAAAAATGGAAATGGGTCATTTTGGTTCTTCACTGACGATATATTCATGTTGCACCTACCGAAATTGACCAAGTCTGTTGTTTTCTCAAATACTAACAAACAGCAATGAAATAAATTATTAAGTAGATTTTACTTCAATTATGAAAGCATGCAAATTAAAAGGGCAATATTTGTTACCTGGGTAGTCAATAAAATAGTAATGCGTAGCAGACGAGGAATTTGCTATATTTTGACAAGTCAAAAGCCCCATGTTACTCCTATAAGCTCTAAATACAAACCGAATGGTGTACAGTGAACCTGAATTGGCTTGACTCCTACCAGAAGGTGTATCGTATTTGTCGTTTAAGCGTCGAGAGTTCATGTACTTCCAACTTCCGCAAGAGGGCTAAGAATACGAAACACAATATCGTCTGTGAAGAACCAAAATGACCCATATCCATTTGTAGCTAAAACAATATCCACTATCTACACGAATATTCAAATATGTCTTAAGAGCATTTAAGTACAACATTGAGCGCTTTTCAAAAATATGTAAATAGAACATTTTACACTTTTCAAAAACATGTAAATAGAACATTTTACACCTTTTCAAAAACATGTAAATATAACATTTTACGCTTTTCAAAAACATGTAAATAGAACATTTTATACCTTTTCAAAAAAATGTAAATAGAAAATTTTACACTTTTAAAAAATATATAAATAGAACATTTTACACTTTTCAAAAACATGTAAATAGAACATTTTACACCTTCTCAAAAACATATAAATATAACATTTTACGCTTTTTAAAAACTCTTAATTAACATTTTACGCATGTTTTGCATTTGGTTTATATGACATTTAGCTCATTTTGATCGTAGCTTGAATTGGATATGGGTCATTTTGGTTCTTCACTGACGATATGTTTTGGAAACCTGGAGAAAGCATGGTGAATGAGTTAGAAACAGGAATAATTTTCTATGAATATTACCTCAAATTCACGTGCAACATCCTACAACAAAATCAAAAACAATTGATGTCATATTAGGAAATATTATTGCACATACCGTATTGAAGTAATACAGAAAATAAAGAATGTAACTACAAAATGATTTAATTACTTTAACTGGAATATTGGTAACCCATTTGATAAGGCTGGACGATTTGCACGTGACCGAGTAGCAAGCATCTTGCTCAGTCTCAACAATGTATAGAGGATTGTCATTGTCGTATTGATATACGCTGCTAAGATTGTGTCCCAGGCTCCGTTTTGGTTCGTACAAATACACTGGCAATTCTGTGTGTGTGAAAGTAGCATTGTAATAATTGTTAGGCTGCGGAAAATGTACTTGTTTAAAGTGGACAGTCATTTTGGGATGGCTGCTTTCCTTATTGCCGCCTAAAAGTGTTGAAGAATCGTTGTCCGAAATTGCACTACAAGATGGACCTATACACAGTCACACGTCACATATGATGGTTAAATAAATTGCATGCGCGAATAGATATCGTCAGTGAAGAACCAAAATGACCCATCTCCATTTGTAGCTTAAAACAATATCCACTATCTACAAAAGTATTGAAACATGTCTTGAAAGCATTCAAATAGAATATTTTATACTTTTAAAAAACATTTAAATAGAACATTTTACATTTATCAAAAACATGTAGATGAAACATTTTATAGTTTTCAAAAATATCTAAATAGAAAATTTTGCACCTTTTCAAAAACATGGAATTAGAAGATTTTGAACCTTTTCGAAAACATGGAATTAGAAGATTTTGAACCTTTTCGAAAACATGGAATTAGAAGGTTTTGCACCTTTTCGAAAACATGGAATTAGAACATTTTGCACCTTTTTAAAAACATATAAATAGTACATTTTACGTTTTTCAAAAACTCCTAATTAACATTTTACGCATGTTTCTCATTTTGACATAAAAGCTCATTTTGATTGTAGCTTAAATTGGATATGGGTCATTTTGGTTCCTTACAGACGATATATATGAAAAGTCTAATAAGGACAATGAGGTTATGTAAATAATTCAATTTTCATTAAAGCAGTTACTTACATAGATACGTCATTTGTGAAAAATCCACCTGTGCTTTCCTCAGCTGAGCCTCGGCCTCAAGTTCAGCTATTGTCACATGCTGCTTCACTTGCAAAACAATGACCAGTATTTGAGTTACTAATAATTTTGTCGTCAGTTTATTAAATTTTTGAGACATTTTTGAAGACGCAATAAAAATTTTAATTTTTGAATCTTTCAACTATTTACAAGTGTCACCAAATAGCAGCAGAAAAGTGGATTTTTCTTGTTTTTTGGCATTTATTTTGAGGGACGGTTTACTTGTCAGGAGAATGCCGTCGCCGTCAGAACTATTTTAATTTCCTGTCAAACAGATACCGTTACGTGCGTAGAATTCCCGGTTAATTACGCTTTTATTTTCTAATCAAGTGCATACTGCGTCATTCCAATAATTATTTTATGTCGCTTCCCTATATCTCCTTGTAATTAATAATGCAACCAGTAGTATCCCAATTTCCGGGTAAACGACGCTCTATTTTTAAATTCATTACCTTGATTGCATGTGCCTATGCCTCAAACTAAAAAAAGAGGTTCATTAGAAAATATTGTAAATTACATAATATATATACCTACTTTATTTTTGCATATACAAATGAGATACTGATAATGTCAAGGTGCGGATCTGGAAATATTTTTTAAGGTGGGCCATGGACTATCGTCGTGACTAAAGTATTAAAATGGCCCAGTTATCAATTTTAAGCTATACTTAAAAATGTGTAATTTCGAAAATTACTTACAAACATTTCTATGAATTTACGAATTCTATGCAAGTGCTACACCTACACCTATTCTATTAAATCTTGTTTTCAAAGTGCAAAATGTTCAATTTACGCATTTTTTAGAAGTTGGAAAGATTTTCAATTTACATGATTTATTTAGAAAAGTGAAAAACAAATTCTTTTTGGATGATTTTTAAAAGTTCCAAATGCTATATTTACACATTTTTCCGAATTTGCAGTGCAGTGCAACATTAACAAAAACTGCACATATAATATAAACTCACTTATGCATTTAAGGAAATACTACAAAAAAATACAGTTAAAGTAAAAAGGCAGTGGTAGAAGACATTAACAAAATTTGCATTGTACTTACAGATCGCTAATCAAGGCCTAAAATGGTCCATTCCTATTGTTAGCTTGTACCAAAATGCCCTATGGACTACAACTACAAAAATATTTATGTACCTTGATCGTAATAACTTGTTAATATAACAGTAAGCACTTTTTGAAAAAAAATGTAAATTTTTTTTTTGCTTTTTGAAAAGATGTTTTAACGCTTCGCGTATTTTGAAAAGATGCAAATATAACGCTTAATGTGCAGGACTAAGAAAGGAGTTGACAAATGAAGAACGGTTTTGAATGTTTTTATGTACATTTAATTAAGTGATTTACTGCGCTTAACCAAGTTTGGTATTTATAGGAAAGCAATATTTTTGTTTGTGGAGGAAGGATATTGAGGAAATGGAAAAAGCTGTAACAACAATTAAGAACTGAACAATTTTTTCCTGTTTGTTGCAAGCCTAATTTTTCAATGGATTGACAATTATTAGATTTTTATGTGTCATCATATTATTCTAAAGGATTTAATTATAGGATAAATTAATATAATTTTACAATAAGTATCCCTACTAACAAACCATGATACCAACGAATTACAAATTAACAAGGCGGTTTCTGCAAGTGTTTAATATTGTGATAACATACTAATAAATAAGCTATAACAAATTGCTCACAGCAAGGGCCAGTACAAAAAAGTATATCAAAAATTTTGTGTGATGAGCTCCAGCTGATGATTCACCTGATGAACTAAGATGCTCGGAAATGGCCTTGTTGAAGTCGTTTTTCAATGCGGCTCGTTCACCTGGGTCAGTAACACAAACGTCTACACCATTTTCGATACAACGCAGCATGGATATTAGAACCGCACTACAGAAATTCACACAAACGAACAATGTAAAACAAAAATTATTACGCAAGGTACCTATATCGTCTGCGAAGAACCAAACGACCTATATTCAATTTAAACTAGAATCAAAATGAGCTATGTCATAAAAATAAAATGAGAAACATGGGTAAAATGTTAATTAGTCGTTTTTTAAAAGCACAAAACGTTCTATTTACATGTTTTTGAAAAGTGTAAAATGCTCTATTTACATGTTTTTGAAAATTTGCAAAATGTTCCATTTACATAGTTTTGAAAATTGAAAAATGTTCTATTTTCATAATTTTGAAAAGTGGATAACGTTCTATTCACATGTTTTTAAAAAGTGTAATATGTTCTATTTACATGTTTTTGAATGGTGGAAAACATTCTATTTACATATTTTTTTAAATTGCAAAATGTTATATTTAAATGCTTTCAAGACATGTTTTAATATTTTTGTAGATAGTTTATATTGCTTTTAGCTACAAATGGATATGGGTCAGTTTGGTTCTTCACAGACGATATGTACCTTGATAAGCTTGAATGTTTATAGTTAATAAAAAAGTAATTGTTGTATCATTTAACTTACTTGTTTTTTTTGGCATCCGTTCCTTTTCCTCCCACAACCACAACAGTCCTGGACGCTTTAGACACACAGGCTGTCACATTCTCTCCCACACTCGACGGACATTTTAGTACATGAGTGAACAAGGTGGTCCACAGCTCTAGAAAAAAAAGTTTAGTTTTGCTCAGAATACATTCTAAATAATTGACGTACTTTTATCTCTTGTTTTGAATTAGGAAGAAAGTTACCGCACAATTTGTTTGTATTATGTAATATTGTTTATATTTTTTATTACGGTTTAGATCTGAGATTGTGGCCTTTTCCCTCTCGGACAGTCCTTCAGTTTTGGGGTACGCACCAAAAGCTAATAGAATCAAACTCAGCTTAAATACACTTTTTACACTCAAGTTCTGCATTGTTTTCTTTGGATTTTTTTTTAATTAGGAACAAATTCTTTAATTATTGCGGAATGGTTTACTCTTAGGGGTAGTGAAATTATTCACTGCTAATAAATGTGCAAAACTAAGAAACGAGTTGAGAGGAAAGAACTGGTTTGAGTGTTTTAATGCAGATTCGATTATGTGATTTACCACGCTTAACAAAGTGGAGTATTTATAGGAATTTTTTGGTGTGTGATCGAAGGCAAGATATTGAGGAAATAAGAAGAGGTTGTAAAAACAATTAGGAGCTGAACATTTTCCTGTTTGTTGCAAGCCTAATTTTCTAGTACGGGGACAATAATTGTCGGATTCGTACGCGTCATCAAATTATTCCAAGAGAAAAAAATTAGAGGATAAATTAATAATTATAATTTAAAATTAATATTCCTACTAATGAACCATCATATCACCACCACCACCACAGTCACGGGTTGCAGGATGTTTTCTAGATGTTTTCTGCAATTAAAAATATTGTAACATAGTGATTCTGAATGACTGTTGGTTTTGGATGGGAAAATGTTTCTTCGAAAAATGAAAACAAATTAATTTATTTCTTGGAACTTTCCATTTTGGGTTTTTCTTTTAACAGAAAACAGAATAAGCAAACTTATTTACACATGTTAGTTGTTGCAATAGGTTTAAGTGGGCTCCTTCTCCTATACCTACACAATACAATATTTTTACTATTTTTCTACAGTATAAAACAAAACAGCTGCTTACTAGCATGATAAACTTATGAATAAAATAAAGTACAGTTTCGCCGTTTTTGACGTATAATCGTTTTGGTATTTGTATAAAATATACGAGATTGTTTTTTTTAAACTAATTTTTAATTAAGTGTTTATTGATTTTTAAAAGTCAAAAAGAACCCGATTTAGTTTTTTTCAAATGCTTGTGTTATGAGTCGGTTTTCTGACCGACACATAACTCTAAAGCAAAACTACTAGGAGCCTTGTAATTCAGAATTGGGTGATCCTAGAAAGTCTGAAACAGGCAGTAAATATTTCTAATGTTATCATATTTTAGGTTTTAATAATGCAGGTCAAACTATTGTTATTAATTAAGGCAGACTATAAATATTGTTGTCAAAATAAATGGAAAAATAACTAACAATCTAACGAGCATAACTCGCCAAACCATTAGCGAGTTTTGCCATGAGATATTTTTTTTCAAAAAGAGAGTCCAAAAAAACTTAAAATGGCTTAACAACATGGTGCGCGTAATGAGTTTCGTTCGATAAAACATTTTTTTGAAAAAACAAAAAAGGCCTTAAAATGGTTTTTTAATCCTATTTTTTATTTTTTTAAAACACAACTTGAGCACAATTTTTCAAAATTTTTGTACGAAAACCCATTTTAAAATATGTAGAATTTAAAAAAAAATGAATTTTAAAATTTCGAAATTTTTTATTTTTTCCAAAATTTTGACAGAACAAGGGTAAGTGCCTCAAAAATATTGAAAAAATAAAAAATTTCAAAATTTTAAATTTTATTTTTTTTTTAAATTCTACATATTTTAAAATGGGTTTTCGTACAAAAATTTTCAAAAATTGTGCTCAAGATGTGTTTTAAAAAAATAAAAAATAGGATTGAAAAACCATTTTAAGGCCTTTTTCGTTTTTTCGAAAAAATATTTTATCGAACGAAACTCATTACGCGCACTATGTTGTTAAGCCATTCTTAGTTTTTTTGGACGCTCTTTTTGAAAAAAAATATCTCATGGCAAAACTCGCTAATGGTTTGGCGAGTTATGCTCGTAAGTTCTTACAAACCATGTATGTATGTAAATACGTGAAAGAGACTTGAAATATTCCCAATACACAAACTGGCCCTGAAATCTCTAATACTCACTTTACTTTGGGTACAGGGTGTAAGGGAAAGGCAAAAAAGACAGGAGCTCAGACGTTGCTGAAGGCTTCTGATTCGTGTCTATAAAAGAGACCGCAATTTCCTGACTTACAAGGAAAGCACACCGTATGGTACACCTAGATTTTAAAACCACATAGTGTAATCGATTTACCCAACTTAGTGTACTACAACGCTAAAACAACTCGCTCACAGTTGCCCGCCAAAGTTTAAAAAAGACGATTTTTTTAAATTTTTGCCGACCCATAGCTCCTTTAATTTTCATCCGATTTTCGAAAAAATTGAATGTTTGGGATTTCCAGAACATTATCTTAAAAGTAATTTCTGGGTTTTTAAAAATTCAAAAATTTTCATTTTTTCCAAAAAAGTAGGTATTTTTTAAAAATTTAAATTACATAAATTTAAATTTAAAAAGACGGTTATTTTAATTATTATTTGAAAAAAATGAAAATTTTCGAATTTTTGAAAACCCAGTAATTACTTTACCTGGTTTAAAATTGCACAAATCGAATTTAAACCTTTTTTAAATTGAAAAACAAACTTGTTTTTTTGTTTAAAAATGCAAGAAAAAGTAATCTACACTTTTTTTGAAAAAGCTAAATTAATGTTTTTTAGTTTAAAAAATTGCACAAAAAAAAGGTTCACACTTTTTCGAAAAAGTGAAATAGTAATTAATATTTTTCCTGTTTGAAAAATTGCAAAAACGGGATATTTGATTTTTTGAAAGTGTTAATTAACTTTGTTTTCCTGTTTACATAATGTAAATAAAGCGATTTAAATTTAATTTTGTTAAAAAAAGTTCTTGATTTTGGCTGCGTTGCCATTTTTTTAAACTTTGAAATTTTTTGATTTTTTTAAAGCAAGTAAACTATTTGTGATTATTATTGTTGCGAAAGTTGTTCTATTCTTACCGTTGGTCCATTCAATTGATGTGAATGTCAGTGCCTGTCACTGTGCAGGCACGTGAATGTCACGAGCCTGCAATTAAAGGCGCATAAAAAAATATGAAAGATATGTTGATGAAAATAAAGTTTTTATTTTATGTTTATGTACGATTTCTGGACCTTTAAAGTTTTTATTAAAATCCCACACCAGTAAAGATTTAAGACTATGTATTAAATATTATATTGACTTTTTTAAATACTTCTTTCTCAATTGTTTAACTTCATATTCGAGGTCGATACTTTCACCGTCTTCATCACCAGTATTAAAATGATCAGGACAAAATCTTCCACCGATTAGAGACACAACAGTTGTTATATTTAATTCGGACTGAACATCATTGACCCAGGCGAAGGTGTAGCCTTTCGTTGGGACGGGGATACAGGCATAATTTCCACTGAAACTCGGTCCTTCAAAAAGCAAGTAGCTGGATGAGTAGCCAGTCGCAGCGAGGGATCGGATTGTCACGTTTATATTACCAAAGCCCACAGCTTCCCCTTCAGAGGAGAATACGTCCCCTTTTTGGTTGTACTCTGTGTATAAGCTGATGCCGAGGTCCTCCGTGTCAATCGCACCGGAGTGCCGGAAAGATTTAATGTCGGATCCGTTGATGAGTTTACAGAGTTGGTCATCATTTATTTGCTCATAGGATCCTAAAGTGACGTATTCTGCTTTGTAATTTTCTTCACTGTAAATGTGCCAGCTGTTAATAATAGAATATTCCAAGAAACATTTAAAATTGTCTGTTGGATTTTTTTTTTCATTTGAATTATTTCATTTTATTTCGTGATTAATTTCTACATTTTAATTGCTTTTTTGTTTTAGAATTTAAAAAAAATTCTTACGTGTATTTTAAGTAAAGCGAGTAAAATAATAAAATATAATGTAAAGCTCAGACTAGAATCTCGGAATAAAATTAAGAACCTTATAATTGATCATTACATATGCCGGTGACCCAGTATTAAAATTTGTTAGACGATAAAATATGCAATAAAAGGGATTAACGCGTTTTAAAAAAAGTTAAATAAATCTTTTTCCTCTCTAAAAATAATGCACAAAAAAATAATTTCTACACTTTTTTTGGGAGTGTGAGATACACACATATTGTTCTTCCTGTTTGAAAAATGTAAAAATAAAAGCGATTTACAATGTTTTAAAAGTGTGATATAAATTATTTTTCCATTTTAAAAAATACAAAAATGGGATAAAAACGTTTTTGAAAGTGTGGAATACATTATTCTCCCATTTTAAAAAATGCAAAAATGGGATATAAACGTTTTCGGAAGTGTGGAATAAATTAGTTTTTGTTTAAACAATGTAAAATAAGCGACTTACACTTTTTAAAAGTGCGACACAAACCTACGTTTCCTCTTTTAAAAAAATGTAAAATATTATTTATGTGGATTTGTCTTTTTTTCACGTGGAAATAAATGAATTTGGGTCATTTTGGTTTTAGAACTTTTTGGATTTATAGCTCAGTTTGCTTTTAGTGGAAAATGGATATGGGCCATTTTGGTTCTTTGCTGACGATAATATGATTATTTGCACTCTAACAAAGAAAAAAAGGAAATGAATTAAAATATTTAGAAATACTATTTTTAACACAATCATACAAAACCAATTAATTTACATCATTACAATCGCATTCAACTAAAATAGTATATCATGCTGTATGTATAATTATGTTCAAAAAAATTAAATTAAAAAATCTTTTAAATATTTGTACATATAATTACGTACACTCCAGTAAAACAAACTTGCTTCACAAGGAAGGGGCATGAGTTCACTGTAGTAGTCTAAATTAGGTTGATTCGCCTCAAACCAGCGATGGTCTCCTTGGTGATCCTCATCAAAGTAAAGCCACAACGACTGCTTAAAAAATCTTTCGCTCGAAATCTGTCCAAAGAACATAGATTGCAACAGCAGAATACACGAAAATACTGCTGATGCCTTTAAAGAACCTCTGGATTTCGGCTGACTTGCCATTTTAAAAAAAAACCTTTCACGTTGTTGGATTTTGTTTTGGAGCAAGACAAGTGTATTATTTGTAAAGATACAGAGTTTATTAATGGAGAAATTTACTTTAACTCAATTCTAACACTCAACAGATTTGCTTCTACATACGAGTATGTCAATTATCATTTTAATAATGAATTACAATTGATTAAAACAGTCATCTATTTATACACACTTGTGATTTGAATTTTTTTGGAGGAGGGCAAATCAAAATGATTGACATACTTAAAATAATGTATTTACTGTAAATGTTCGAATAAGCGCCCGCAAGGAATTATTAAATTTTAAGACTCTGCGCCTAATTGAGCATTCAAGTTTGTTAAGACATTTATAAATTCGCTTAACAAAAACTCCAGGATTCAAATAGACGCTGTGCTACATACAGCGTTACAATTTACTAGATCCCTCGGTCGACTATTCGAACATTTACGGTACCTGTAAATGCAAAAATGTTTCAAGCCCTTGACTCAAAATTCTTATCACACCAACAATTTAATTACACAGGTATTGATATCAAAACGCTTAAGATTCGACCTTTATTAGTTAAATTAATGAGATGTTTTCAAGTGTACTGCAATAGTATTTTTATAATTATCTGAATTTATGGCAGTGCAAGCCAATCGGTCCCTAACGAGCCCTTAAAAAAAATTGACCGAGGGTCCCTTTTTCTTGAAAAAACTACCTCAATTTGAGCCAGCCTGAGCCCGGAGGAGGGAAATCGTTCAACACCGTTCTTTTTATCTATTTTACCTCCTCCGGTCCCGCTTCCTTTTTTGAGGGAAAATTTTTTCCACCTCATTGAGCTTTTACCTCAATCTCCCCCAATCTGAGCCAACCCCCTAGGTACTGGAAGTAAATTCTACCTACCTACAAAAAATGTTCAATACTAATACTAATATGACTAATACTAATACTACTTGGCGTAACACCATAAAAATGAAAATAAATCAATAAATGCATAAATAATATATAATACACACAAACACCAAAAGGCATTTTATTTTTAATTTTTTATTATTATTAGGTTTTTGTGTTTCTAGTTACAATTATTAACAATTTAATAACTTTTAATGGAAAAAAAGATTTAATTAATAATAACTTAAAATTAAAATTATTAATTAAAAATTAAACTTAACTTAATTCTGCATAATCTCACTCAATATTTACCAACGGTCAACGGAATTAAAATAAAATAAAAATATTAAATAAAATCACATGATTTACTCTGGCTCATCCTCGTCAAGAAGTAGTTTTTTGTGTGACAATAATTTTTCTTTGCCTTTTTTTCGCTTTACACCTTGTTTATACACAACATTTGACATCTCTGTCTCTGAATCAGACTCAGATGGCTCAGATCCAGAACCAAAACTAAAATCAGAAAAATCAGAACCAGAGTCTAAGGATCCTTCGCCTTCACTTTCACTACTAATATCGTAGCCGTAATTAGTTTGTTTGTCCTTATTATTATTTTTGCTTTCACCAGTCTGATGCCTATGCCTATTATGTGTCATTACATTGAATTTTATTTTTTTTACTGACAACCAACAACTGACACTGACTCTTACAAAATGTGAAAACAGTACCAAAATAACTTTTAAATTGGGGGACGTGTCGTCACTATTGGCAGCAATACTGGCATAAGAATGTACTCAAATCCTCCAAAACTGGTTAACTGAACAACTGAAAACTTGAAAAATCATACCAGATAAATTCTAAACTGGTGTTAGTCCGCAGGTTTTAGTTTTAGTGTTAGTGTGTGGGCTTTGGTGTTTGCTCAAGCTTTAGCTTTAGCAACTTTGGCGGTGGTTTAATTAATGGTGGGAATTTGTGATTAAACGTTCGCCCAAAATGCGAATTTTTAATATTTAAAATAATTTAAATTACATGGTGCTCAAACAACTAAATAATACCCACAGTAATTAATACATGTGTCAAATGTAACAACATCTAGAAAGAGTCGACTCTTCATCTGGTGCTCCGTCTCCGTGGTGGGGTGTAGAGTTTAGTAAAGACTCACATTTATCGACATTTAATTATTGCAATTTTTATCCCGCTCGGGATGCGTAAGTAAAAAAGAGTAAGCTACTAAGCTATCTGATGCATTTAATCTATTAGTGCTACTTAGTTAATTCAGTGTTCAGTTTGTCAGTGGTACAGCCACACAGCGGGACATTTCTATCCAGTGTCTGCACAGTACTTATTTATGGTTATGACACGATTACATTAATAATGAGCATACATAAATCTACAAAAGCGTATATTAAAATTTAAAATTAGTAGTTGCAGCATGTGCACTCAGCTGTGCCCAGTGTTCACACTCAACAGTCATTAACATTTTTTCGGTTTCAGTATGAAGTATGCGCCTTTGCATGCAATATATGTATGCAACTTGCAACATTCAAATGCACCAACAATGCCTAAAAAATAAAATATTGAATTTGACATTTTTAAATTTTTTAATACCGCAATTTTGTAGCTATTAAGCCATTAACACCAAATTTGTTAACAATGACACATTAAATTTATTTAAAAATGCGAAGGATTCAAAATAATTAAAATTGCGCAGATAAAAATAAACATGATTAGTAAATAATTGTTGATTAATTCAAATTCCACGTTTAATTGTATTTTATGAAAAATGAAAAGGTTTTAGTGTTAGTGTGTGGGCTCTGGTGTTTGCCCAAGATTTAGCTTTAGCAACTTTGGCGGTGGTTTAATTAATGGTGGGAATTTGTGATTAAACGTTCGCCCAAAATGCGAATTTTTAATATTTAAAATAATTTAAATTACATGGTGCTCAAACAACTAAATAATACCCACAGTAATTAATACATGTGTCAAATGTAACAACATCCAGAAAGAGTCGACTCTTTATCTGGTGCTCCGTCTCCGTGGTGAGGTGTAGAGTAGAGTTTAGTAAAGACTCACATTTATCGACATTTAATTATTGCAATTTTTATCCCGTTCGGGCTCAGTTTCACCAAAAACAGTTATTTTAATTTTCTTGTAATTAAATTCAAGAGAAGTTTTATAGTTAAAATTACAAATTTTATTCTCAAGCCCATAATAAATCAACCTAACTTCATGTATATATAAAGATACAGTACATACATTACTACTGTAGCACAGTAGCCATCAGCCAGAAAACTTATACTTAATTCACTGTGACACCACTGACACCGACACCTGACACCGTCCCCGCCATTGCCGCCACAGTCCGCCACACCACAACACAGGGTATTGGTATCAGCAGTATATTATTCAGAAAACTTATACTTAATTCACTGTGACACCACTGACACCGACACCTGACACCGTCCCCGCCACTGCCGCCACAGTCCGCCACACCACAACACAGGGTATAGGTATCAGTATATTAATTAATTAATTAACTAATATTAAACTAATATTACTATTACTACTATTACTAGTAATCATCACTCACTCGTACCGCTGACTATTACTTTTATCTTATATCCCGTGTCAGAATAGTGCCAGCTACGGTGTCGGTGTGTGATCAGTGTGATTCATATATTATTACTATCGTATACAATAATACAATATATTTATATTTCATCATACTTTTACATTACACAGTATCTCTGATATTTTTTTATGACAGTATGAGTCCAAAACAACCTTTACGACATATCGATCACTCTTACACTTTTGGGCTCAAATACCCCACTACGGATATCAAATTTCAGGACTCTAAAAGCTCTATGAGCTTTTTGCGCTTTTTGAGCATCGATGAGCTTCGAGAAAAAAAAATGAGCCCGCGCGTGCCTGCTATGTTTTCGATTTTACTGACCGGAGCTTCGGTCAGTGCGATCGGTCCTACCGGTCACCGGCTCCGTGTCTTACACTGATTTATGGTATTTGTTAGGGATGGTCCATAAAGGATGTCACCCATGTAATCTGTTAGAAGTTACCCACCCTGATATATATGTCCTGAGTTGAGCATTTTATGTTAAGTGAAATGCTATCTTTAACACGGAATATCATATCCATACCTAATGTAGAACTCAATTACCCTGTACGAATAAAATTATTTATGGACGATCCCTTACTAACACTACATGTGCTGTTCCTATAAATGCTTTTTATGTAAATACCAATAATATTAGTTTAAATAGAACTTAACTGTAGTAATTGAATAAAATTAATTGGTTTCAACGAAAATGATTTATTATTACTGTAATTAATTAACAAATATTACAGCAAGGTGTAAGATGTCATATGCCATATATACACAATATAGGCTATATAGTACGCAGTCATTATGATTAAATTAAATTTTATTTCATACCTATACATAATATTCTGTTAAGTTATAAATTTAATAAAAAAATTTAATAAAACCGATTTTTTTTGTGTTCCTTGGGTTTTACTTACTTTTTGAAGAGTGCAAAGTGATTTACTTTACATGTTTTTGGAAAGTGTAAAATGCTTTATTTAATTGATTTTAAAAAGTGTAAAATGTTACTTTTACTTGGTTTTGAAGAGTGCAAAGTGATTTACTTTACATGTTTTTGAAAAGTGTAAAATGCTTTATTTAATTGATTTTAAAAAGTGTAAAATGTTACTTTTACTTGGTTTTGAAGAGTGCAAAGTGTTATATCTTTACATATTAAAAAAAACTGCAAAATTTTCTGTTTGTATGTTTTTGAAACGCTTAAAATGTTCTATTTACTTGATTTTTGAAGAGGGCAAAATGTTCTATCAATACAAAGAGCTAATTGTTGTCTTTACATGCTTTTGAAAAGTGTAAAAAGTTCTATTTTTACCAGATTTCAAGATGCTGATATTTTAATTGGTTTTGTATATATGTCATATTCATAGTTTATTATATTTTTAGCAAAACACATATATTAATATGATTCATTTTAATTTGAGTCTTCACTGGTGACTATAGTTACAGATATTTGCGCCCTTCGTAGGAGAGGTTACACGTTTTGCTTTTACGGTCGGGGTCGTCCATAAATGCTGTAATCAAAATGTCAATATATTTCTATGACTATTTGACCCCCCTATGTCATTAGCTTAATTATTGCATAAACGGCTATCTATATCTTTAACCATGAAATGACATTAGTGACCAAGTAGACTTATTGACACTTCCAATGACGTCACTCGTGGACGGACCCTTTCTACAATCTAAAATAAGTCTTTATTGGAAAAGTATGTTTGCAGTTATTATAATCACAATAATTTTTATTTTCAAAAAGTTTTGTTACATTTTTGAAAGATTTATGTTTTTGTACTTTTGTCGAAGGTTTTCCACAAGAATTTCAAGATTGTCAACAGGAACACCATTTGGACAAAATCTGCCGGCGCCCGCCGAGCCGACAGTGGAAATTCCTAACTCCGACTGGATGTCATTAGCCCAATTGAATTGATAGCCGAGCCTTGGGACGGGGACGCAAGTGTAATTCCCATCCAAACTCCCACCTTCAAAGAGCAGAACGCTCGTATCATAGCCAGACACAGCCAGGGATCTCACCGTCACATTTACATGCCATAAAAGTCCATCTTCCCCTCGAAGAGAGAACACGTCCCCTTTGTAGCCGTTTTCCGTGAACAAGTCCAGGCCGAGGTCATCCGTGTCACTGGTACCCGTGAGACGGAGAGATTTTATTGCTGAGCCGTTGATTGTCGCACAGACATGGATGTCACTCGCAGTTTCGACGGAGCCCAAGGAGACATACTCATTTTTGTAATTCTCTTCTCTGTACAATTGCCAACTGTGTAAACAAAATAAAATAAAAAAAGTTTATTGTAAAATAATAATTTTTGCTATGTTCACTCTATAGTGTATATAATCGGACGGTAATAAATAATATTACTTTAATGTATGTTATTATTTTAACATACACATTTTGTCAATGTTTTCCTAATTTAAAATTCAATAATACTACGCACAATTTGAAACATTCTGATTTTTTGAAAGTTCAAAATAATGTTTTGTCTGGTTTTGGAAAAGATCATTATAAAATAAAAACAAGGTTCCAATATATTATTGCAAAATCGTATTTTGTAATTTTTGAAGTTACAAAATAATTTAAAAACAGGTTTCAAAAGTTGCAAGATCCTATTTGGATTTTTGAAATTCCAAGCTTATAGAAAAACGAGATTTTAAAAATTGAAAATTTCTAATAATTTGGGTTTTTAAAATATTTCAAAATAATAAAAAAAAAGAGGTTTTAAAAATTGAAAACTAATTTGAGTTTTTAAAATATTGCAAAATAATAGAAAAACGAGGTTGCAAAAATTTTAAAGAATACAAAACTTTAAAAATTAAACAAAAACTGTAGGTTCAAGAAATAGAAAATAAAACCAGACTTTAATAATACAAAATGTATATATATATGTGGCAGTATTGTATTTTCGACCCATTAGGTATAATACACTGCAGTTTCTATGAGAGGTATGATCCATTGAGCCACTCATGAGATGAGATGGTTCAGTTTGAATCTGCCTCTGTTACATTCAAGGATATCAGGATATAAGCTTTCTTACCGCTGTACTGATTGCGAGAGTATATTAAGCTGGACTACTCCAGTCAGCTGAAATAACAATTTTTTCCCCGTTAGGGAGGAGAAGCGACAGAGTAGACCAAGTAGCGACAGCTGTCTCACGGCCGCCACACCTTGGATACGCTCCACCGTCGACCCCACTAGTGGCCGCTCATTTCAACAGAGAGACGGTGGTGATGCTTGTAGTAGTCAGTAGGAAGAAGAGCCTGTACCATTCTTGGACTTATGTGAAATCACACAGAGAAGGGCAGATAGATACCTATCATTAAGCCATCTGCATCTCCGTCTCAGGTAGAAAACTACCACGGATATATACAGACAGCACCCAAACTCCTTAAGCCCTTACAGCACCCCACTCAGCTCCCCACTGATCTACCAAGCCCGGTCACCCATCCAACTCTCCATTCAGAGTGCCACGAGCTCCCCGACCCAGTAGTAAGCCATGCCGTAGCTTGTCAGACCACTGAGCCGGGTTTTAATAATACAAAATGCTTTTATGCTTTTTTTAAAGGCAAAACTGACTTATTATCTTATAGGTACAAAGTATTTTTTACTGCTTGAAAATTTCAAGGATCTTATACTATGAAAAGTCACTCATATGTTTATAAAAGTAAAAAAATAATATAATACGCAAATAAATTGTAAGTGTAGGCAATTTTAGACTTTTTAAAAAATATCTAGAGCGTCAAATTCTCAATAGAATATCATGGTATACAAAACAACTTCAAAATCACCCAATTAAAAAGGAAAAATAAAAAGATGATCTTAATTTACATACACTCCAGTGAAGCAGACAGACTTAACGAGGGGCATGAGTTCGCTGTAGCGCGTTAAGTTTGGTTGACTATTCTCAAACCAGCGATGATCTCCTTGGTGATCCGCATCAAAGTACAGCCACAGTTCCTGCCGGAGACCAAACACGCTCAGAGGTTGTCCGGAAAGACAGGGGAGCAGAATACAGGCTAAGGCTGAGATCCTTGCGGAACTAACAGTTGATCTGTTTCCCATGTTTTTTTTTAAATAGCTTCTGTTTTCCAGACTATAATTTCTATAAACTCACAATGATCAGAATACAAAGGACTCCCACTAAATAAAGAATTAAATTCTACTGATTGTGAGAGTAAAATTTCGCGTTAGCTAGTTATATCTATATCCAGTTTTTGATCTCACTTGATTCAGTATATTCTGCGCAGGTACTGTGTTGTTCTATATAAAATGATTGAAGTGACCCACGCCACAACGGTTGTACATGAACAAATCAGTGATCAATGACAGACAAGTCAAAGGCAATTAATTGATTAATGCAATCAGTATCGGCTTCGGCTCCCTGTAGTTTAGATTGCATTCTATGCCTGCTGAGATATGCATGTATGTACAATCACAATCAAAAACTTTAGAGCCCATTTAATTAGTATAATATGATATCGTGTGCGGCATAAAATACATTTTATTTCAAGATTGTGCGATGTTTTTTTTTTCGAAGGATCTATATAGGTACTTGTCACCAAATTAAAAACGTTTCTGAACGTACTTGACAGCAAAGTTTAAAACAGAAGTATAAAGTGGAAAAATATTCTATATATAGAGCGGTATTAGAGCGCCAATTATAACATGGAATTATTTATATGTATATCGTTAGTGAAGAATCAAAATGATCCATTTACAATTTAAGCTAGAGTCAAAATGAGCTTTATGTCATAAGAAAGATGCGTTGGATAAAGAGATTTTGAAAATTGCAAAATGTTCAATTTACTTGTTTTTCAATTTTTTTTTCCTAGAATCTAAGAATAATTTTGTAGATTTTTAAAATGCAAAACAAAATAGAAATATAAGTTCCAAAAAAGTAAAGTCATTAAATTTTGTAAACTTTTAAAATGCAAAACAAAATAGAAATATAAGTTCCAAAAAAGTAAAATCATTAAATTTTGTAAACTTTTAAAATTCAAAACAAAATAGAAATATAAGTTCCAAAAAAGTAAAATCATTAAATTTTGTAAACTTTTAAAATGCAAAACAAAATAGAAATATAAGTTCCAAAAAAGTAAAATCATTAAATTTTGTTGATTTTTAAAATGCAAAAGAAAATAGAAATATAAGTTCCAAAAAAGTAAAATCATTAAATTTTGTAAACTTTTAAAATTCAAAACAAAATAGAAATATAAGTTCCAAAAAAGTAAAATCATTAAATTTTGTAAACTTTTAAAATGCAAAACAAAATAGAAATATAAGTTCCAAAAAAGTAAAAATCATTAAATTTTGTTGATTTTTAAAATGCAAAACAAAATAGAAATATAAGTTCCAAAAAAGTAAAATCATTAAATTTTGTAAACTTTTAAAATTCAAAACAAAATAGAAATATAAGTTCCAAAAAAGTAAAATCATTAAATTTTGTAAACTTTTAAAATGCAAAACAAAATAGAAATATAAGTTCCAAAAACGTAAAATCATTAAATTTTGTAAACTTTTAAAATTCAAAACAAAATGAAAATACAAGTTTCAAACAAGTAATTATTAAATTTTGTAAATTTAAAACAAAATAGAAATATAAGTTTCAAAAAAGTAAAATTATAGTTTGTATGTTTTGAAAGTGCAAAATTAAATGAAAACCAGTTTTTGAAAAAGCAAAATTATATTTCATATTTTCAAAGGGTTATTTAATTGAAAACCATGCAGTTTTAAACAAGCAAATTTTACAATTTCAATAATATTTTTTTCAGCTTGAAAATTTGACAAAAAACAAAACAATCTTCACAGTTTTAAAAAGCGAAAAATCGCTGTAAAAAAAAATATCATTTATTTAACTTATTCAAAATGTGCAACTGCCTCTGTTGTGTAAAGGTCTAAATACATAGGTATATAGTGCGGTTTAAAAAACTAAATTATGAAAACAAAATAATAAAGCAAGTATGGTGTGGTCTAGCATACACTCCTGTAAAGCAGACAGACCAATTGTAATCGCACCAGTTAAAACAAATCAACGGACGCGTCTAGGTACGTAATTAGGGACAGTCCATAAATGATGTCAACTAAACCACAAGACCACGGAAAACATATAGAATAGTGTGCAGTAAAATTTGAAATCATAATGCTTTGGAAATTATAATGTAAAAAAATGTAATAATAAATAAGGGACAATTATGGTGATCACTTTTATTTTTATTTTTTTCTAGGTGAAGTTTAAAATAGGTTACACATATTACTAAAACATGTTTCTGTATTTTTCTCTAAGCTCTTCCACCAGGAAGTCAAGATTCTCAACCTGAACACCATTTGGACAAAATCTACCGCCGATGGCAGAGCCGACTGTGTCAATCCCTAACCTTGCCTTGATGTTATTAACCCAATTGAATTGATAGCCAATTCTAGGAACGGGGATGCAACTGTAATTTCCTTCAAAACTTTCTCCTTCAAAGAGTAAATAACTGCTGTCGTAGCCAGACGCAGCCAGGGATCTCACCGTCTCAGTTACATGAAATATAGCTTCGCCTTCCCCGTAAACCGAGAAAACGTCTCCTATGTAGCCATGTTTTGTGAACAAGTTAAGGCCGAGGTCTTCTGTGTCACTGGAGCCGATGAGTCGGAGAGATTTTATGTCTGAGCCGTTGATTAGCTCACAGGTCTGGACGTCACTCGCAGTTTGGAAGGTTCCCAAGGAGACAAGCTCATTTTTGAAATTTTCTTCACTGTACAGTTGCCATCTATGAAACATACACCAAATTTCAATTTTAGAACAAAGTGTGTTTAAATCAATGGTAAAATACATGTAAGGCGGGTCGTCCATAAATAATGTCAATAGAATGACTTCATTTCTATTTCCCTGTCATCCAAGGGCCGGATGAAAGAATTGCTTTTAGGCAGCAATTGTTTCCATACAAAAATCACCATTTTAATAATATTGAAGATTTTTTTTGACAAACCAAAATTTTGTATTTACACGTTTTTGAAAAGTGCAAAATATTCTATTTACATGTTTTCAAAAGGTGCAAAATATTCTATTTGCACGTTTTCAAAAGGTGAAAAATATTCTATAAACATGTTTTTGAAAAGTGCAAAATATTCTATTTGCACGTTTTCAAAAGGTGAAAAATATTCTATTAACATGTTTTTGAAAAGTGCAAAATATTATATTTACACGTTTTCTAAAGGTGGAAATTTTCTGATTGAATGTATTTGAAAAGGTCCAAAATATTCTTTTTACACGTTTTCAAAAGGTGCAAAATATTCTATTTGCACGTTTTCAAAAGGTGCAAAATAATCGATTAACATGTTTTTGAAAAGTGCAAAATATTCTATTTACATGTTTTTAAAAGGTACAAAATATTCTATTTACATGTTTTTAAAAGGTGCAAAATATTATATTTACACGTTTTCTAAAGGTGGAAATTTTCTGATTGAATGTATTTGAAAAGGTGCAAAATATTCCATTTCTATGTTTTAGAAAAGTGCAAAATGTTCCATTTACATGTTTTTTGCACATTCAGGCAGCGAGGGCTACATGTTCTGGCTGCATTATCCGGCCCTGCTGTCATTAGCTTAACCGTTGCGTAAATGACCATCCTTAAAACAGAATGTCATTAATATCCTAGAGCAGTCCCAATGACCTGAACCCTTAACATCATTTGTGGACGATCCCTAATATTACGCTTTTACATAAATTTGTGAATGTATGTATTGTCTTTATAAGCTAATTTAAAAATGAACAGGATAATTGTTTTTACACTCCAGTGAAGCAGACAGACTTAACGAGGGGCAGGAGTTCGCTGTAGTACGTTAAGTTTGGTTGACTGGACTGAAACCAGCGATGATCGCCTAAGTGATCCTCGTCAAGGTAAAGCCACAACTCCTGCTGGAACCCGGACACGCTCAAAAATTGGCCGAAAATACAGGAGAATAGAATGCAGCTCAATACAGCAGTTGATCCGCTTGCCATTTTTGTGATATTTGTGTTTTGTAGACCAGTTTTTAAATTTTATAAAAAGGTCTCCTAATAAATGTAAATTCTACTAAAAGTAAAATATGTCAACTATTTAAATTATATCCAGTATTCAATTTCACCTAATTGAGTATACGAAGGCACGAAGATTAATTATGACATTGACAAGATTAATTTTGTTATTTTATCTTATGATTGCAGTATAGCTCAAAACGTTTGTGCAAACACATACATAATCAATGACTGACAGGCACTCTAAATAAAATAACTAATTAAATCAGCATATTAGCTGTGTAATTTCGATTGCTTTCTGCACAGTTCGATTTCTATAGAGTAGATAATATATGATATCGTGTGTGAAATTAATTTAGAATTGGTTCATAAATGACGTCACCCAAATTTCTACTTTCTTAACGCCAGGTCACACCTATGCCATCACACTTGAGATTTATTAGCATTATGTAAACGGCTATCTTTAACATGACATTGCGTCAATACTGAACTAGAGCTGCCCTACCGATGACATCAATTATGGACTATCCCTTAGATTTTATCTCAAGATTCTGTAGTGCTTGAAGGGCTCATACACTAATCGCTTTTGTTGCAGGTCAAAGATTTACCTACAGGTAGTTACCCTCCAACGTTTGCAACCCTGTAGCTCGTACAATTTTCATCGGATTTTTAACTTTGAAGTTTTGTAATCTCGGACTTATTATCTAAACAGTAATTTCTGGATTTTAAAAAGTTTTTAAATTTTCATTTTTGTTTTCTTCAAAAAATGAGGTAAATGGAAAGGTCTCCAAAAAACGGGTTCCGTAATATTTTTTTTAAAATTGAAAATTTCCGAAATTTCTAAAATCCAGAAATACTTTTTTAGTTTATCTTTTACAGATTACGAAACTTAAACGTATAAGATCCGATGAAAATTTTAGGAGCTACAGAGTTGCAAAAGTTCAAAATTTTGAATATTTTAAATTTTAGTAGGCAACTGTGAGAAAATCCCTGACCTACGACAAAATGAGTAGGCAGACTCTTGTTGTGCTAGACGCGCCTAACGCTTATCAACTTGAGTTAAAATTATGCGCACATATGTTGACCTTTTCTTGTCAAATTAAAAATATTGTTTTTAGCAGTAACAAAATATATCCCTATAATGTAATCTTGAGGATCAGAATACTTATAATTGAATTTTTGTTACAAGGAAGTTGCGCTGGACACGAGTGAATGCGGTACCACATCAGAGACCTGACGATGATTTTCTGGGTCTAACGTATACAATTACCAATTATCGCCTGGAACTAGTCATGGTTGCAGTTGGAGACGTAAAACACTACCAGGCTTCCTCCCAAGATCCAATTGTTAAACTAACAAGCGAATGGTTTCACATGGAACTCGTCGATTTCAAAGAGTTATGTCTACAAAAATCAAGCTACTTTTGAATGGTGGGGATCCAAAGTAACTCGACTGCATTTTGCGTTGTTCGGTCACAATAGCCCGCCAAAGTTTAAAAAAATTCAAATTTTAATATTTTGCCGCCCTGGTACTTTTACAGTTCTTGTCCGATTTTGATGAAATTTTGTTTTTTCTGATCCTTAGGGCTTTTTCTGAAAAGTAATTTCAGAATTTTTCAAAATTCAAAATTTTTCATTTTTTCGAAAAAATTTAGAGAAAACATTACGTTTGAGGCCTAATTTTATGGACCAATTTTTTCGAAAAAATGAAAATGTTTGAATTTTGAAAAATCCTGAAATTACTTTTCAGAAAAAGCCCTAAGGATCAGAAAAAACAAAATTTCATCAAAATCGGACAAGAACTGTAAAAGTACCAGGGCGGCAAAATATTAAAATTTGAATTGAACTTTGGCGGGCTATTGTGACCGAACAACGCAAAATGCAGTCGAGTTACTTTGGATCCCCACTATTCAAAAGTAGCCTGAGTTTTGTAGACATAACTCTTTGAAATCGACTAGTTCCATGTGAAACCATTCCCTTGTAAGAAAAAGGTATTTTTGTGTTTGGTTTGTGGCCCAAAAATTATCATTTTAGTGTTGTATGGGCCATAGTCCATACAAGGGAAACATTTTGGGGAAACATTCAAAAAATATCACCGTTTTGTAAATGCAATAAATAATCAATTAATAATAACAGCGTAACATACATGCTCCTGCAACCTTACCTGTCATCAGATTAGCCATTGCGTTAATCGTCATCTTTAACACGGAGCTAATTACACCTAGGTACATTGTATTGCTACCCATAAAGGTTATCCCTAATTGAATGGCACCCCTTAAAGTCTACATTATTTATTTTCACCTGTCAAATATTATGTCCCCAGGTATTCTTCTCGCAAACTATTTTTGTCCTTATTTTATTCCCAATCTCACAGTTGCCGCCCTTATTTCATTTAAAATACTAACAATTTTTTTAATACAAACATTGGTCCTCCCCATTTCAATCGCACCCGTCAAAGCTTTCATTGCTAATTCGCCCCTGTCAAACGTGTCGTCCTCGAATATAATTCGTACCCAAAATTTTTAGTCCCATTGTATTTATAACACAGCAATTCTTGCTGCTACACCTGTGATTTTTGCGCGCCTGTTTTTGTTCCCCCATAAAACATGTGTTAAAAATTGTAATCGTACCCGCCCACGCTTTTAACATTAGCTCGCACTTGTCAAATTCGTACATGAATTTTATTTGCTGCGACCAACAAAGATGACTTCATTGCTTAAAAATGAGTAATTTTATTTGCTTGTTCAAAGTATTTGAGTGAAAATAGATTTGCGCAGTTTGCATCAATATATTTATTCAAAATATCGTCAGTGAAGAACCAAAATGACCCATTTCCATTTTTAGCTAAAAACAATATGTATTATCTACAAACATATTTAAATGTGTCTTGAAAGCATTTAAACAGATTATTTTGCACTTTTCAAAAATATGTAAATAGAACATTTTAGACTTTTCAAAAAACATGTATATAGAAAATTTTACACTTTTCAAAAACATGTAAATAGAACATTTTGCACTTTTCAAAAACATGTAAATAGAACATTTTGTACTTTTAAAAAACTCTTAATTAACATTTTACGCATGTTTTTCATTTTGTTTTTATGACATAGCTCATTTTGATTCAAGCCCAAATTGGATATGGGTCATTTTGGTTCTTCACTGACGATATGTTTGTTAATGCTAAACACAAATAAGTGTAGAATCCCTGTACCTTTCTTTTGTAAGAGTTTAACGATTAGAGTTGATGGTTGAACTTGTCAACAATCGATACAGGAAATATATATTTATATGGAATATTACAAAATTTTATTGATTGTATTGTTTTGTACAAAAATAATGCTGCACATATTATTATTTCCTTATTACTGTTGTTTTAAAACAGGTACAAGACGTGTGCTTTTTACCGTTTGCTCAGTCATACGTTTCGTCTTTTCAGATTGAAAATGGCGTTTTTGAGACCCATAATTTTGGTTTTATTTATCACCATCTGTTTTAACATTGAGAATGGAAACTCAGCAGAACTGAGTGGGATACCTGGCGTAAGGCAATGTGGTAATTTAATAAATACTACGATTTCTAAAAAAACAAAATAATTGCAGCTAAATTCCCACATTTGTAAATTTAATTTTTTCGAAAATATTACAGGCAGACCTTCAGTTGGAACATTTAATGGTGTTTTTGTCACGGGATGTGACAGTTTCCCGTGTAAATTCAAAAATACTGATGTATTAGACTTGTTCGTTCTTTTCACCCCGCGTAAATTTAAAATCTACTAAAAACAGATCATAAAAAAAGACGTGTGATATCGGCGCATTACATAAGTAATTACGACAGTACGGTTTTACAAAATTGTGGGTAATTTAATAATTTTTAGGTGGGAATCATAACTCTCTAACATACAAAATGGAAGCATCAGCCCTTGGATTTAATATTCCATTACCCTCGGGAAATGTCTGTGACAAATTGTTGTCACATCAAAGCTGTCCGTTTAAAGACGGCAAGAAGTATATTTTGTCTTTAAACTTTGATGTTGCTAGTTTCAAAGTTCCATTTGTAAGATTTTATTTTCAAAAACATAAATAATATTTATTACAAAAACCAAAAGTTCATAATTATTTCTTTGTTATAATTTTTTTACTGGTTTTTTAAATTCAATTTTATATAGAAACTTCCGGATGTTTTAGTAACAGTTTCCATTTTCGATGAGGATAGAAATCAACAGATCTGCCTTAAAATTCCTGCTAAAGGAGTTTAATAGAAACCCTTTTGGGAAGAAAACTTACACAGGAAAACAATAGAGAATTGTTAATTTTATTAACTTTATAAAATTCATTGCACTGTTGTGTAGTAGAAAAAAACGCTGAATATTAAAGAATAGAAAAGTGCATTTAAATTCCTGAAAAGTTGTAATTTTCACTCATAAAATTTGGTGCTATAAAATATAAAACAGTAAAATGCAAGTAAGACCAAAAAATTGTCAGTGAAGACTTAAAATAACTAACCTACCTTCACGTTTACCAAAAATCAAAACTAAAATTCACTATCTACAAAAACATTAAAATATCATCATCCTTAGCGAATGAAAATAGAATTTAATTACACTAATCATGAGTAAGTATTTCAATATATTACATTCTGCACTGTTCGAAAACATGTAAGTTTAGCATTTTGCACCTTGCAAAAACATGTAACTACGTGTACGAGTCATAGATGAACCAGTATCAGGAATAGTTCTTCTCCTGTCCAATCCAAGATATAGTATCTTGCAAATCCATGTGAATCCCATGAGTAGAAATAATTTGATAAATAATTTAGTATTTTGATGAGAGCGAGGTGTCTTATTATTGGCATCCTTCATCAAACATTTCGTCCAAGATACGTTTCAATCTCAACTTCTGTCGTATAAATTCTATAACTTTTACCAAATGAAATAAACATATCGTCTGTGAAGAACCAAAATGACCCATATCCAATTTAAGCTAGAATCAAAATGAGCTTTGCCATAAAAACAAAATGAGTAACTCACATAAAATGTTAATAAAGAGTTTTTGAAAAGTGTGATATGATTCACTTACATGTTTTTGAAAAGTGTGAAATGTTCTATTTACATACTTTGGAAAAGTGCAAAATGTTTTATTTAAATTCTAACAAGACATATTTGAATCATTTTGTAGATAGTTGATATTCTCTTTAGCAAAAAATGGATATGGGTCATTTTGGTTTTTCACAGACAATATAGTTTGACTGCATTTTTCAGGGACAGTCCATAAATGACGTCATTCACTTTTTATAGTTTAAAGTACCCCCAATTTTAACTTTAAATTTTTTTAAATATTTGAACTGCATTTAATGAGCATAAATATACTGGTGATAGATATTCAGGGATTGTCTATGAATGACGTCCTGCAAATATCATAGTATTAAGTACCCCCATTTTCAACTTCAATATTTTTTCCAACCTATTTGAACCACGTGTCCTAAACTTACGTAAAAAAACATTTAAAATTATAAGTATTAAAGTTAATTTTTAAAATTGATGTCAACAACATTATCAACTATTAAGTACCACCGTTGTTCAGACTTCAAGCATGTATTGAAATGGGTTAGTCTGTTTGCCTCATAAACTAATTTAATTCAACTAGGAAAGTTTATGGAAAAAAATGTTGCGTAATTTAAATCCAGTTTCACTGTTTTAATGAAATACCCTTACTTTATTGATCATATTTTAGTGTTACTAAAGTTATATTGCTTCTCTGTTGAAGCCAATGTTTGCGGAAGCTCAGCACCTACTTTCGGTCCTCGGTCGCTTTTATTTAATAATAATAATCATAATAATAATTGCATTTATTCAAGTGTTAAAGTGATAACAGTAATGTTTTTTTCGTCACTGAACACATTTCGTATAATTAAAATACATGAATAGATAGTTTTCATAAATCAATATATATAAATTGTAAAAGTGACGCGTAATGCATTTGTCTGTATGACATACTTTGTATTTACATTGCAGTCATATTAAATGAAATAATAAATAGTTTCATTTTAGATAATAAATAAGTCTATTCGTTTGTTTAGGAGGTATTTATGTGCCAAAAGCTGATGCTAATGTGATTTCTTGTATCTTTGCTGGCTATAAATTTCAGGCGTGGGTAGCAGCATACGAAAATCATTTTCAGCCACAAAGGCCGATCATTAAAGTGTGTATTAGATTGTTTGGTTTCCTCAGCTGCCTTGTGGTCCGTTTTTCACGTTCGGCTATATAGGTACTTAGGAATTTTTTAACTTTTTTCGGAGACGTAAAATAATGTTGGTGTAAGTATTTTAATTGGTATAAATGTTTTCGCTCTTCAAAGAAAAGCCAATAATTGTTTTCCTCTAAGTCATGGAATACAGTAGTTGCGGAATTCCTTTTCCTAAATATCTTGGTGGCAATGTTTTGAATCATTTTATTAAGTCTTGCAAATTTTGGTAGTACTGACGTTTCCTTAAACTATAATTCCATAATTTAGAATAGATAGTGTAAGACTTGCACTTAATATTTGACAGTTTAGTGCAATATAAAATTAATGATATTTTGATGTAAGTTTAGTACGTATGTTCAATTTTTTGCATACCGCTTCAATGTGTTTTTCAAAAGTTTAGGTTTTTGTCAAGTTATACGCCTAGATAATTAAATTCACGCACTTGTTTAATTGTATTACCTGCTGTTTTTATGCTTGGTGTAAATTACTGTTTGAGTGTGTAAGGAGATTTAAACATCATCCATTTTGTTTTGTCAATGCTGACGACCATTTCATTTTCACGTGCTCATGTTTGTAAGTTTTTAAGGTCTTCGTTGAGTGCATTGTGAATTTCTTTGGTGTTGGCTGCACTGTAGTAGATAATTAAGTCGTCAGCGTACAGTATACATTTGCATTTTCAAAAAATATTTGGCAGCGCGTATGTGTATAGAGAACAGGATGGGGGAGATATAACTTCTTTGCGGGATTCCTTTGTTAAGTTTCATAGGGTCTAAAAGGACTGTACCAACTTTAACTTGTAGTTGTCTCCCAGTAAGTATGATTTAAACTATTTTAGTAAGTCTCATTTTATTCCCAGGTTTTTTATTTTTAAAATAAGCTTGTCGTGTTTAATTAAATCAAAAGCTTTAGTAAAGTCTACAAATACTGCCTCCGTGTGCATTCTTTTATCGCCGGCTATGTAACAGTCGTTAGTTAATTTGATGAGTGCACTTATGTAGAAAAGTATTTGCGGAAATCATGCTGGCTTGTAGATAGCAAGTTATTTGCAACTAGGTAATCATTAGGTTTTTTGTGTACGATCTATTCAAATAGTTTAGACAATGTGTGTAGTATGGCTATTGGACGGTAGTTGTTCGGATTAGATTGTTCGCTTTTGTTTTTGTATAAAGGGATGAAAATTGTGTGTTTGCAGCATTCCCAAAGGATTCCATTAGATATTGAAAACTGAAAAAGCCGTGCTAAGAATGTAGATAAAGGTGCGCACAGAATTTTAAATACTTTATTGTAAACTCTTTCTGCTCCTTCCTTTTTATTTAATTTCTGGGATTTAGTTACATTTATTACCTCATTAATGTTGATTTGCATATTGTTGATCTTTGTCTTTGGTCTTATAGCGGCAGCTTTAAATATATCAGATGGATCTATGCTGCTTATATAGGTAGGCTCTAGTGACGTAAACTGTTTCCATAAGGTATTTGCTATGTCAATTTCTTGTTTATGAGATATGTCATGACTTTGTAATAAACTCATCTTATTTTGCATTTCAGCTCTTTCTATATCTTCGGTAAATGATTTCCATATTTCTTTGCTATAGTGTTTGGAGTTGTCAGCGGTCTTAGATATATTGTTAGCTTTTAATGCTTCTTTTTCACGGTTAATTTGATTCCGTACGGCTTTAAATTTAATTTAGTGTTTTGTAAGATTTGTAGCTTTGGCTTGTTTCTTTAGCTTATTACGTGTAGTTATAAGGCTCTGAATTTCCGCCGTAAGCCACTTGCGTTTGATTGCATACGTGCGTACTTTTTTTGCTAGGGCTACACATTCTATCACAAACCTGGTTGTGTTAAAAAATGACTCAAATGGACTGTTGACGTCATTTCAGAAATCGAGCATGCTCAATGGAGCTGTTTCACTTGTGTGAGCCCACAGTATTACTCTGAGTGAGTTTTATGTATATGAATGTTTACATGAATATACTATGATTATTGGTTCCAAATATAGAATCAATGCACTATTGTCTTAAATATATTTAATTGGTAGATTTACACTTTGTAGTGGTTTATCCATCCTGTGTACGTGCCTAAAAATGCACTACAAAAGCAATAAAAGTAATTGTCTTTTACAAGGGTGACGTGAGAGTTTAAAATCCCGAACGTCTGCATAAAATAATGTCCAATGCTTCCAAATGCAAAGGATTTTTTAAAATGAGTTTTTAAATCCAATAATATTTTCCAAATATTTTATACCAAGGTAATGTAGAAATTAGCATTTGATACTAACATTAAATGTGATTAGTTTAGTCCTGATGCTTGTGATCATGAGTATTATCCCATTATTAAAAATGTAAGCATTGCATACATAATATAATAATATTCCAATATTGTATCCCTCCTTACCATAGATGGGATGTGAGTATTATGCATGACTTACTTGTACATATGACTATATTTATAAGTATCCATAAATTCTATAATATAACACATATTTTACATCTAAATATTTATTTGAAATTTGTTTGTTAATGCTAAAAAAATAATTAAACTTGTCAACAATCGAAACAGAAGATATATTTTATTTAAATGGAACGTGTCCAGCTTTTTTGCTATAAAAAAAATTTGATTATATTGCACGTGTTATGCCTTGAATAAAAACCTAATTAATGTACGCTAACAATTGTTAATTGTTTTTATATACTTCTGTATTTGTACACTGAAGTGGAGTGTGTGCTTCTAAAAGTTAAGGACCATCCACAAATGACGTCATCGGTAATCATGTGTTCACTCTGCTGCTAATTCCAAAGTTCAGCTTAAGATATAATTATTTATGTAATAGTTAAGCTACAGGTCATATTATACGGTCCTTAAAATATGGATTTTTCGATGACGTTGTTTGTGGACGACTTCTTACTGAAAATTTAATGCGAATAGTACAGAATTTTATTCATTGTATTGTTCTGTAAACTAGTCACGCTGCGAATATTATTATTTGCCAATTACTTTTAATTTGAGGAAAGTGCAAGACGTGCTTTTTATACCGTTTCCTCAGACATATTTTTCGTCTTTGTAGATTAAAAATGGCGTTTTTGAGACGTATATTTTTGGTTGTATTTATAACCAGCTGTTTTAACATTGATAATGGAAACTCAGCAGAATCGATTGGGATACCTGGCGTAAAACAATGTGGTAATTTCATAAATACTACGATTTCTAAAAACAAAATAATTACAGCTACTTAAATACCCACATTTATTAATTTAATTATTTTAAAAATATTACAGGCAAGCCTTCAGTTGGAAATGTAACTGGAGTTTTTGTCTCGGGCTGTGACACATTCCCATGCAAATTCACAAATAATGATGTAGTAGAATTGTACATCTATTTCACGCCGCGTAAATTTAAAATTTACTAAAAACAAATCATAAAAAAAGACGTGATATTATAGCTCATTTCATAAGTAATAACGACAGTACGGTTTTACAAAATTGTGGGTAATTTAATAATTTTTAGGTGGGAATCATAACTCTCTAACATACAAAGTGGAAGCCCCAGACCTTGGATTAAATATTCCATTGCCCTCGGGAAATGTCTGTGACATATTGGTGCCACGTCAAAAAAACTGTCGGTTTTTTAAAGATGGCGAGAAGTATATGATAGCTTTAATATTTGATGTTCCCGCTTTGAAAGTTCCATTTGTAAGAAGTTTTTTCAAAAAAAAATAATAATTAATACAAAAACTAAAAGTTCATAATTATTTATTGGTTTTAATTTTTGTACCCATTTTTTTTAATGCAATTGCATCCAGGCAATGTCGAACGTTTTATGTGTGGTTTACATTTACGATGAGAATAGAAATCAACATATCTGCCTTCAAGTTCCTGGTCTTGGATTGTAATAGAAACCATTCTGGGAAGAAAAGATACACAGGGAAAAGAAGTAGAATTGTTAATTTTATTAATTTTATCAAATTCCTTATACCACTCTGATGTGTAGTAAAACAAACGTTGAATATTAAAAATTTTAAATGTGCATTAAAATTCCTAAAGCTTTGTTATTTTTACTCATAAAATTTTATGACAGTATAAAATATAAAACATTAAAATTTAAGTGAGACTAAAATATAGTCAGTTTGGTGAAGACTTAAAAAATAACCCATCTTCACTTTTACTTAACAATTAAAATACCATTATCCTTGGCGAATGAAAATAGAATTGTTGTACACTATTCATGAGTATTGCAACAAATTACATTCTGCACTGTTCAAAAACATGAAATTATAACATTTTGCACAGTGCAATAACATGTAAATAGAACAGTTTGCGCCTTGCAAAAACTAGCAAATAGAAGAGTTTCCACCTTCTAAAAACATGTAAATAGAATATTTTACACCTTTTCAAAAACAAAATTCACAAAAAAACATTTGAACTTTTGGAAAACTCATAATTTACATTTTAAACAATTGTCTCTTTTAATGTTTTTTTTGGCATAACCTATTTTAATTCTTGTTTGTATTTGACTTGGATGGTATTGATTCTTCATCTACAAAGTCTGCGTATATCTCGGTGTTTAAATTATGATTTGTGCATTAATAAATCTTTCATTCATTCAATTTCCTGCATATGAAAAGTGCGAATTGCTCTAATTATTGCATCAAATCCTAAAACGCAAAACGCTCTAACTACATGGATTTTAAAACTGCAACTAGTTCTAATCACATAATTTAAAAAAAATTAAAATCCACTAAATACATGATGTTAGTTACAAACCGTTCTAGCGACATGATTTTAAATGCAATTTGTTTTAACTACATATAGGATTAAGTTGCAAACTAATCTAACCAGGTACATGATTTAAAAACATACAAAATGTTATAACTACATTGTATTAAGTTGCAAACTAATCTAATTACATAATTTTAAAAAGTGCAAAACATTCTAACTAGGTGATTCAAGAGCGCATTTTGCTCTAACTACATGGTTTTTTAAAAAGTTCAAAATGTTCTAACTACATGATTTTGAGTGCCAAACTGTTCTAACTAGATGATTTTATAAGAAGTGCAAAATGTTTAATTGCATGTTTAGAAAATTTTAAACTATTTTAGTTACAAAATATTACCAATGCAAAGTTATCTAAATACAACGTTTGAAAAGTGCAAAAAGCTATAGCTACGTGTAATACTCAAATCCACGTAATAACAACATTTTGCACTTTTCAAATCTATTTATTTATATTTAGTGTTCAACTGGAAATTAGAATCATGTAGTTCAACCATTTCGCAATTTTTTTATTATGTAGTTAGATAAGTTTTCAACTTAAAACCATGTAGTTAGATTAATTTTTAACATAAAACCCTGCAGTTAGAATAGTTTGTTACTAACATCATGTAACATTTATTTAGTCGATTTTGATTTTTTTTTTATATTATGTAGTTAGAACCATTGGGAGTTTTAAAATCCATGTTGTTAGAACGTTTTGCTTTTTAGGATATGATGCAATTAAAACATTTTGCACTTTTTAAAATCATCTAGTTAGAACAGTTTGCCATAGTTACTTTACATAGTTACTTATTTATTTCCTGGATAACAGGAAGGGACACAAGATGTATACGGAGGAATGTTTGTTTTTAGATGCTGAGCATCTATTGAAATGGTTTCTGTCTGTCCATCTGTTGGCCGTGCTCTATAGGTCACAGTTTTTAAGTGATTTCTTTGAAACTATTTTTAAACTCTTGACTCTTACAAAGGTGCCCTATTGTTTTTGAGGGTGATCGGACCAGCGAGTTATCCACAATTAACAGTGTGGCTGCTTTATTAATTGGCAATGTCATAGGCGTCAGGTGGTGTTGACGTAGCTAAGTTTTCTCTCTGTTATTTATGGGTTGCGCATGTTTCGGCAAAGTTAATAAATCAGAAGCGGAAGAAACAGTTTGATCGTGGCCATGACCTTGACAGCAATCAAAGTCCAAGTTAAAATAAAATCTGACTGTTTCTATATGTAGCACACAAAATCAAGAGGCCCGCACAAAGACAAAAGAAATTTATTCACTCTTTATCAGTAATCAAAACGGTTTTGCTATCGTTGCTAAAAACAATTAATTATTTTTCCGTAATGTATAATTTTCAATCAGCTGATCAATTTTTGTCATACAACAATACATACAGCCTACAGCCCACACGTGGAAGTGAATTCCTATAATTTTCTACACGCTGATATACACTTGAACTTGAAAATTAGTATGAGATTGCAAGTCATTGCTCAAAGCTAATAATATAATAATAATTAAAATTACACATTTTTAATCATTACCCTAATAAATGAGATAATTATGAACACTAAAATAAACGGAGGTCGACAGTTCAAGTTAAAATTAAAAATTCTAGACATTCCTTATTTGTTTTCAAAAGATTCTTTTATTTCCTTTTTTTCTGATTGTCATCTGACACTACCTATGACATTGCTTTCACATTGAGCTTTGCTCACAAAATTACAATGTGGGGTCGTCCATAAATGATGTCATACAATAACAGTACACACATTTGTGACCCACCCCTTCTATTAAATAAGCACTCACCTACACTTTGATAACAATTGCATGCTCAAAGATTCGCATGTGCCCCTATTTTAGTAACATAATTTATGGGTGATCCCCGCTGTGAAAAAAAACGGTGTCATCATCAGACTCCAGATAAATGGAAGACGCAAGTAATTACATTTTCCCAAATATGCGCGATGGCATCTCACGATCTCACACTCCACTCATCATTGTCAAAAGAGATAAGAATGAATTTAATAGGCCAATAAATTTTTCCACGCGGAGGAATATAAAATTGAATAAATTAAAATGGTGTAAGAAAAACATCCACGAGACCTTTTAAATATTTATTTCCGTATCATGTGAATTTTCACATGGTTTTTTCATTCAAGTAATTATTATTAAATTGCATGTATAAATTTCAGTGATGGTCATAATATAGAGTCATGGTTATTTTTAGACACTTGCAGAAAATTAAGCGAGTGTATACATATTTATTTAATAATTAAACCTGAGTCAACTATTATTTTGTGTTCATTCAAAATTATGAAGCATCTGGTTTATTAGCTTCCAACATCTGCAGCAGGAGCGACCAAACTCTGGCTTAATTAAATAGTGGCCGCTTTTCGTTACCAAAACTTTAAATTTTTAATAAGGCCAAAATCACATTGAATAATTTCCAGAAAAAAAATAAAAATGAATTTTGATAAGTCCAGCACATTTATGCAGTGTGTGTGGTTTTTGACATTCTCATTTTTTATTTTTGAAATTTGTGGAGTGCCTGCTGGAAGTTCAACAAGTTCAACAACAGCTGCTGTTAGTGGCTCAAAAAAAGGCCTAATTGCATTGAATGGCATTCGTAAATGTGGTAAGAAATTCTGGAAAAAGGAACAGCTCCAAATAATCATTTTGCGCATGCGCATATTTATGTATTTTGATAATTGTGACAGCATGAAAAAATTACTATTTTTTTAAAAATTTTTGAGTGAAAAAAATATAAAATTTTCAAATGTGATTTAGCATGGGATTTTGAAAGGAAGACACGGTCCCCCCTTCCTTTATTGATCAAATGTGTTAAAAGTAAATGGAATTTTTAAATTCATTATAATTAGATGGTGACTCGATTGGACAGTTGGAGTCCGTCTCTGTCAGTGGCTGTGACCACACTCCCTGTACTTTTGAGAAAGGTGGCAAGTACTCATTTTTTATTGAATTAACACCAAGTAAGTCTAATTTCTAAACGAAAATACTTTTAAAAAATTTTAACTATTCGTATTAATTTTTAAGGGTGTCAAAACCTGCAGAATGATATTATTTTTAAATCCCAGTTATTTTATGTATTTTGTAACTTTTATCATCATGAGGCATATTTAATAATAATTTTTAATTGTTGTATTTTTTAAATACTAAAACAGAGGGCGACAGCAAATACTTAACATTTAATGCAACAGCGAGCATTTTTGGATTTAAACTCCCGCTCCTCACCGGCAATGCTTGTGACAATTTAATTTCCCGCAATAAATGCCCCATCAAGGATGGGCTCACCTACATGTTTAAAGTTGATGTGAACCTCAACAAATATGTTCCGTCCGTAAGTTCCTTCAATCCAAATCACAATGCGCATGTCAATAGTAGTTTGTTAGGTTTGTGCGGCAAGTTTAAAAATGCGCTTGCGCATTGCATTATGACGTCATTCTGTATCCTATTATATTGTTTAATAATTTCAGATTCAAAAATTAGTCGTGGCAGCCACGGTGTTTGATGAATTCAAGAAAGTTCAAGCATGCGCAAGTGTACCAATTCGTGTAGTTTGATCACCCTGTGTATTTATTTTTTTTTGTTATTATAAAAACCATTACTAGAATACTATAACCATATATTAGATTCATAGTTTTGTATACATTATTCTTGTGACTATAACAACTGAAATTAAAATTAAATTCTACAATCAACACTAATTAATCGAACATTTATCAGATATGACTACAATATTGCAACTACTACGAACGACATAAATCTTACAAACAAAACATGTACAAAATAAAAACTTACACTTCAAAAAAACATTTGGAACCTATTTAGGTACACCATTATTATTAGCCTTGCGCATGCGCAATCTGTTCTCCTGCCAGATCATATGTTGTCTCTTCCCTATATAAAACCGAGGCGTCACTGCTACTGCTACCAGCAGCGTCCTCATCACTGTCATCAATATCCAAATCAAAATCTCCCGCCATTAAATTTTCCATAACAGACCTTGCATACTTTCCAAAAGATACAGCAGTTTCGTAACCATAGCCACCTCCTTCAGTTTCCGCTGGTGGGGTACTTGGACTAGGCTTAGCTTTATTTGATTGGCTCCGTAAATTTGAAATAAATGAGCTGACATTTGTTATTACATCAATTAGAAAATTCCCCCCTCTTGATATAAGTCCTTGTAGGCGGGCGCCAGGTGCTGGTTTAGACTCCACGCTACTGCTGCCTGTCGGCTTCGGCGCACTATGTTCCTTGGATGGACCAATATTTGCCAGAAGCGCAGGGTTCAGATTTGAATTTGAATTTGAATTTGGCGCTTGATTTTGGTAACCGTATCCTCCCGCCAAATCTGCCAGAGTATTGGAACCTTCGTCGGGTATCGGTTTAAAGCCCGGGATAGGCCCAAACATGTGGATCATTTCATCATACATGCTCATATTCCAATGTGGTGATGGCGCCCCGTAAGAGCCCATTGGCTGGATGGGTTCGTATTCAAGATCGTTGTAGGAGGAAGCATCTTCATACCCGCCATCTTGAAATGCACTTGTGGGTGGGGCTCCCGCCGGACTTTGAAAAGCTGGATTGTGAAGCTCTGCTGAATTTATTGAATTTTGAATATTCGCGCCATAGTCATGCTTAAAGTTGTAATTTGAATTTAAACCGATGTTGCTTTCAGACCAAGCAGCCTTAATAAGGTCCGCCCCCTTTTCGGCTACCATGATAACGCCGGCTTGTGTATTGCTCACTGGGACGACTGGCATAATGGACGCGTCGATGACTCTCAAGCCTTTAGTTCCAATCACGCGCAGCTCTGTATCAACCACCGCGTGAGGATTTCCTGATCGTCCCATTGCGCATGTCCCTACAATGTGATGGAGGGAGATGGAGTAGCTCCGAATGTAACATTCCCAGTAAGCATCACTCCTGAACGGAACACCCTCACAACCTGGCAAAGGTGTCGTGGTGAATCTGGAGCCAAGGGATTGAAAGGCCTGACTTGATTCTCCGAGCCACACAGCTTTCTTGACGGCTAAATTTTGAAAATTTAAAATTCATACATTAAAAGGATTTATTACAATCGTTTTTAAGCATTATTTGTGAGAAATGCAATAAAAGGCTTTAGTGCTCTTAACATTTTGATTTGCTACCAAACTGCGCTAAAAAATTGAAAAAACAATATTATTAGCGCATTGAAAAACTTAAAAGCGTAGATTATTAGACTGCTCAAAGGTAATCAGCTGTGTCACATTTTACAATTTTTAAAACATGTTTTGACAAATTATTGCACTTTTTAAAAACATGCAGTTGTAACGTTTTGGACTTTTAAACATGTTTTATAGAAAAATAATACAATTTTTAAAAACTTGCATTAAAAATATCCTACACTTTTGACAACCTCGCATTAATAAAGATTTTTTTTACAATTTTGAAAACTTGAATTTCGAATATTCTGCACTTTTAAAATTCTTAATTACGAAGAATGAATTTCTATAAACGTGCAGTTATAACATTTTGAAGTTTTCAAAATACGAAATTATAAATGTTTCGAATTTCAAAAAACATGTAGTTAAAATAAGAGACAAATAATCGTCTGGAATTCAAAAACGAACGCTTGGTTAGTTCAAAGATTGCCTATATCGTTCAAATTTGACCAAAAGAACTACATAGACTTGTCATAAAATGTAGATGCATATATATTATGAATGTACAAACCTTCAAGTGTGACCAAAAAATCCAAATCTTCGTGTAAATACTTTGGGTCAATAATAAGCTCCGAGTTTGGGTCCGCGTCCTTTAGAAGTATCTCTCCCCGTGCGACTGGTCGTCCATTTGACGGAAGCATATAAAAAGTATCTTTACCCTGCAGACCCTCGTGATATTTCTCAAGCCTTTCCTGTTGCATACCAAAACCCCGGGCGATATCCGCTGCAAATGTTCGATGATTTCCTAGCCCGACTAAAATAATTTGGGTATCTGGCCAATCCGTCTCTCCGCGGGCTTTTGCGTAGGATGAAGTAAGGAAGGCGGAGGCTTGAGCTGCGGAAGTTGTAAGCGCCCCTTTTCCTTTCAGTCCAAATTGTAAGAAGGCAGATGGGGTGACGTC
The DNA here is from genome assembly GCA_949802685.1 of Dicyrtomina minuta. Classification (NCBI taxonomy): domain Eukaryota; kingdom Metazoa; phylum Arthropoda; class Collembola; order Symphypleona; family Dicyrtomidae; genus Dicyrtomina; species Dicyrtomina minuta. The sequence continues at coordinate 20,696,151 of OX461808.1, read as the reverse complement.
ACGCTCAAGAAGGACAGTTCGTGCTTGGTTCTCATCCAGAATGAACGGCCCAACGTAAACTGACAAATGGTCCTGAAGATTTTTACCCACTGGGAGATTTACTCGGGTCTGGATCTAAACGAGAATTATTTTTTCACTTTGAAGAAATAATATTGAAATTGTATGGTTTTATTTTGTTATAATGTTAGGTGACTGTTTTTAAAAAGCGTTAAATGCAATTTTTTAAACATATTTTTAAACCCAAAAAGGTACTAACTGCATTTTTGACAGTGCAAAATGTACCTTTTTTCGAATTTTAAAAATTGATGTATGTACTAAGTACATATTTTTCAAAAACGTAAAAAATTTAATTTGATTTGATTTTTAAACGCGAAAATTTACTAATGGTTTTTTTTAAATAGCGCAAAATATTATTCCCTATTCCGCATTTTGAAAAGTGCACGAATTGTATATTCTTAAAAAGCGTAAAAAATATTTTTTTTTAGTTTTTCTTTAAGCCCATACAAATGCACTAACTGCGTGTTTTTAAATTGTGTAAAGTATTCATAGCTATGTACGAACTTTAGAAAGTCCAAAATGGTATAATTGAACGTTTTAAAAGAGTGTGTTATTTTGTAAAAACACAGTTATGAAAATTACGAAATTTTCTTGTAGCAGGTTTTTAAAAAGCATCAAACTATAAATTTTTCTGCTTTTTTTGAACGCAAAAATGCGCTATAACTGAATGTTTTAAAGGATGCAATATTTTATAATAACGCAGTTTCGAAAATTACAAAATTTTGTGGTTGCGCATTTTTAAAAATAGCTAAAATATTTTTCTTTTGTTTTTTTAAGCGCAAAAATAAACTTCATACCTGCAATGTTTTTAAAACGTGTAATACGTGTTAGAAAGCAGAAAATAAACATTTTTAACTACTTTTGCTACTGTATTTATTTTAGGTTTCAGTGGTTTCAAACTGCAGAAAACATTTTGCAAATTTTCAAAAAAAGAAGATCAAACCGCAATTTTTTAAACAAAAAAATGTTAAAATTTTAAAAACTAACCCCGTGACTAGCAAGATGTTCCTGAGGTCCAATACCAGACAACATAAGAAGCTTGGGACTAAGTATCGCCCCTGCAGACACAATGACTTCCTTGCGGACGTACGCCAAGCGCTTCTTTCCGTGACGTGTGTACTCGACTCCATACGCTTGATTGTTCCGCTCACGAATTAGGATTTTGTCCACATGCGCAAATTTGTAGATTGTCAAGTTACGGCGTCGGCGGGCTCTTTGAAGAAAAGCGCGATATGGTGCTTGACGTTGTCCGCGTTTGATCGGGTAGTAAATGGCGTCGACTCCTCCGTCACCCCCTACAAAACCATTCAGATCCGTGTGCGGGAGACCCAGCTCTTGTCCTGCATGAATGAACTCCTTCGCCATGCCGTCGTAGTCAGGGATCTCAAGACGCATCGGCCCTCCGGTCCCGTGTGTAACGTCTATATATGTATATAAAAAGAGTAGATGATGAAATGCCACAATTTTGAATACATTGACTTATACTTTGTCCTTTTTTGTTCGTATAGATATTGCCAGTGAATATTCAAAATGACCTAAATCTATTTTTAGCAAAAACCAAAATGTACAATCTACAAAAAATTAAAATAACAAGATAATGAAAGCAATCATGTATCAATTTGCCTTTTTAAAACATATGTAAATAGAACATTTAGCACAATTCAAAAACACGTAGATAGAACATTTTAAATATTTCAAATTTGTAAATTCTACACTTTTCAAAAAGCATGTAAATAGAACATTTTACACTCTTTAAAAACATGTAAAAAGAACATTTTACACTCTTTAAAAACATGCAAAAAGAACATTTTGCAACTTTTCAAAAACATGGAATTAGAAAATTTTGCACCTTTTCAAAAACATGCAAATAGAACATTTTGCACCTTTTTAAAAACATGTATAAAGAACAATACCGTATTCTCTAATATACCACGAGGTTATTTCATAGTGCGCAGGCCTCTAATAATATGTGGGGAGCAGGCGTCATAGATTTAATAGTATTTCAATAGTAAAACATTGTGCATAAAAAATAATGCACAATCTATTATGCAGAAAAAGTGGTCAAAATTAGCTACGTCCACATATCATATATACCATCCCAATCTGTGCATGGTAAAATTAGAACTGCGCAATAAATGGTGCAGAAAAAACAGTCAATTCTAGCCACGATTTTTAAGGCATAAAACGATATCTTGTTAGTATTTGTGCAGGAAACAATTCTGATTTTTCATACAGGCTATTGTTAAAAGCATCACTAGCAATAGGCGATACATGGGTAACTAAACATATGATTTAGTCGCTTAAAAAAACTTAAAAAACAGATTCTAGTTAGTAATACCTGCTTTTCGAAATTTATTATTTGACTTACCATTAGCCCAAATACCCCGAAAATCTTCACTTTTCCTGAAATATGGCAAAACATTTTCGTAGCTCCAGTTTGGATCTCCAGTCAGATTTGCCCAATGATTATAGTCTTGTGGGGTGCCACGGAGATGGAGCAAGAAATTTAAATTCCCAGTCCCCCCCAACCCCCGCCCTTGATTCCAACTCGACTGCTGGTTGTTTGCTGCAAAGCACGCCCTCGTCTGAGGAACCGTCTTGTGGCGCCAGTCAATATGCGGGTAGTTAAGCATGAAGAGGGAAAACCCGGGAATCGCTTGGAAGGGATGCTGCTCACCCCCCGCCTCTAAAAGAAGCACCTTCCACTTTGGATTCTCTGAGAGACGATTCGCGAGCACGGCCCCCGCAGAACCAGCCCCAACTTCAAGTAATGAAATAAATAAATAACAAAACATTAAGCGGGGTTTAAATGTACGGAATCCAATCAAAAATAAAGTAGGTAAAATAGCACACTATTTATTACACCACGCAATTAATTATATGATATATGGCAGTACATATAAGTGTAATAGTACGCGGTTCGGGAAAGTTGGAATTAAAATAGTACACGGGTGTATTGTTATAGGAAATACGATAAATTGTGTTAGAAACGACTCAGTAAAAATTTTTAGCATTCACAAAAAAATAAAAATTCGATTTGCTTTGCTATCTATATTAGATCAAAAAAAAAAATTTAAAAAGGAAAATGATGGATTGTACTGTTCAAACTTATGCAGTTTTGCAGAATTTTATAATTTTAAAAATATTTAATTAAAAAATATTATACTTTTTTTAACATGCAATTAGAACATATTTGAATGGTTTTAAAGTATAGAATTAGGAATAATTTACAGTTTTTTTAAAAGCACTCAATTTAAAATGTTTTGCACTTTCCAAAAATACGGAATCTAAAAAAAAGCACTTTTTAAAAACGCGCATTTGGAATATTTTGCACTTTTCAAAATACAAAATTCAAAAATATATTACAAAAATTTTAAAAACATGCTGTTATAAAATTTTACATTTTTTAAATTCGGAATTATAAAATATTACTCCTTTTTTTTAAAAAAACACACAGTTATAAAACTGTAAAAATTAAAAACTATAAATATATTTTACGCTGACTGTTTAATAACAGTTAACGCCCTTCTACATCCTAAAGGAGGCAGAGCTATAAGGTCATGAGAGTCATGGACCACCCTATATGTGTAAATGAAAAATGTTGTATGTTGAAAATATTTACTACATATTCTATAACTAAATACGTGCCAATAATAGTGAACGGGTCTGTAAAGTATGAAAAGCAGGAACTAAAATTGTACACTACATATTTTTTTTTAACACTCTATTTATTACGTAGTAGTATACCACTACACGGCTCTGTAATATAACACGGGTCTGAAAGATCGAAATTTGAATAGAACACGGGCGTACCATTATGTAGATTAAAAAGTATTTTAAAACAATTAAAAGCACCTCTAATTTAAACGTATAAATTTAAACAAAACTTACCAATAATGAAATCAAAAGTATCCGGATTTGTCCTATACTGGAAAACACTTTTAATCCGGTCATGTGTCCTATCTAAATGATTCCAAGTCCCAATAAAAACAGCCAAGGATGCCACCACACCATACAGAATCCTCGTAAAGAACATGTTTGGAAAAGCGGAACGAAAATTTGAAAATAGTGACATTTTGTAGTTGTAATTCTTCAATTAAAAATCTCGCCAAATGAATTATTTCCTAGCAACAGGCAACACCATATAGCCTTCTAAAAAAATAGCCGAACTGTAGCACTACCAATTAGTATAGACCAAATTAATTTTTAATTCTATAATTTCTACAATAGCTTCAAACCAATTTCGTAATTATTATTTTGCCGGCTACATATTTATAGTTACAATTAAAATTTGAATCTCAATTTATTTAACAAAAGCCACGGCTTCTACGTGTCTGTCTCCGACCTGTCGCCCTTTCAAAATGATTAGGAAAACGCAACCAAAGAAATTGTTTCAAAAATGTCTGCTACTAACAAGTACAATAAGTTTAAAGCAAACAAAAGTACCAAAGTATATAATGTATATAATTTCAATTTTTTCAATCATATTTGGTGCCTTAAAAAAATGCATACATGTTATGTAATAGTATACCGAACCGATCCATTGTGTTTGTGTTAAGTTAAATGGACAGTGGACAATCAGCTGTTTATTATTTTACTATTACTACTCTCTCAATAATATTATATAGAATATTTACTTTCGAATTTTTCTTTTGATTTTTATTCAATTTGCTGATGTTGTTGATGTTATCGAAGCTCGCTCAAAAAGTGGCTCATGGCTTTGGACGTGGCATATTAAGTCATGTAGCGGAAAGGCAATAAAAGCAAATGGTAATATGGGAGAACAGGGAAGAGGTTGTATACAGCTGTGTTAACAAATGTCAGCAACAGCATCAGCCCAACCGCCGTAATGTAATACAATGTAATTTAGTTTGTTGTTTGTTGTTTGTGTTTTGATGTGACTGACTTTTGAGTGTCTCGTATTGATACCATAATAATACAATAGTGGTCCTACCAATAATCCTAATCGTGTAGTCGTAATCTTGACAGACTTGTGCGTAATTGTTGTCTTGTACGCCTCGTCTACTTCCTGTTCTTATGGATGGGCGAGTGAGTGGCTGACATGGGAACATTCCCAACTTGAAACTACAGAATGAAGCGAAACTACCCGGAACGTATACTACCAATATCAGTGACCTCTGTTTGTATAGTCGTTCGACTGCAAAATTCGTTGTTCGGCCGCAATCGCGCGCGCAATTTCAAAAATATCGATTTTTTCGAATTTCACCGCGCTCTAGCTCCCACAATTTTTGTCCAATTTTTATAAAAATTGAAATACAACATCTTTGTATGATTATCTAAAAAGTAATTTCAGGATTTTTGAAAATTCGAAAAATTTTATTTTTTTCGAAAAATTTAAAAAATTGTGTATTTTTGAGGCCCAGAGTTTTAACTATTTTTTTGAATAAAATAAAAATTTTCGAATTTTCAAAAATCCTGAAATTACTTTTTAGATAATCATACAAAGATGATGTATTTCAATTTTTATAAAAATTGGACAAAAATTGTGGGAGCTAGAGCGCGTTGAAATTCGAAAAAATCGATATTTTTGAAATTGCGCGCGCGATTGCGGCCGAACAACGAATTTTGCAGTCAAACGACTATACAAGCAGAGGTCACTGATATTGGTAGTATACGTTCCGGGTAGTTTCGCTTCATTCTGTAGTTTCAAGTTGGGAATGTTCCCATGTGAGTCGCTGAGTGGCAGTGTTACAAGTGTAGTTTGGAAGGGAGATGTGTGACAGGTGAGTCTCACTAGGCAGCTGTTTCAATTTCAATAGCATTTAGCATTTACATTTTATTGTGGGACACACACACACTCACGGATATGCTTGAATGCTTTCCGCTTTGTAGCCGTATTTTAATTCAAAATCAACTAATTACGTAAGTGCCTGTCATCATGCTTATTTATGTAGGTACATAGCTAGTTGTGTTTGTCTTCGTTCATGAAAAATTCTCAAAGTTTGAGTAATTTGCAAACTACCTGTACCTACATAATCATTATCTAACCATATCCAAGTTTCTGCATTTCCATTCGCGCACATGCAGCCCCCGCTGCGTAAATTTTTTCAAAACATGTAAATAGAACATTTTACACTTTTAAAAAAACATGTAAAAAAAATATTTTGACTTTTCAAAAACATGGAAAATAAATATTTTTGCACTTTTCAATAACATGGGAATAAAACAATTTCAACTTTTTTCAAAAAATGTAAATAGAACATTTTACACTTTAAAAAAAACATGTAAAAAAAATATTTTGACTTTTCAAAAACATGCAAAATAAACATTTTTGCATTTTTCAAAAACAAGGAAATAAAACAATTTCAGCTTTTTTCAAAACATGTAAATAGAACATTTTGCACTTTTCAAAAACATGTAAAAAGAGTACTTTGACTTCTAAAAAACATGCAAAATAAATATTTTTGTACATTTCAAAAACATGGAAATAAAACATTTTCCACTTTTCTCAAAATATGTAAATACATAGAACATTTTGCAGTTTTTAAAAACATGTAAAAAGAATATTTTGACTTTTAAAAAACATGGAAATGAAACATTTTCCTTTTTTTCTAAATATTTAAATAGAACATTTTGCACTTTTATAAAACATGCAAATAGAACATTTTGCACTTTTTAAAAACATAAAAATAAAACATTTTGCACTTTTTTGAATCAAGTAAATCGAACATTTTTCACTATTTTAAAAACATGTAAATACAAAATTTTGCTTGACCAAAACCAAAGGAAATCATCAATAAAATTGAAATGTTGGTTTTTGTATAGAAACGGAAACATATTCATTTCTAAAAGCAATTCCTTCGTCCGGCCCTGCTTCTTATTGTTAGAGTAATTTTGTAAGTATCGATATTATAAATATGAAAATATCAATACTGTTACTACGTTGTCCGTGGTCACACTAGCTACCGTGTATACTAATTAGTAAATTAGTACACTGGATGATTCGAATCAGGATACAAATTACCATTCATTTATTTTATCCAGTCATTTTCATTATACATATATGTTTTATTGTCCGCGCAAGACGAGAATTATCAATGTGAAATAAGTAAAGGTAAATATCTCGTCAATTTTGAAAGCGAATAATATACGAATACTATGTAGTACAAGCCAGGGTATGCTGTGTCTACTGTTAGCGAGTCGCATGGAAGGCAATGGAAGGCAGGCTGGCTGAGTGGCTCCGTTTCTGACCGGCAATCAGATTAATCGGGTTCGATTCCTGGTAGTCTTCCTTTATTTTTAGTAGTCTTTTTTTAAAAAAGTAAAATAGGTGAGTAAATCCTATACAGCGTGAAATCGCAGTTGCGACTCGCTAACAGTAGACACAGCACACCCTGGCTTGTACTACATAGTATTCGTATATTATTCGCTTTCAAAATTGACGAGATATTTACCTTTACTTATTTCACATATGTTTTATTGTCCAACTGTGTGGATGTGTTTTGATGCTGTGGAAATTAAATTACGAATTGAATACATTTTCACTACTACTTCCCCCCATACTGTCTTGAATACCTACTACATAGATACTGACAGTATACCCGGTTGTATATGACTTATAAGGAGCGTTCACAAATTATGTCATGCCGTTTATGGTGTAAAAAGGGGAGGTCTAGCCCCCCCCCCCCCCTCCGCCTACATTTACTTAGCGGCACAATATTACTAACAATAAAGTATAACAAAGTCAATATGTTTACTGCAATTTTTGTACGGCCCTCATTATTTGTATTGGTATTGGTATTGATATATTGTCGAGTTCACAGGCTAAACATGAATTAATTATGAGACACACAAATATAACGCCCATAAGATTATTATAGCCCCATGCATCGCCATACACAGCAAGAAAGCAACGCGGTGTGTTTCAGGAACTTGTTGAAGTTGAAATAAGTTGATCAAAATCAAAGATGTCAAAATGCACAAGTATACTTGTTAATTAGGCAGAAAAAGCGACAGTTGCAGTATTCAAGTAAGTATAGTGAGAATGCAGGAACAGGAAACCTATGTAATCTAATATCATCTGCTATACCACAAAAACTATATCATTTAAAGATACAGATACAAGATCAGGTTAGAAAGGAATCTCTTCTCAAAACTGTAACGGCTACCAAAACCCAAAGCCATAAAGCCTGTACTACATAAATGAATTGCCACGTTTATTCTCCATCCAACAGACTGTCTGGTCACTTTATAACTTTCCCCTGGGTGAATTTATTAATTAAAAAATATTTGTAATAAATATGAGCAGTACAGCTGCTATATGCGTAATGGCAGATATAGGCAGGATAGAATTTTAATTACAATACATTTTTTCAATCAATTTCTGTACTGATATATCGTCTGTGAAGAACAAAAATAACCCATATCCAATTTAAGCTACAATCAAAAATATCTATGTCATACAAACAAACTGAGAAACATGCGTAAAATGTTACTTAAGAGTTTTTGAAATGTAGAAATTGTTTAGTTTACATGTTTTTGAACAGTGTAAAATGTTCTATTTAAATGTTTTTTGAAAATTGTAAAATGTTCTATTTACAAGTTTTTGAAAAATGTAAAATGTTCTATTTACAAGTTTTTGAAAAATGTAAAATGTTCTATTTACAAGTTTTTGAAAAATATAAAATGTTCTATTTACATGTTTTTGAACAGTGTAAAATTTTCTATTTACATGGCTTTGAAAAGTGTAAATTGTTCTATTTACATGTTTTTGAAAAGGTGCAAAATGTTCAATTAACATGTTTTTGAAAAGTGTAAATTGTTCTATTTACATGTTTTTGAAAAGGTGCAAAATGTTCAATTAACATGTTTTTGAAAAGTGTAAATTGTTCTATTTACATGTTTTTGAAAAGGTGCAAAATGTTCAATTAACATGTTTTTGAAAAGTGTAAATTGTTCTATTTACATGTTTTTGAAAAGATGCAAAATGATCAAAATGATCCACGTTTTGAAAAGTTTAAAATATTGCGTTTGAATATTTTCGAGACTAATTTCAATAATTTTGTAGATATTGGATATTGTTTTTAGCTACAAATGGATATATGGGTCATTTTGGTTCTTCACACACGATACACATTAATGTCTAATACACTGTGTGTGATAGTAGTAAATGGACGTTGTGTGACTATTTCTTGACTGGGGCCGGGATCGTCTCCCAACAAAGATAGTCGTAGCGCTTGACGCTCGGATCGCTCTCTTTCCCATTACTCAGATCTGAACTCCAGAATTTGTAGCCGACTGAGCTTGGATTTACATTTGGGTCTTTTGTCCGAAATATACGAAGACCAACGATAGCGTGCGGTTCTCGGATTTGCCGGATCATCTTTAAGTATTGCGGGGATGCCTTGGAGCCTTCGGAAATGGAGTTATAACCAGTCACGTTGTCATACGTGAATACATTGAGGATGTAGGTCACTCTCTCGCTCAGATCGTACGTCCATTCCGGGACGAGCCATACTTTGGTGGGGGAGTCGGTGTACGCATTGAGGTTCGTGGGGTCGTCCTCGTGGAAGGCTGGGATGGCGTCATCCGGGATCTCAGACTCTGTCTTGGTGTACACGACTTTGATATCCTTGAGAAAGTAGTTGAAAGCAAACTTGACAGTGAAGGTGATAGGCTCAAGTTCGACAATGTATGAGGTGATGGTGTCAGAGCGGTCCTCAAGTCCTGGACCATTGAAACAGCGTTGATAGAGGAGGAGACTCGAGTTGGCTTTGATGGAGTAATTAGCAGATTCAGTGAAGGTAATGTTTTGGTCTTCGTTTTTTTGGACAGTGACTCCAAGAGCGATCGCCAGATATGACTCACCTTTAACACCTCCCGTCACGTCAAACATATCCATTATGTTCCCGCCAGCCGAAGCACCGGCAGTGCCATTGAGCGAAGATTTCAGTGCTAGGTTCCCAAAAAGTTCTTCACTAGTTCTGGTATATTTCTGATAGTCCGTCTGATACCAGATCTCTCCTACGTTATTAGTGTTGTCCACGTCAAAGAGGAGAATGTACTCGTACGTCCCATTGAGATCCGTGTAGCGGTCTGCCCCTTTTGGAGCTAAAATCAAATTTTAAACAAAATCGGATGAAAATTGTAGAAGCTACTACAAGGAAGTTAAGCTTTAAAATTTGAATTTTCATAAACTTTGGCGGGTTACTGTGACCAAACTATACAAATTTATTCGAGTTATTTTGGACCTGTGCTATTAAAAGGTAGCCTAATTTTTTTTAGAATAGTTCTTTTCAAATCTTGCAGTGTATATCATGTCGCGCGCGTCGTTTCCTTGTTAGGGTATGCGGTATAGTAGTCTTATGTTATAATAATACGTGATACGTGATACGTATATGAGATCGCACTAACGTGAGAGTACACATTACAGAGATTTAGTCATGTAGAATAGTTTAGCATTATAGCGAGTGCAGTATAATTCAGCAGGAAACACAAATGGAAAACAATGTTATCGTCTATGTCAGGAATTAAAATGACTTTTATTTAATTGTTGAGTTAGAATTAAAATACTGTATCTGCAAGAATGAAAGTAGCAGAATCTTAAAAGCATATTTATGTAAATTGAATATTTTGCACTTTTTTAAAACTCGTAAATTGAACATTTTGCTATTTTTTAAAACTCGTAAATTGATCATTTTGCAATTTTAAAAAACTCGTAAATACGACATTTTGCAATTTTTTTAAACTAGTAAATAGGACATTTTGCAAATTTTTGAAACTCGTAAATTGATCATTTTGCAAATTTTTAAAACTCGTAAATTGAACATTTTGCAATTTTTTAAAACTCGTAAATTGATCATTTTGCAATTTTAAAAAACTCGTAAATAGGACATTTTGCAATTTTTAAAAACTTCTAAAATGAACATTTTGCAATTTTTAAAAACTCGTAAATAGGACATTTTGCAATTTTTAAAAACTCGTAAATACGACATTTTGCAATTTTTTTAAACTAGTAAATAGGACATTTTTCAATTTTTTAAATTCGTAAACAGGACATTTTGCATTTTTAAAAATAAAGTTAATAAAGTATTTTGCACTTGTAAGCATGTCACGTGTGACAACCTTTGTTAATTAAAAATCGACTCACTGATATAACATAAAACGTCCCTTGCGCACGGTCCTTTTTCGAAATTTTTGATTAGCATTTAGGTTAGGTTAGGAGGTTATTTTTCAATGATAAAGTGTCTAAGTTTCTTTGTTAGTATGTAGTGCGTACTACGTATGACAATAATATGCAACTCACCAATCCCTAGCGGTACACCTGATTTCGATAAACGTGCTGGTTTGGCTACTGGGCTGCTCCCCGAACTTCCTTTGCCTTCTAATTTCTCTGCGCCCCCTTTGCACTCAAATCTTTTACACTGGGTAGATTCTAAAATAATCAGATTTTAAATAAAACGTCAGAATGTAAAGCAAGTTTCATAAACAAACGTAGGATGGTAACCCCTATACCATCTTGAAATCATCAGTAATGTATTACTAAGGCCGTCCCCCCCCTGCCCTATTTTAAGTAGTTTAAATTTGAATACCACAGTCTGTTTTTGTTATTTTTGAGCAAGGTGCACTTCCAGTTCCTGCTGAGCCCAAGACAGATTTATCATTGAGACGACTTTGAATTGAGCCAGTTCGTCCATATGTTCCTGATTGGACACACACCGCTTTGCCTAAACTCCATCCAAGCGTGTATTTTGGTTTAAATCCTATGTTAAAAAATTATTTATTTGAAAATGTGCATAATATAGTTTGCCAACTAGGCAAAAACTCTCAAACAAATTGCAGGTTTAACCATATAAAAGTTACGAGAGGTTTTTTTTTAGAATATTTGCATTATTAATTATAACAAAATTTCAAATCCTCTACCTGAAGCAATGCTAGCCGAATTCAAAAAAATAAAAATGAATAGAATGGAAATTTTAAGCATTGTCTACAATCGTAATTTAGCCCACTAGACTTTCATTGTGGGCTTGGAAATTGTAAAGAAAAATAATTAAATGCTTTCTATTGAAGTGAAATTGCTTTCATTTTTAATGCAAAATACAGCCACATAGTAAACCGGATTTAAATGAAACAAATGATGATGCATAATAAATTAAATAATTATTGCAGTCCAAAGCCCCACAAAAAAAATGGTTGTAAAATTTATAGTATTTAATCTACTTTGTACAATGTACTTCCCACTCATTAAAAGACAATTAGTGTGAGTATATAATAAATTAATTCTAACATTGTTTTCTTAAGCACAGTCATATGTCCTATAGCGCCACATAAACGCTTACTTTATACTGGTCATTAATTGCTTTAATAATATCTCCCAATACGAGCCCCAATAATCCTAGCATGTTATGTAAAGTTAATAAAATAATTATATTTAATTGTCTGCCATAACATCATGAGTAAAGATGTTTATGCTATTTTAACTAGTTGCAAAATGGCCTATATCCAATAATTTTTTTAAAAAAATAAGACTAAATTCAATTTTACATAGTTTTGAAATTACCCAAATTCAATATATTTTAGATTTTTTTAGAATCAAACTGATTTAATTTGACGTTGTTGCAAATAGATCTATATCCAATACATTCTGTAATCTAAATGACTTTAATATCTGGTTCCTTAAGTTGTGATGTGCGATGGCTTGAGCGTTTTTGACATTTAGTTAGTTTTGATACTTCAATGCAAATTATGAGATCCAAAGTGATAACTTTTTGAATGTATGTGTTCAGCGAATAAATATGAATGACTATGTCTAACACGGGAATGGCTTTAAGTGTTACCCGCCAATTTTAAAACCCGTCACTCACAAAAATCTTACTAGTTTTTAATAGCACAGATCCAAAGTAACTTGAACGTATTTTGCGCGCTTTTCGGTCACAGTGGTCCGCCAAAGTTTAAAAAAATTCAAATTTTGAATTTCTTTACCCTGTTGCTTCTACATTTCTTATCCAATTTTGACGAAATTTTGTTTTCTCTAATCCTTAGACAGTGTCTAGGCATCATACAGACTGCCAAGTTGTGCAGTTCTTCCCAAAGCTTGAATTTTTAGTGGGCGAAAATTAAAACTGTCACTTTCAATGGGGATGGAACAGTGGCAACTTTCAAACAAAATGATAGAAATTGCGATTAAAAATATTGCTTGCCAAAGCCAAAGGCGTAGACTTGAAGTTGGGATGCGAAACATTTTGTTAACTATTTTTCAATGTGAATGATTATTTTTGTAAATAATTATACGAGGTCCAGAATTGACGGCTTGACTGTCATATACTATTTTATATGCTTACTTTCACTAGGTTAAGAGGTCAGACACCATAATAATTACTTCACATTGCATTGATTTAAATATTTTTTGTTTTCTTCCAGCTGCCGTTAAAGAACTAAGTTTTCATATAATATAAGAATACAGGAAAAGCAAAATGTACAGAAATGTTTCTTTATCTCCATGTGTGTAAGTATATACCTACATATTTATCGAGCATAGTATAGATATTAATTTTTAGTTAAAGTCATACGACTTGTTAGTTGGTGGACAGATCTCGTGATGTAATTATGTTAGCCCGCCAGTTTTAGCACGAGAGTATGTGATGTACCTATACCAGCCTCTAAAGATTAATTCAATGGTACCTAAAAATAATACTGTATACTGCTTATTTTGCAATGGTTTGATTAAGTCCGAAACGCTTTGTATGTACTCTGTACTCTGTTGCGCCATGATCATGAAAACATTTTATCAGTGATTATCCTATCTATATGAACTCATGTAATCCGCATATGGTTCATCTGCCTTTCCGTCGTTCCTAGTATTTAATCGCTGTATTAATTTATATCGCCTATGTTAAGTCTCGTCATGCAAAACACTACAAACTTAGCGCTGTAGCAAGTAGCAAGATAAGAGTGAGCATCTTGTGATGACCTCAAGAAAGTTCATGTTAATTTGAAAATAGTATTACATCAGTATGCATGCTTTTTCATAGTATACCACTTTGTTTTACTTTGAAACTGTGTTGTTATGAAAAATGTACAGCAAGTGGGCAGTTATAATAAAATATAATACATTTATTTATTACGATTACAATTATGATTATACGACGAACGCAGTAGGGCTGACTGAAAATTCTGAAAACTGAAAGTATGTATTTAAATATAATATTATTCGGTATGACGTGCACATCAATTCTGAAAACTGTATGTATTTAAATGTAGTAATAGCATTGAAGGCTTTCTTAATCTATCTACTTGTGATTTGGCAGCACATTGACACCGACACCAAAGAAACCGTTTGGGGTATTAGACGCATCTTCAAGTCGTCACACCGACATTAACATTACTCTCCTTCGCTCAAACTGTACAATAGCTAAACAGCAAAAACAAAGGTCGTCCCGTTAAAAAATACCCCATTTTATTTTTGAAATCATTCAGGTGATAATACAGTGTGAGTTTAAACTAAACAAAAATTATTGTTTAAATAGGTACTTTAAATTGAGAGTACAAAAATGTGTAGGTATTAGGTATTTGCAGAAAATTATGTTAAGGACTCCAAAAGTTTAATTTTTAAAAATAATAAAATTAAAAGAGCTCATATTCATTGAACTGGTTTTATTATTGTATTTTATTTCAGACGTTTTCCAAAGGAATTAAATCCACAAATTCTGCCGGCCACTGCACTGTGGTGGTAGCAAATAATTAGTGAACTTGGAAGATCGAAAGTATTGAAACTGCAAAATGAAGGTTTTCATATTTGCGGCTTTTGTACTTATTTTCAATAGTGTAATTTCTCAAAATCAAAATGCAACACTAAATGAAATTGATGGGCAGACGAATAGTCAGAATCTGGTATGTAACGTGTGTAAATTACTGCAAATAATTAAACAACATAATATTACTATAACATTTACAAAATAACAATATATTTATCAATACAAAACAAACAAGAATTTCGTGGAAAGTTTTAAACGGCAAAACATTTCTAGAGGTTTTTTTGCCCATGTGTTTTCACCCCTATTTCCTATAATAAATAATTGATATGCGTGAATATAACATGTAACTATGTATTAACTTATTGCATGTATATATTGTTTGTTTTCTAGACTTTGAAAAATGACACGGTTAGTGTCGTACTTAGTTCAGTTGGTGAATTTCATTTGTTGAATGCTACCAACGGGACGAACTTAACTTCACTCAATGGTAAGTTAATTAATACTTTGAAATTTGGAGTAGTACGCCGGTCGACCGGTCTCATCTAAAGGCATACTACTGTACAAATTGTCAGGGGAAAATAAGATACTTCGTTCCTGCAATTCTAATTGATCATATATCGCGTAATAATACTCCCCGAGTACTATTCAACCTTAGACCTTCCAGACCCGCGTGGTACTACGGATTAGAGTAGTATTGTATTGTATGGTATACTGTATGTCAATTTGTTTCGTTACAGCCACTAAACCCTCTCCCAAAACAGTTATAGAAGAAACATTGCACTTGCTCAAAGACGGGGACGAAAAGCTCCAGGAATTTCACCACAACGAAACAATCTTATTCGTAGGAAATACTGGATCTGGAAAAACCACCATGACGCTTTTCATAGCAGGTGACAACAAGTATCTGGAGGCTTTTACAAAAGCCGAGGTCGTAAAATTTTAATACGAGACCCAAACGAAAAAATAACTGACGCATACTCAACAACAATCTCAAAAACAATTTTTCCCCAACTGGTAGTCAACGCTGACACAAATAAAGCCTTCTACGACTGTCCAGGCTTCAGCGATAATCGTAACACCTCCGTTGAAGTGGCCAATACTTACTTCACAAAGAAAGTAGCTGAGCAGGCGAAGGAATTGAAAATCATACTTATCGTCAGTTACAACTCTGTCACGCATGGTGGCTCTCGGAATGACTTCCCACAGCTTCTTGACCATTTATCGAATTTAATTCTGAATATCGACAAGTACAACGATTCTATTGCACTCATTGTCACTAAAACGATCAGTGATAACGATGACGCGGATGTTGTTGAAGGAATTGGGGAATTTCTGATCGATGCAAAGGTCGAGTTAAAGGTAAGACAACATCGTCGGGCGTAAAATCATTGATGCACTTCTCCAAAAACATCCAGAGACACAAACTTACACAAAAATCGAATTTTTCCGGCAGCCTCAACAAGTTGGCCTCCTGAGTGAGATCAAATCCGTACAGCAAAACAAAGCGCGAATCAACCGCGTCATTTATAACAATACAAAATATGTACATAATGCTCAAGGTGACTTTGGCTTTACCCTCTCCCACAAAGCATTGCGGGACATCCGAAATTTTACAGATGCCCTTAATGACCAGATCTATACAGATTTTAGGGAACTGAGTAATTTTTATGAGCTACATTTTGGTAGTACTTTCCGCTTGAATACGGTCAATGTAAGTTCTTCATCTTTGACAGCAATTCAATCAGAAATTAGCAACTTAGCAGATTATGCATTTATCATAGGTAACATAAATACAACGCTTTACCTAGAACCTAGAAGATCAGGGAACAAAAGCAGAAACATACGTCGAAGGAGTTATAGGGGCCCTTCAAGCAGGCAAATTGAAGCCACCACCAACGTTATTTGAAAATATCATTAATAGCGCCAAATATCTTGACTTTTTTAGACACTTCACAAAATCTGAAAATTCAAAATCTACAAATCCAGCCTTTTGGATTGAACCCCTACAACAATTTCTGACACGTGCAAAACCAAGCTTGCAGAACATAGTAGAAACAGTAGATAATGGTATTTCTGATACACTAGAAACTACAAGCCCAGAACTGAAATCATATTTTGTACAACATTTAAGTCAGCTGAAGGATCATTCTTTTACTAGGGAACTCAATCGACTTCTTAAAGCTTTCCAAAATGTTCAAAATTTTAACTCAAAATCTGTGAACCAAGTCGCCCTACAAGGAATAGAAAACCCTCGAAAATTTATACGTAGTTTGATAGCAACATTAAATTCTGTAGATTCAGCTTTTCTTAGCCATGAAAAAAAAACATACTACTGAGAGGTGTAGATATTTTAGAAACTCAAATAGAGTCCAGTTTATTATGTATTTATATCAATTCCTCTAAAATAATTTCCCAATGGACAGACAGACTTCATAAAAATATCCCGGACCCAGTTAGTTTGTTAAATGTGGTTGTTCAAGACGTAGAATTACGAATTATTAGTAAATTTCAAAAGCTGAGTCAGTTACTTGAAGAAGACATGGTTCAAAGCTTCGGATCTCCACCCACAGGACCAGATTTCCACAATTTTATTGTTGGTCAACTTAATTTATTTCGTGTCGCTCTGGACCACCTGAATTATCCAGAGGCTAATTTTAACACTACTAATTTTTTGTCCAATTTTGTTTCTACCTTGACAAGCGTTTTACCTAATAGTAATAAGTACCAAACTTTGGCCGATTTGCTTAGAGAAGAAGGAACTAATTTAGATGCTTTGAGTAGTGCAATGCAGACCCAGCTTAATATCAACCCAAATAGTTGGTTTGAATCACTTCGAAGATTTGTTGCTGTGCTGGGCGAAGCAGTAAATTCGTCACCAGCTGGTTGCCACTTTGTGACCCATGGAGGGAAGCGTATTGCTGTGGCTGAGGGGGCATTTGTGTCTCTCAAAAATGTGACAGATTTCTGCTTGCCTCTTGGTACTGGATCTGTTCAGCTGCTTATCCTAGCCTCCCACACTGTGACCATCGACACGGATTTGAACTTAGTGAAGACCCAAGACTTGAATTTAGCCATTTTTGCCCCAAACTGGGTCATACCGACTGACCAGTCAATTATTCTTCAAGGGTCTTTCGGCAGAAATAACGATGCAATACCGCCTAAGCAGCAACACGGTGCACCCGGGATGCCAGGCAGGAATGGCGGGGATTTTATCGGAGTTGCTACGAATGTTTGGGGTAGAAAATTGGGGATCAAGTCCATTGGTGGAAATGGCGGAAGGGGTCAAAATGGCGGAGAGGGTCATGATGGGCAAAATGGCGAGGAAGTTAGTCTTGACCGAATCAGTTACGCTTCAAGTGACAGCAATTATTGGATCACAAGCTCCCCCTACCACTATAACGGTATAGGATTGTCATGTGCGAGACAACAAAAAAAGTGTAGACACATCCTTGGTATCCGACACAGATGCAGAATGAATACTCACCATGACTGTTTTGACTACTGGTTCTTTGGAGCCCATGGCCAACCAGGGGAAAGTGGTGGAAATGGAGGGAGTGGTGGCCTCGGTGGAAAGATGGGTAATATTCGGCTTGTTGTACCTCAAAATTCAAAAACAAATTTCCGAATTGAAACAATCAATGGAAATAGAGGAGGAGATGGAGCAGGTGGGATTGGGGGCAAAGGTGGCAAGAATGGCGATAAAGTTAAAATTACAGTTAAGAAGAACAATGGAGGTATCGAGGTGACAGAAAGGTGGCCACAGGGGATACAAGCAGGGGGTAGTAGGGGTCAAGATGGTGCTAATACTGTGGGTCAAGCCCAGCCTCCACCTTCAACTTTTGCATCGAGTCAAACCGCGATTTTAAATTTGTTTCGGGAATTCAACGATAGAGTCAGTCGAAATCCATTTCATGGGCAGAATCTGGCTAAACTGCGGTTGAGCATAGCTTAATTTTTGTAGGTATAGGTTCCATTTGTCACATCTTTGGTAATACATAATGTGTATAGGTAAGGAAAAGCGAAAACTAAATCATTATAATTAGCAAAGCATGAGCTGTCGCTATGAAACAGTGTAAGTCACACATAGGTTACTTCAAAATTGGCCAGGTCAATTAATTTTGCAGGATGTGTACTCATATGTAAAATTTTAAATTACTTAATGTATTACTTAATTATTTTTTATAAATTATCGACTAACATCATGCATTCGAATTCACTTCAGTTTTTGTATGTAACTTAATGCATTTAATGAATAAATTAGTATTAATTAAATTCAATGCTTTAGTACAGAAATATTATTGTGTGGTTTAACATGTAATTTGTTTAAATTTTATTTCATGGTTGATTTCAAATGGGTAAATCTTTTTCGTTCAATGAGGTTACTCTATTTGGTTTTGATTTTACTTTAATCGGCAATGATTTATTTATTTTGAAGCAGTACTTGTATTAGCAGTAAAATATTTAATTCAAATGGCCTAACATAAAATTATTTTAATTGTCAATGATATTTCTCCCATACTCATGACACTGTCTGATTTCTTCTTCTTTTCTCTTGCAACAAAATTACTAACTTGTTTCACACTTGGTGGAGTATCTACATTTTCCAACAATCTTAATATTTGTAGTCCCCCAGTTGTGCCACTTTTATTAAAGCCACGAAGCTGATTTTTAACTTCCCATGACAAGGTATTTGTAGTTTCTTCAGAATCAACATGGTCCACACATTTCGATTCAAAGTATGTAACTCCATGTTTGTCATTTAATATTCGCAACTGTTTCTTTACAGGACTTTTTTTACCGTCCCTAGCGCAGTAGAATTTTTTTTTTGAATGCACTGTTCCATTTGAATAATGTAACTTTCATTCGTCTCCAACGGCTGTCAAGGCTTCTTTCAAATTAATAAATGTGCATTTATGCACCCATTCTGTAGGCTGTTGATATCCTCCAGATCTTTTTAACAATTTGCAAGGTGGTGGCTGATCTTTGTCTTCGTCAGCATCTGGTATGGACCGTTTTTTAACAAGCACAACACCAGTGCTCATATTTATTCTTGTAGGTAGAAACACAGTTTAAATAAGCAACCACAACTGAAACGATCGTCAACTTAAATAAAACTGAGAGGCAGGGAGACAGGAAAGATACAACTCACCTTATCAGTGCTTGACGCCATCCACGAATATAAATAGTTTTTCTATTGACAATCACTGCCCAATAACTCATGAATACTTTATTCTAATATTTTGGTTTGAATGCTAGAAAAAGTATGGACTCCAATAAATAGCTGTAAATATATGATTGCCAGAAAAAATATGAAAATATCATTGCCAAAACATAAATATATCATTGCTAAAACAAATAATTTCGTCATTGCCAAAAAGCAAAAAATCAATGCAGCACTAAAGTATCACCCATTTCAAATTACGTTCAAAATAAAGTTGTGGTCAGTACATTAATTAACGGCATAATAAAATATGTGGCTTGTTAAGTTAGCCCGGTGTTTGCTGTTTTAAACCACGTTCCAAAATCAAGCACTCTGCTTATATAAATAATTGTGGAATAGTCACACCCTCTAAATACAGAGCCAACTGTAGTCAAATTGAGTCCCCTCAACAGATAAACAAATTCATAATTAAAAATCGGATTTAATGGCTTGACGCAAACGTATTTTCCATCAAGATTTTTACCCTCAAATATCGTCCATTCTGAACCATTAGACAGTGTTAAACTTTGTATTGGGATCCGAATGTCAGTCGTCACCCTAGCCGTCACCAGGATCTCTTCTCCTTGAAAGTATGTTCCAATTTATTTACATCACAATTGCCTTTATTACTTTACACGCAGCGTGAGAGTAGCCGGTGCCCTAATAGTGGCCAGCTAGCAAAGTTTGTACGAACCAAAATACACTCTAGCTATAATTTATTACATCAGATCGCTGCAGCTCTTGGCCTCCATTAGGACGCTGGTCACCAATACCATTTTCTTACCCTATTTGAATGACTGAAATTTTCTAGAATTTGATCAAGTTTTTATAAAATATAAGTTACATTAACCGGGCTATTAGACGACATTCACAGTAGTTTATATGTTGTTAGGAAGATTTTGGAAGGATTTTTGACAGAAAATTAGTGAGAATTCTTCAAAATATTTAAAATATTTTATGCATTAAGTACCCAACAATAAAATCACGACAATTTGTTGTGAATGGCCTGTTTTAACTTAAATAATTTTAATAAATTCCAAAATTACTTACATTCCATTGGTGCAAATTTTGTAAACCTTGGATAGAATTGGGCCCAAATCGGAGAGATCCGGGATATTAGTATCGATTGAAATTTTAATTCCGTTGGTCGTGTGCAGTATCAATTCCTGCTTTCCCCCTTCCCCAACCGAAATCTTGCTTAAAACAACGAGTGACGTGAGAACAAGAACCCAGAATAGGCTCATCCCGGATCTAAAAAACCCCATTGTTTTAAGTTAGTTTGAGAACGTTGAAACTTTACGTACTTTAGCGGAAAATAATCGCGACTTTTATTATACAATTTTTTTTTAAATTGTCTCGATAACGATCACAGTTGTAACCAAGCTCGTGAAAGATCTGAACTAGTGTGATAAATTAACCAAGCGGTGCGCTTGTGTTTTATACACGGGCAAAACATATGTACAATACATGCTATTACTGGCACGAATGACCAATAATTAAATATTTAAACTTTTATAATAAATGTTTCGTCGTATTTATTATGCGAAGTAGTGGACAGCAGAGAGTATATGATAATAATATTTATTCACAAATAAACTCACACACTATCAAATTACTAGTTGAAGAATACACGCAAATACAATGTTGAAACCCGATTCAATGAATAACTTGGATTTCAGGAATAATATGATTATACGTCTTTTCTTCTTGAATGATAAAATTACATTAAAAGTTGCTCCTCAAATTTATGACAATTTACAAATCTGAACAGTGCAGTGGCCGTGGTCACTGTTCAGCTAATCTGTGCAGTGGCAGTTGTCACTGCACAATCTATTGGCTATAAATATTGATGAGATTTCGTTATTAAATTATTGTTAAAATGGCTAAATTTATTGTTTATAAAATAATATTAATTCTTCGTATTCGTTTCCAAACAGTCAGAAATAGTCGTAGACAAGAGCCATGGTGATCCGCAACATTCTTCACCCCGATGAAGTTTCTTCATCTACTTTTAGTACACATAATTTTGTCACCGGTCTCCGATAGACTCCATCTTGGGTTCGAACATCTACTACACGAACTACGCCGTCTTTCCCAGGATACACATTTTCAATACGTCCCAAAGGCCAGTAATTACGTGGTCTGTTCCCATTCGCTAGAATCACCAATGTTCCAACTCGAAGGTTAGATGAGTCAACATGCCATTTGGTTCTCTGGTTCAACGTAGGGACATATTCCTTGACAAATCGAGCCCAGAAGTAATCCGATAGTCGCTGTGCCATTCGCCATTGCTGTCTGAGTTTTACATCCTTGTCTAGAAACACTCCAGGACTTAAGGCAGAGCTCGACGTACCAATCAAAAAGCAGTTAGGACTGAGACTTTCAGGTTCATTGCTATCGCTGGACACTAAAGTCAATGGTCTTGAGTTAACTATGTTCTCTGCTTCTGTCAATATCGTCAGTAAGACTTGTTCTCTCGGAGCCCGCTCTGTTAAAGTTGCCCGCAAAGATACTTTGACACACTGTATTAGTCTCTCCCAACTACCGCCCATATGGAGTGCTGCCGGAGGATTAAAGTGCCAGTGAATTCTCTCCATAATCTGATGTTGCTGTATTTTGGTATAATCTATTTGATTTATTGCCTCACGCAATTCGCGTTCTGCTCCTCGTAGATTTCTTCCATTATCAGAAAATATTTCCTTTGGACTACCTCTTCTACTAACAAACCGTCTGAGTGCTAAAATGCATGAGTCCGTAGATAAAGAGTCCACAAGTTCCATATGAATCGCACGAGTTTTCATACAAACAAAGATGACACCGTATCGCTTTTCTGTCGATTTCTTAACTTAAATTTTATAGGGCCAAAGTAATCAATTCCTACAAATATGAAACATCGCACTTGAGGAGTAACTCTACAAGCTGGCAGCTGACCCATTAATGGTTGTTCAGGATGGGCTTTCTTTCGTAGGCAAACCTTGCACCTGAAGATAACGGACTTGACAGCACTTCTCAGAGTAAGCACCCAATATCGCTGGCGAATCTCATTCATAATTGTCTCAGTTGCATGATGGTTAAATCTCTCATGGTACTCTTTAATGAGTAGTTTAGTGTGAGTATGATTCGGATGAAGTATCACAGGCTGTCTTAAATTTAATGACATTGACGAATTTTCAAGTCTTCCCTGAATTCTCAATACATTACCAACCAAGTGAGGAGTCAATGTATGAATAGGACTAGTTTGCTTGATTTGCTTTGTACTTTTAAGTTGAGATATTTCAGTGGAGAAATGACAAGTCTGTACTTCTTTAATCCATGCTGTTTCAGCTTCTTCAATCTCGAACACGGTTAACGCCTTAGAAAACTTGACTTTAGTTTTATCAATTTTACTTAAAAATTTCTTAATCGCACGAAAAAGCATCACAGTGCTTCGAATTAGCTTCCTCCACGATGAGAATCTGTTGATGTCAGGAAGATGTGATTTCGTTTCTATAGTATTATGACAGTGTTCAGTCTTGATTTCCAAATCTTCAGGTTTTGTTCCAGATGTAAAGTTTTCTGGTTCGATTGGCCATAATTTGGGATCTAACTGAAGAAATTTAGGTCCCTTCCACCAACGATTACTACTTGAGAAGTCAGTTTCGAGATTGTCTCTTGTCGCATCGTCAGCTACGTTGTCATGTGTATTGACCCATCGCCAATCCTTTACATCTGATAACTCCTCTATTTCACCAATTCTATGCCCCACAAATTGTTTAAACTGTCGAGCATCTGATCTAAGCCAACATAGAACATTTCTTGCATCAATCCAAAAGTAAGTCGAGTCGATTTTTACTTTATGTTCCTTTCTAATGGATGATGCCATTCTACTGGCTAATAGAGCAGCTTGCAATTTCATGCGTGGGATTGATAGTGGTTTTAAAGGAGCTACCCTAGCTTTAGCTGTAATGAATGCTGTGTCAGCTTTACCGTTTTTCAGATATCGGAAGTAGGCTACAGCAGCATATGCTTTTTCAATCGCGTCGGCAAATACGTGAAGTTCGATAAAATCAGCTGTGGAGAAATCATGACCGTAACATCGAGGAATTTCAATGAAAGGTATCTTATGAAGATCTGCAATCCATAATTTCCACTTCAAATCTAGTTCTTCAGTCAGCTTGTCGTCCCACCCTAGATTTGATCGCCATACGTCTTGAAGTAAGATTCTTGCTTTTATCATAAAATGAGCTATTATTCCAAGTGAATCAAATACGGACATAATAAGCCTCAACACGTCTCGTTTGGTTGGAGTAGCCAAGCCTTGAACAATCTCTGGGTTAACTTTGTGAAAATTTAACTTGAACGTAAAATTGTCAGTCTCTGGATTCCACCATAGTCCAAGTACGCGTTCCATTGAAAGCGTTTTTATCAATTCTAATTTCTGCAAGATCTTTCTTGCGTAAATTTACGGGAATAGTTTCCATTACTTGTTTTGAGTTACAAATAAAATTGCAAATTTCAAAATTGCCTTGTTTGTATACATGAATAACGTCTCTAATTAGTTGTACTGCTTGGTCTTTAATATTTGTACTGTCAAGCCAATCGTCCATGTAGGTATGACTCAATATAGCCTCACAAGCGTCTGGAAACTTCTCTTTGAATTCTAGTGCGTTTGTATTTTTCACAAACTGGGCTGATGAAGGAGAACTAGCTGCTCCAAACAGAACCCGTGTAATAACATACACGTCAGGCACTTTAGATTCGTCAAAATCTCGCCACAGGAACCTTTGTGCATGCTGATCCTCTTCACGAATATGAACACGTAGAAACATCTCTTTGATGTTCCCAAGGAATGCTACTTGCTTCAGTCTGAAGTTGTAGATTACAGATTGAATTGGTAGAAGTAAATCTTTTCCTGTCAAGAAGAAGTCATTGAGGCTTGCACCATGAGATTTAGCCGCTGCATCGTATACCAGTCGTACTTTTCCAGGTTTGTTTGGGTTAGTAACTGCAAAATGAGGCAAATACCACATATGCTTATTATGAACTGCTACCTCGCCTGCAGTTAACTTTCGATAATACCCTTTCGAAATATTATCGTTAATCGAGTCCTTATAAGATTTAATAATCTTAGGATCTTTTTTAGCTTTTGCTTCCATGTAGATTAATCGTTTGAACGCTTGATTCTTGCTCTCAGGTAGAACACACTCTTCGTCTCTCCACAGTAACCCTGTTTAAACCCACCGTCTATTCGTTTAGTTGTCTTCCGCATTATCTCTAGTGAACGCCTATCTTCCCTAGATCTTGGATTTTCATGGATTATCTTCACCCTAAAAGATTCAGTAGACCACGAATCATTTACTAACTCATGTAAGGATTCTAACGAACGCTCACGTTCGTCCATGTCTTGGATGAAA
Source organism: Dicyrtomina minuta (assembly GCA_949802685.1). Lineage (NCBI taxonomy): Eukaryota > Metazoa > Arthropoda > Collembola > Symphypleona > Dicyrtomidae > Dicyrtomina > Dicyrtomina minuta. The sequence continues at coordinate 20,670,787 of OX461808.1, read as the reverse complement.
TACGTGACATTGGAATCAGTTCTTCCTATAGGTAACACTGAACCGTGTACTACCCAACCCAACCGCGTTTTAGAAGCACATGGTGCATTCCAAGCCCCGTGAACAGACTTAAGGGAATTGAGTAGCATCGAGTTATTTTGTCCAATTAACATAACAGGTTTAGCATGGGTCAGCGACGGAAATGCAACATCTTGAAGGTAAGGCCAATAAATTCGAAGTTCGTCCATATTCAAGGACTGAGAACGGAGAGCAAGGTTTTTAAATGTTCTTGCCGAATGTATCTTAAACTCTTTTGCGCCGGAATGAGTACCTTCAATTCCTACAGTAACCCTTCGAGAGCAAGATTCACTATGGATAGCATCGTTTGTCCATTGAAGGTTTAAAGGTTCGTCGGACCCAGTTAGACCCAGTTGAGTGCTGATGTCTTCATCAATAAGCGTAACCGTAGAAGCATCATCTAACAGCGCAAAGGTTTCTACAGAACCTGCTGGACCACGTAGACGCACAGGAATAATCTTTAGAAGACAATCGTCAGTTGATTTTAGCCATGTGTGACCACACCAACCTGATGGATCATTAGGATTTTCTTTCGATTTAGCAAGATCTTCCTTCTGCGTTTCAGATTTTGTCTTCTCTTTTGTTTCGCGCAAAAGAGGATGATGAAACTGTTTACAGTCATTTACATTGCATGTCTTCTTATCAGGACAATTTGTTGTAAGATGTTCAAGACTAAAACAACAATGACACAGATGTTTACTCTTAATTAATTTCCATCTCGATTGAACATCAGCCTTTGTTAGCCTATAGCAATTCTTCGTCGGATGACCTGATTTAGAGCACGTATTGCAGTTACCATTATCTGCTTTAGGTTTTCCCTTGTTGGATTCAGTGGTATGCAATGCTGTATCGTTATTACGTTGCTTGTTGGTTTGCTTTTCATTGACAGAAGAGTTAATACTGACTTTTGATGGTAGACAAGAAGCTGCGGCTGCAACTGTTTCTAGCGAATTAGAAAAGTCTTTCAAATTCACTTCGTCAATTAAATTGTTCTGTGCAATCTCAAACCCCCATCGAGTTCGATAGTTTTGAGGTAGTTTCATGACTAATTCTTGCAATAACTGAGGATTGAACAAGTAACTCTGCATGTTGACTACTTCGATTGTGGTGACTAAATTTCGAACTACATTTACATATGCTATGACAGTCTCAGGCTTACTCTCATTTGGAGTTGGAATTGCATGGACCTTAGCAGTGAAGGCTTGAATGACTTGAGACGGTCTTCCAAAACTCTGTCGTAGGGTCTCAAGAGCTCGGTCAAGGTTTTCAGGAAACCCCAACAGTGAAGCAACAGCATCTCTTGCTTCACCCCGTAACGTTCTTTCCAGTCTATCCATCTTCTCAGTATCCGACAACCCGCAGGAGTCCGATATTTGATGAAAGCGACGAATAAAAGTTTTCCAGTCTTCAGCTTTACCAGTAAAGGGAGTGATATCTTTGCTGAAAGTCTGCCTGGACATGAACCGCTTCATATCAGAATTGCCTGATGACGTATTTGACGATTGCTTTAGTGAAACTAGAGTTTCAGTCACAGTAGACATAGACTTTATAATTGCTTCAGCAATAGCCGTAGTCGTATCACTAGTAACTGGAGTCACTGTAGTAGCGTCAACACTAGGTATTGGTAAAGTGGGTGGTTCCACTGGACGAAAGGTAGGACTTTTGACAGTGAAGTTGAGCACTGGTACTTTCGATAAGCTCTCAGTAACAGAAGGAATAGTCGTGTTCTGGCTTCCCACCTCTACAGCATTACTAGCAGAAGTATTTTCTGGTACTGATAGATTTAGTACTAACGCTTTACGAAGATATGACTGTTGTTCAGCCAAAAATTTATCACTTTCATCTAGGTCCCGTTCTCGTTCTTGTCGTAGTTGTTCACGTTGTTGACGTAATAATTCTCTGGCTTTACCAGCTTTAACAAATTCATCGTAAGCAGCCTTATGCTTATCCAATACTGCAGCTCCAGGACTAACACTGCTCAAGTCAACATCAGTATCAGTGGACTGTGCATCAGCTTGGTCCTTATTAGCATTTTCAGCATTATTATTAGCTGGGGCAATATGAGACGGTGACGGCGGGACATCAACTGGACCTTGGTCACTGGTGTTGGCTGTTCCTGTGTCATCAATACCTCGTAGCGGTGTTAAATCCCTGCGACGGATAATAGTACTATCAGCTGACAAATTACGCCTCAGCCTGAGTCTTGCACTAGTACGTCGTCCAGAAATAGATTCGTCTTGATTTTCCATCATAAATAAACGAATCGAATTTTGTTTTGTTCAGAGTTTGCTACCCCTAACTTGATGTTTCAGAGTTTGCTAACCCTATACCCCCGAATCCCCTCAAAAAATTGTAATTTTTTTGAACTAAATGTAGTCACGACGACAAATCAGCGAAGAGCGGTAAATTTAAACTCGAAAAGAAGCCCACCCAATAACTGAGTTTGCTAACCCTAGTCCTTGAAGTCAAAAATCTGCCAAATTTTGAAATATCTGAACAAACGGACTCTTAACAGAACGTAGTGGTACTGTCACAGCCAGAGAAAGGACTAAAACACGAAGTTTAAAATTTTCCTGCCAAAAATGTCGAAGTTCAAACAAGTCCAAGCGGTCACAAATTGAACTAAGAGGAGTTATTGTCGTTGTCAGGGATATAAATCTGCTGGGCAGATTTAAATCACGCGCTTAAATCAACACAGTGACAAAAACAGTCGTTTCGCATGCGCGGAATGAGCAATCTGAGTTTTCCAAGCACACAGCGACAAAAATAGTCGGTGCGCATGCGCGGAATCAGCAATCGGATTTTTTTTTTTTTCAAGCGCAGTCTTTAAAAGCTGAAAAAATCGGCGATAGTCCGTGGCTAAAAAGTCAAAAAAGCAGTACTTACGACGAAGAGTGTGGAGCAGAGCCAAAAATTCTGGACGCTACAACTGTGAACACGCGAGTACCGAACGAGACGACTTGCTGGAGCAAGAGCCACGTAGACACTCGGTAGACGAACTGTCGCAACGACACAAAATATGGCAACAACGCAACCACACTGGAAGATGTAGCACCGGAGACACACTGGAGCACTAGGAGACACGCAGGAGCACCGTAGGGCGAGTCCGAATTTAAGGAGGGCGCCAAAATATTACTGGCACGAATGACCAATAATTAAATATTTAAACTTTTATAATAAATGTTTCGTCGTATTTATTATGCGAAGTAGTGGACAGCAGAGAGTATATGATAATAATATTTATTCACAAATAAACTCACACACTATCAAATTACTAGTTGAAGAATACACGCAAATACAATGTTGAAACCCGATTCAATGAATAACTTGGATTTCAGGAATAATATGATTATACGTCTTTTCTTCTTGAATGATAAAATTACATTAAAAGTTGCTCCTCAAATTTATGACAATTTACAAATCTGAACAGTGCAGTGGCCGTGGTCACTGTTCAGCTAATCTGTGCAGTGGCAGTTGTCACTGCACAATCTATTGGCTATAAATATTGATGAGATTTCGTTATTAAATTATTGTTAAAATGGCTAAATTTATTGTTTATAAAATAATATTAATTCTTCGTATTCGTTTCCAAACAGTCAGAAATAGTCGTAGACAAGAGCCATGGTGATCCGCAACACATGCAAATATAACACTTTTAGGTAAATAATAAAAAGTATTAAACTTTTTTCTAGTAATTTATTAATTTTACAATTTTATCGATTGCAGGTGTGTGCTAAACAACTCCGTAAGTATCCTAAACAATGCATTATGACATTATAATTGTACAGAATTGGAAATTCAGAGAATTATGTAAGAAATTATTTTACGGATAAGGGTTGAGGTGTTCAAGCTAATTTATCTGCGCGCTTTATTTCACAGAAATATCAGTGTCATTTCACTCCTCTGAATAGCATGTGGTATGACAACAGATTTAATTCTAATCATTAGATAGTGTATACTGCATACTAGCTAATTAACATTTTTATCATGAATCTGCAGCACATTACAGTGTGTGATTTTTACGTGTCAGGTGCAAATCAATTAGGTGCTCGCACAAACACATTAAATCAGCAAATGTGTTTGTTGATAAAGGCATTTAAATAACAAAGGCACAAAACAAAACTTGAAGGCATTATTTATTGCAGTTTTACGATGAATACTGTTTTAAAGAATCATTCGCATAAAAATAAAGGTCGCCGAAATGCTAGTTACAGTAGTTGAGCTATTTTATGCATCCGTATTTGCCACTAAACGTAATAAATTATTTCTCTAGCGAATTAGATTATGATAACGTAGGATTTTGTTTTATATGTTTTACACCCTTAACGTTGGAATTGTATTTTCTGTGACACGTATAGGTCATTCTAAGTAACTCGGTGACGTAGTTACTTTAAGCAATTTGGTTTCGCAATTTCATTAAGCATTTTTTTAAACGATTTAAATACTGACAATATTACTATGCGGGAGTTTTACTGAAATATATTTATCCAACAAGCTATTTGAAAATAAGATATACATTTTATATTTTTGGGAAATAAAAAACATTATGGAGTAAAAATCATGCAATTAAATTCATTACAGTGCAACTAAAATACTGGTGCTACATAATAGTATGTAATTTGTTTTAATTTTACTTCATGGTTAATTTCAAATTAAGTTCAAAATAAAGTAATTTAACACATTAAGTAACGGCATAGTAAAGTATGTGGCATTTTTAGTAAGTACGGTCTTTGGTGTTTGAAACCACGTTTGTAAATCAAGCGGTCTGTTTATATAGTTTAATTCGGGCAGAGTCACACCCTCTAAAAACAGAGCCAACAGTAGCCAAACCAAGGAAACCTACGCTATCAAAATAAGCGAAATCACCATATTTTGACGGAGGCTTGAAGCAAGCAGATTTTCCATCAAGACTTTTACCCTCAAATAGCATCCATTCTGAATGATTTGACAGAGCTAAACTTCGGATAGGAATCAGAATATCCGTCCTTGCTCTGGCCGTCACTAGGATCTCCTGTCCTTCCAATCTTGTCCCCGAGTACAAACTTAGGGAGCTAGTCGTAGTCTCACTTGCTCCCCAGTGCCGTACAGATTTTAATTTTGAGAATTGGCTAATATTTCGGCAAATAAAGTTATCATGAGCAGGTATTTGATTTAACCAAATGTTATAGGCCCCATAATTGACTGCATCGAACATAGTCCATCTGAAATAAAAAATGAACTTAAATCAAGGCAACCTTAAAATATATGAATTACCACACAATTACTTTTGACTGATCTGTTTTAACTTAAATAATTAAAATAAATTTTAAAACTATACTTACACTCCATTGGTGCAAACTTTGTAAACCTTTGATAGAGTTGAGCCCAAATCAGAGAGGTCCGGGATGTTAGTATCAAATGAAATTTTAATTCCGTTGCTCGTGTGCAGTATCAATTCCTGCTTTACCCCTTCCCCAAGTGAACTCATGCTTAAAACAACCAGTGCCGTGAGAACAAAAGCCCAGAATAGGCTTAACCCGGATTTAAGAAACCCCATTGTTTCGAAATTGTTTGAGACACGCGGTTTTTAGCTATGGAGCTGATCGTGAGTTTTATTATAACAATAATATTATTTGTGGTGAATTTTGTCGATTTTGATCACAGCTGTCACCGAGTTTAAGGCAGGACTGAAACAGTTTGACAATGTTAACGATGTAGCCCGTGGGGGTTTTATACCTGATCAAAAACTATGCACAATCCATGCAAGTGCAGTAATTTGAGATAAAATAAAAAAAGGAGTAAAATTTATTAGGGAATTTAGTAATTTTAATTTTGCAATTATATTAATATTATCTCACGTTTTTGCTTACTAACACAGATAGTATCATACAGGCCGCCTAATTGTGGCCATGTAATTGTAAATAATTGGAAGTTCAGAGAATTGTATGCAAAGCATTGATTTTACGAATAATGGTTTAGGTTTTATTAAAATCTTTTTATCGGCCTAGTCATATTTTTATTTTATATGTAGGTACGTTTTATTCTACGGAGACAAAGTTTCGTTTTATTCCACTGAACGCAGTCTGTTGTGTGCACTGGGTTTAACCAAAATCCTTAGATAATGTATATTGCATGGAATACACTAATAATAAATTTATACATATTTCAAATAATTATTACAATGTTAAAAGTAATATATTTGCACTAATGACGTAAGATTACATCAGCAATACCCATTTTGTGATAAAGGTATTTAAATAACGAATTCAGTGGAAAATATAGTTTAATTTCATTAGTCATTGCTGTTTCACAAAGAATGATATTTAAAACAATTAATTGTTGGCATAATAACCGTGTCAGCAGTTATTCAATTTTTTGCGCATTTGCCACCGACGCTAATAAACCATTTCACATGCAGTGAAGATTATGATAATCAGATTTGCTTCCTCAGGATAAATTTTACAGCCTTGTTATTGAGATTGGTTGTACTCTGGCTTTTGTTGGTCATTCATATTAAGTTCAATACAATGCAATTATAATGCATTCCAAGCAGGTTATTGTATAACAGTTTAAACGCATTCAATGTTACTACGCGGCATTTCTGATGAAATCTATTTTCATTTTAAAATGTTATGAATCACACTGCATGTTAATAATTATAGAACGTACACCTCTGCAATATAAACGACTATGGTGAATCTTTAGTATTGGTTGGTCTTCGTAAAAATAAAATTGTGTCGCAATTTTTAGAATTAAATATGGATAGTAAAATGTTGTATACTCGTTAATTGTTTGGGTTGAATACATAATATGACCATTTACGATTTGACTCCTAAATCGGTAGCAAATGGGTCACAGGGTCACAGGGTCACATCACAGGGCACAAATTAAATTGTGTTGTAATTTGTTTTAATTATTTTGTTTTTGCACATACGCGGGCACTTTTGTGGGCGTTTGAAATAAATTCATGTAGTTCAAATAATTCAAATGTTTTAATCAGAATTATTCGTTTTAATCTATATAATAAAGCACGGTATTGAAGCACATAACGGGGCGTAGCTCCCGAACCACTGGACGTACAAAGTCTCAAAAGGTATCAAAAGACGCAGAACAACGCGAGGAGCACAGATAAATTCATACTATTGGGTGCACTATTGGGTGCACTATTTGCACTAGCACTAGTGCTGCACTATTACAGATGTCATAGTCCCTATCACTACCCTATTGTATATGTGTACTGTCCCGCACTAGAACTAGCACTAGAACTATCCAGATTTTTAAAAAATTGTCAATAGTGCCATGCACTAGCACTAGCACTATTACAAAATAGGACAGTGCGACATCACTGGTCTAGAATGATATTTCAATATTTTTCAAAATTTGAAAATATGTTTTAAAAAATTATTTTAAAAAGTAGGTCTCAAAAGTATTTTTTGTATTTTTTAAAAAAATTAAAATTTTCAAATTTCTAAAAATCTTGAAATAACATTCTATTCAATTGGATTAGCGAAAGTTGTAACAAAAAAAACGGTGAGAACCAAAGAGAACCTCAGCCAGAGTTTTTAAAGTCTTGCCAAAAACTTACTCCTTTTTTCGATTCAATGACATGGCTTAGTTCAACAAAAAAGGCAAAAAAATTATGCTAATTTTGTACGGCTTACCTGTTCAATTTTTAAGGTATGCTATTATACAGTGTAAACATTTTGTTGAAGCTGCGTTGCCTGTTTCTATAGGCTGACTAATTTACTAAGTAAGTACATCTTAATTGAATTAGTTTTTTCTATTTGTGGTAATAAGTTTTAAACAGATTTCAATTAGCTTTTTTGTTTGGTTTGTCGTTACGTACTAACGAGCATAACCCGCCAAGCTATAAGTGAGATTTTCCATGAGATATTTTTTTTCAAAAAGAGCGTCCAAAATAACTTTAAATGGCTTAACAACATGATGCGCGTAATGAGTTTCGGTCGATGAAATATTTTTTTGACAAATCGAAAAAGGCGTTAAAATGGTTTTTTAATCCTGTTTTTATTATTTTTTTAAAACACCTTAGGCATAATTTTTAAAAATTTTTGATAAAATTATTCTGAATTCAAAAACAATTAAGATTCAAAATTTTGAAATTTTTTTATTGTTTTTGAAATTTTGACAACTAGGGTTGGTGTCTATAAAATTAAAAAAAAATAAAACATTTTAAAATTTTAAATTTTTATTGTTTTTTAATTTAGAATATTTAAAAATGGTTTTTTATCAAAAATTTTCAAGAATTGTGCTTAAGGTGTTTTTTAAAAACAATTAAAAACAGAATGCAAACTATTTTGAGGCCTTTTTCAATTTTTGGAAAAAATATTTCATCGACTAAAGCTTATTACGCGCATCATGTTGTTAAGCCATTTTAAGTTTTTTTGAACGCTCTTTTTGAAAAAAAATATCTTATAGATAATTTCACTTATAGCTTGGCGGTTTATACTCGTAAGTATTTCAGTATTTACATTTGTTGATGTCAATGGATTTGGCAGTTGCTGATTAGGTTTTATTGGAAACTATTTTGTTCTAGTTTTATTTGATTGTGCATTCTGTTTTTTTTAATATTGGCTTTTTTATAGGGTTTGTTTTATATTACTACTGTGCTACTAAAAACAGTAAACTTATGCATTTGTTTGATCCCGTGGCGGTTATTTAAATTTTTTGGCTAACATCCTGGCCTTTTTATGAGCCCGGCAATTAATTACACATTTATCGTAATATTAAATAGCAAAAATTATGAACTAGACATTAAAATAAAATGTGACCAATACAGATTTACATATGGGCAGGACGATATTTTAATTTCAATAATGTTTTTACTGTGTTTGTCATTGCAAAAAATTTCAATGTTGCATAAATATCTCGCTTAACTACTTGATATATACAATCATACAAATACGGGTCGGTATAATTAAAGGGCTGCATAAGAATCGGCAGTATGAAAGGACGAATTGGCAGTATGGATTATTGATTAGCGTATTAGCAGTACATTTTTTGTAGCATTTGGCAGTAACTATACTGCTATTACGCTTAAGAAAAATTGTCCAATATATTTATGCCCAAATTAAGTTTAAATGGTCCGATATAGTATTGACCTATACTGACTACGTCTTCATTGCAACATCGACCGTCTCCCAAGCAAGATAGTCGTAGCGCTTGACGCTCGGATCGCTCTCCTTCCCGTTACTCAGATCCGACGTCCAAAATTTGAGGCCGACTGCGCTCGGGAGCTCATCCTTGTCTGTGGTCCGAAATATCCGAAGATTAGTGATCGCGTACGGCTCTCGGATTTGCCGGATCATTTTCAAGTACTGCGGAGATGCGGAAGAGCCTTCGGAAATGGAGTTATAACCAGTAACGTTGTCATACGTAAAGACATTGAGGATGTAGGTGACTCTCTCCTCCAGATCGTCCGTCCATTCCGGGACGAGCCAGACCTTGATGGGGGAGTTGGTGTACGCATTGAGGTTTGTGGGGTCGTCCCTGTGAAAGGCTGGGATGGCGTCGTCCGGAATCTCGCCCTCCGTCTTTGTGTGCACGACTTTGATATCCTTGAGAAAGTAGTTGAAAGTGAACTTGACGGTGAAGGTGACAGGCTCATGATCGAGGATGTATGAGGTGATGGTGTCAGACTGGTCCTCAAGTCCCGGGCCATTAAAACAGCGTTGATAGAGGAGGAGACTCGAGTTGGCCTTGATGGAGTAATTGGTAGAGTCTGAGGTGGTAATGTTTATATCTTCGTTTTTTTGGACAGTAGCCCCAAGGGCTATCCCCAGATGGGAGTCAACTGATGCGCCTGCGTCAATGTTAAACATTTCCATTATTTTCCCTTTACCGCCGACACTCGCAGAGCCATTCAGCGCATTTTTTAAGACTACGCTCCCTACAAGCTCTACGCTCGTCCTTGTACTTTTTTGGTACGCTGTCTGATACCAGATCTCCCCCACGTTATTAGTGTTGTCCACGTCAAAGAGGAGTATGTACTCGTAAGTCCCATTGACATCCACGTAGCGGTGTGCCCCTTTTGGAGCTGAAATCAATATAGTCCAGTAATTAAACAGAACAGTACACGTACACAAGAGGAAACATAATATATACATTTAATCGTCTGTGTGAAGAATCAAAACAACCTGTTACAAATTTTATTTGTCGCTAAAAACAAAATTTAATACCTCCAAAATTTAAAATTTCATAATACCAATACCTATACAATCACATTATCTAAATATGTAGAACATGCTTCACTTTTTAAAATCTCTGAATTAAAATGGTGTAGTCAGCTTTTGAAACAAGTAAATTTAGAACATTTTGCATTTTTAATAACATGTAATTTGAACATTTTGCACTTTTTAAAAGCTTTTAAATCAAAGTAAAGTTGGCATTTCCAAAATTAAGTAAATAGGATGCACGCATCAAAAACATGTAAATAGAACATTTTACACTTTTCAAAATCATGTAAATATAATATTTTACACTTTTTAAAATCATGTAAATAGAACGTTTTACACTTTCTAAAATCATGTAAATATAACATTTTACACTTTTCAAAATCATGTAAATAGAACAATTTACACTTTTTAAAATCATGTAAATATACAATTTTACACTTATCAAAATCATATTGATATTAGAATAATTTAGACTTTTCCAAATTAAATAAATAGGACATTTTACTTATTTGTGAACACGTCATTTGTAGACGGCCGTTTTTCAATCAAGTCAAGAGCAACTCACTGGCTACAATACAGGACATGACTTGTGCACGGTCCTTTGTGGACATTTTTAATTAGCGTATAAATATGCTAAATACGTAAATATAAATTTATATTTACATATATGTTTAATATGTATGTTTGGTACGTTTTTGTTTCCTAAAATTCAACAATTTCAACATAATAAACTACCTACTATTCCCCCCTCCCATTTCCTCACAGGACTTGGGCCTAACGTCACTTGTGGATATAATTTAGAGGTTATCCGAGGTTTGGTACTACGTACTAAATATATGGCATAATATGCAACTTACCAATCCCTTGTGGCAAGTTCGTATTAGCTGCACGTGTGTGTTTACCAGGTTTGGATTTACCTACTGCGCTGCTCCCTGAACTTCCTTGGCCTTCTAATTTCTCTGCGGCCCCTTGGCACTCAAATCGTTTGCAATTTTTAGATTCTAAAACAATTAGATGTTGAATAAAAAATTTATAAAAGTAAAGCAAGTTTCAAAAGTAAACTTAGTATGATAAACCCTATATCTTCTTGAACTCATCGTTAATATATTACTAACCCCCTGCCCCCCCCCCCTCTCCCAATTTTAAGTAGTTTAAATTTGAATACCACAGCTTGTTTTTGTTATTTTTGAACAGAGCTCAGTTCCTGTTCCTGCTGAGCCTAAAACAGATTTATCATTTAGACGATTTTGAAGTGATCCCGTTCGTCCATATGCTCCTGATTGGACACACACCGCTTTGCCTAAACTCCATCCAAGCGTGTATTTTGGTTTAAATCCTATGTTTAAAAAATTGCGAATTTGAAAATGTACCTACCTACATATGATTTGCCACATAGGCAAAAGCGCGAAAAAAATGCACCTTTTATCATATAAAAGTTACGTGTGGTTTTTTAGAATAGTTGCATTAATAATTATTACAAAATGTCAAATCCTCTACCTGAAGCAATGCTAGCCGAATTTAAAAAAATGAAAATGAATAGGATGGAAATTTTGAGCATTGTCTACAATCGTAATTTAGCCCACTAGACTTTCATTGTGGGCTTTGAAATTGTAAAGAAAAATAATTAAATGCTTTCTATTGAAGTGAAATTGCTTTCATTTTTAATGCAAAATACAGTCACATAATAAACAAACCGGATTTAAATGAAGCAAAAATGATGATGCATAATAAATGAAATCATTGTTGCAGTCCAAAGCCCCACAAAAAAAATGGTTGTAAAATTTATAGTATTTAATCTACTTTGTACAATGTACTTCCCACTCATTAAAAGACAATTAATGTGAGTATATAATAAATTCTTTCTAACATTGTTTTCTTAAGCACAGTCATGTGATGTCCTATAGCGCCAAATAAACGTTTACTTTACTGGTCATTAATTACTATATAATAATATCTCCCAATACGAGCCCCAATTATCCTAGCATGTTATGTAAATTTTATGATTTAATTACATACCATAATATCGTGAGTGAAGATCTATATGTCATTTTACGTATAGTTGCAAAATATCCTAATTCCAATATATTTTGGAATCAAAATTGCCTATTTCCAATTTTTATGTAGTTGCAAAACGGCACATATTTTAGCTTAAACCTTTAACTTAAAAAGTTAACAGTAGGTGTTACACTACAATATCTTTTAAATTTTTCATAAAAAATTCACAATTATTTAAAACGATGACATAATAAATTACATAAATTACTAAAAACACATATCTATAAACAATAAATAGTTTCATAAATAAAAATCTGAATTATTCGATTAATATCGTTAGCGTTTGATACGCAATTAAATTTGAATGAATTAAATATCCTCAGACTTGGGGCAGAATCCATATGCACACTGAAGTGGTGGATTTGGTTGAACTAATGGGAGCGTATTAACAGTCAGAGCTTTTGTGCCCGGATCGGCATCGGCATCGGCATCGGTATCAGCAGTTCCGTTTGAGCCCGAGTTCGGATCAAGGATGTCTATTGTACCCACTTCAGCAGGGCCGTCTGTTCCTGCTAATCCTGGTCCTGGTAATGCGGTTGAATTACTGCCACTGCCGTCCATGTCAGCTGGCACTTCAGTCGTTGCTGGGGGCGACGGTTTGGGTCTAGGGTGCCATAGCCTACTAATCATAAAGGCACCCTTCTCCCCAATCATGATGGCGGGAGCGTTCGTATTCCCGACAGGGACCCTGGGCATAATAGACGCATCGATGACCCTCAGTCGCTTCACCCCAATTACATTCAGTTCCGGGTCAACTACTGCTTCTTTTGAGTCCCGCCGTCCCATGGCGCAGGAGCCGACAATATGATGGTACGTAACGGTCATATGCCGGAGGTAGCATTCCCAGTAAGCATCTGACCGAAACTCAACGTCCTCACATCCTGGGAAAGATTCATTTGTGAAGGCAGCTGAGTATCTTTGAAAGGTGGGTGTTGTTTCTGCGAGTTCCACTGCTTTCTTGATCCCTGTATAAAGGAGACGAGTTAATACACAGTATTTTAAAAGAATGTAGAAAATAAGTTAGTATTTTCGAAATTTCAAAATTTATCCATAACGGCAATAAAATTATAAAATTACCTTCAATAAATACTTTGACATCCTCTTCATTTTGTAGATACTGTGGATCGATTGCCAGTGGGCTCCTGGGCTCAGCCCCAGTCAAGCGAATAGTTCCGCGCTGTTTGGGTCTTGCTGCAGACACGCTAATACTAAAGGAATGTTTCCCGACTGCATGCTTGTAATATTGAGTCATCACATCTGGCTTGAGGTGATAGGCCCGAGCAATATCCTTCCCATAATCCTTATGAGCCCCAACTCCCAAATAAACCATTTGAATATCAGGCCAATCCCCCTCCCCACGAGCCTTGGCAAAACTAGACGAAATAAATCCCATAGCCATCGGACCACTGGATGAGAGTGGCCCAGAACCACGTGTCACAAAATCTGTGAAACTTTTCCCGTTTACTTCATTATCTAGAATTGCCGTGGTCAAATTTTGAACAAAGAATGGCCCAATACTCGCCCCAATGTGGTCTTGGAGATTTTGACCCACAGGGGAGTCAACTAGTACTTTGATCTGTAAAAAAACAAATATAATAAATCGAATTTTAAAAGCGTTACCAATTTTTCTTAAAAATCTGTTGGCTAATTTTAAAAATTTTAAATTACGCCATGATCCTCTAAATGTTCCCTTGGACCAATGCCGGACTGCATCAGAATCTTTGGTGATTGAATAGCTCCGGCAGAAAGGATAATTTCTTTCTTGGCAAAAGCATGGCGGACATATCCGTGTCTGTGAAACTCAACTCCGTACGCTTCTTTATTCTCACCACGAAATATTATCTTAAAGAATTACATCAAAATGCAATATTTAATACACATATCAGTAAAGGAATGCCCATGAAACTATTGATATTTACTCGAGTTAAAGATCATGAAAATTATTTCAAATAAAATTTTAAATTTATATAGTTTAAAAAAAGGAAATTAACGAACCTTATTAACATGAGCAAATTTAACAACAGTCAGGTTGGCTCTTCGTCTGATTGGTCGAATGTACGATTGAAAAGTTCCTTGTCTGCGCCCATATTTAATTGGGTAATAAATTGTGTCGAAACCTACGCAAGCCAAAAAAGCAAGTAATTATTCAGTAATATTTTACAACCTAATTGGTATGCAGTAAGTTAGGTTTTGAGTTTTTTTTCAAGTTTATTTTGACTTTTGACTTGCCTTCAGTATAGCGCCCATTTAAATCCGCTCGCCTATATCCCATATGATGAGCCGCCTCCACAAATATATCCCCTGTCCCTGTGTACGCCGGTAGAGAGATTCGCATCGGTCCGGTTTTTCCATGTTCATCATCTAATTATTAGTAAGCACACATTCCATAACACAAATTGAAATGACTTAAAATTTTCAAAAATCCAATATTTTATAGTCTATGAAGGAGCAAAAATGACCCATGGATTCATAATTTAAGCTACAATTAAAATGTGCTATGTTAAAAAGGCACTTTATAAGATAGACTACAAAATGAACTATTTACATGTTTCTGAAAATTACAAAACTTTGTGTCTACTTGTGTTTGAAAAATGCAAAATATTCTATTTGAATGTGTTTGAAACATGCAAAATCTTTCGAAAATTGCAGTATGTTATTCTATTTACATGTTCTTGAAACGTGCGAAACGTGCGAAATGTTCTATTTACAAGTTTTTTGAAAAATGTAAAATGTTCTATTTGCTTGTATTTTGCAAGTGCAAAATATTTTATTTGCTTTTTTTGGAAAAGTTTAAATTGTTCTATTTGCATGTTTTTTGAAAAGTGTAAAATGTCCTAATTACACGTTTTTGAAAAGTGTAAAATGCTCTAATTACACGTTTTTGAAAAGTGTAAAATGTCCTAATTACACGTTTTTAAAAAGAGCAAAATGTTCTATTTTCAAGTTTTTTGAAAAGTGTAAAATGTTCTATTTACATGTTTTTCCCAAGCGCGCATTATTCTATCGGTGTTTTTGAAAACTGAAAAATATTCTATTTGCCAAGTATTTTGAAAAGTGCCAAACTTTTTTAAAAATTCCTATACCTCCTTCATAAGTGCCATGAAACTCTTCGCTCTTCTTAAAAAATGGGAGGACGCCGTCGTAGCTCCAAGAAGGATCATTCGTAATTTCTGCCCAGTTATCAAAATCCTTTGGATTTCCTCGGGAATGTATGAGGAAGTTCAAATTACTCGTACCGCCAAGACCTTTGCCTTGTGACCAGCCTGATTGCTGCAATAATACAAAAAAAAAAGAAATAGATACAAATTTCAAAAATTCAACATGTCAAAATAAAAAATGTTCACATGCTTATAAAATTATGTACCTAAGACCAGCACCAAAGGAGGCGTGTACTTACATTGTTAGGAAGGGCCAAACAGGCATTTTTCTGTGGGACCGTCCTATGCATCCAGTCAACAGCGGGATAATTCATTAAATAAAGAGAAAACCCAGGCACTGCACTCAGTGGGTTTGGCTCTCCCCCCGCCTCCAAAAGTAACACCCGCCAATTGAGGGACAGGCGATTGGCCACAACTGCCCCGGATGACCCCGCACCAACTATTTTTGAAATACAATTAAAACCAAAACTGTAATTTGTTTTACAACATTACATTACAAATAATGGCAAAATTTACAAAATTTTTGAAAATCCATTTTGAATTTTATACTCACCCACAATAAAATCATATGTACTGGCTCGATCAAATTTATTAGGTAAAAACTGATCCCGCACTAAATCAAATTGGTGATATGTCGTCACATACAATGACACAGAGCTGACTAAGCCAAAGAAAAGAGTTTTCACAAAATTATTAAAGGGTTCACCACCCCCTGACATTATATCCATTTTGAATTAGTTTTAAAAAATTTCGAATTTAATTTTTTACTAAAATAATAAAAATATTGGTGTGCCTGTAGAAACACCACGACCTTCTCACAAACGTGACTTAACACAAAATGTCTCTAATACCAAATAAATACTAGACTATGAATACCGAGACTCAAACCAGAACCAGAACCAGAACCAGAATCAAAGACAAAGAAAACTAAACCCAGAAGTAGAAGTTGCCTTCTTTAAAAGTTTCAACTTCTTTGTTGTCTTTGTTGGCTGTCAATAATTTTTTGAACTCTTGCATTATTATTACGCCATGTATGTAATTACACATGTACCTACATACATATCATAGGAAGTGGTGGCCGTTGCCGTTGCCGTTGCCGTTCTTCGCTTATTGTACAACAACTTTTTAAGACATGCAGAATAAAAGCGGTTCAAATAAATCAGGTTCTTCACAAGGGGCAACTAAGGGGAATGTGTGTGTGTAGTGTGATAATTGCTATAAATTGCATTGTGTTTTATCTAGAGCAGCAGAGATTGAATTTTTTAAACCCCATTTCTTTATACATAAGATCCGCTCATATGAAATGTTGTAGGCTTGTACGCAGGGCCGGACGAAGGAATTGGTTTTAGGCAGCAATTTGTTTCCATACAAAAACTACTATTTTCATTTTATTGATGATTTTCGTTCGTAAAGCAAAATGTTGTTTTTACATGTTTTAGAAAAGTGAAAAATGTCCTTTTTACTTGATTCAGAAAAGTGCAAAATGCTTTATATACATGTTTTGAGAAAAGTGGAAACTGTTTTATTTCCATGTTTTTGAAATGTACAAAATATAGTATTTTCATGTTTTTGAAACGCCAAAATATTCTTTTTACATATTTTTGAAAAGTGCAAAATGTTTCATTTAAATGTTTTTTGAAAATTCAAGGAGCGGGGGCTGTCTGCGCTGGCTGCATTATCCGGCCCTGCATGTACGGGATATAGCAGTGGCAGTGGGATTCAAGTTGAAGCATTGAACTTGAAATGAAAACAAAAAAAAACAAGTTACAAGTCCACTGACTTTTTAGTTGAGGAAGTTTGTAACTCTTCTTACGCAACATGTTAAATTATTTTAATTCGTAGGTAGGTACATCTAAAAATCAGCAGAGTTTTCAAAGTTTTTCATCCATTTCTTTTAACGCAGGCTGCAGACATTTATAGGGTATGTACCTACAAGTTATGTAGGTAGATACTTATGAATGGTCATGGCATTGCCATAGCGTGTGATATAATTATTTAGTTGATATGTCTGTCTGTTTCACACACAAGAGCGTTTAAATGGTTTTTTACATGTGAACTAAAGGATACGGGAGTGATAATTAAATGAAAGGAAAAGGAAACCTGTGGGATTACCACGGACAAACAAACATATCGTCAGTGAAGAACCAAAATGACCCATTTCCATGTTTAGCTAAAAACAATATGTACTATCTACAAAAATATTGAAACATGTTTTGAAAGCATTTAAATAGAATATTGAGCACTTTTAAAAAGTGTGTAAATAGAACATTTTACGGTTTTCAAAACTACTATGTAAATTGAACATTTTGAACGTTTCAAAAATGTGTAAACAGACCATCTTGCACTTTTCAAAAATATGTAAATAGAGCTTTCTGAAATTTTCAAAAGCATGTAAATAGAACATTTTACACTTTTCAAAAACATGAAAATAGAAAATTTTACACCTTTTCAAAAGCATGTAATAAGACCATTTTACACTTTTTAAAAACTCTTAATTAACATTTTACGCATGTTTTTCATTTTGTTTTTATGACATAGCTCATTTCGATCCCAGCCTAAATTGGATATGGGTCATTTTGGTTCTTCACTGACGATATTATACAGTACACTCGCTATAATGCGTTTCATTCAATAGAACGCGGGTCCATAGTAGAAAGCAAATGGATCACATGAGGTGAGTCTATAGTGTAGAACTTGAGTCATTAATAGAATAAAAAACCTTGGTTCTATGTGCAATAAATAGAAGGACGGCCTTTAATAGAACGCGGGTTTGTAAATAAGAACGCGGGTCTATGATAGAATGCGGGTCTTAGGAAGTAAGCGATAAGTATATTGCATTCAAACATGTGTGTTTTACATTTGCAGATCGGAAATTTTTAATAAGTGCCGTAGGATAATATGTTAGATACGACGGGTAGAATTAAATTAATGTATATATCTGTATGATATCGTCTGTGAAGAACCAAAATGACCCATATCCATTTTTAGCTAAAAACAATATCCACTATCTACAAAATTACTGAAATATGTCTTGCAAGCATTTAAATAGAACAATTTATACTTTTCAGAATCATGGAATTAGAACATTTTACACCTTTTGGAAAACATGCCATTAGAACATTTTGCACTTTTCAAACATATGGAAATAGACATTTTTGTAACTTTTCGAAAACATGGAATTAGAACATTTTGCACCTTTTTAAAAACATATAAATACGACATTTTACGTGTTTCAAAATCTCCTAATTAACATTTTACACATGTTTTGCATTTTGTTTTTATGACATAGCTCATTTTGATTCTACCTTAAATTGGATATGGGTTATTTTGGTTCTTTACAGGCGATATGTTGCATTCAGCTGTTTAAGAATTTACTAAGTCTCGACATAATATTTTTAAATGTAAGTACGTACACATTAAATAAAACATGAATACTAAAACTGAATTGCATTTAAGCACTTTTACTGTGTAACAAAACTCTTGTTTTTCTCATTTTTCACAAGCATATATAAATGTACTGCATACTTGTCATTCTGCTTTAAAAAAAAATTTACAATTTAATGGTTATGACTTTCTCAGAAGTTGAAAATATGAATGACGTAAATTGGTAAATTGCAACTAATTTACATATGATACTTTTGCTCATGTTGCTGCCGCCCATAATATAGTCTGCACAACATTATTCTAGATTTATTATGTATAGCACGCAATGTAATATTTACAAGATTCTAAATTACGTGTAGTAATTAGTAATAAACTTTAAGTGGAAACATACCAAATGTAATTTACACTTATCAAAAATCATTTTAATATCATATCCATTATAGTGCTGTACAAAATGCCATAATACAGGTAGGTATAAGTAGAATGTAAGTTGTAAATATATGATGTATGGTACCGTCTGTGAAGAACCAAAATGACTCATATCCTATTTAAGCTAGAATCAAATCGAGCTATGTCATATAAACAAAATAAGAAACATTCGTAGAATGTTAATAAAAATAAAAGTATGTGTTTTCATGTTTTTGAAAAGGTGCAAAATGCTGTATTTACATGTTTTTGAAAAGCATAAAATGTTCTATTTACATGTTTTCAAAAAGTGCAAAATGTTCTATTTACACGTTTTCAAAAAGGTGCCAAATATTCTTTTTACACGTTTTTGAAAAGTGTAAAATTTTCTTTTTACATGTTCTCAAAAAGGTGCAAAATGTTCTAAATCCATGTGTTTAAAAAGTGTAATAAAAATAATATGTTGTATTTACATATTTTTGAAAATTGCAAAATGTTCTATTTAAATGCTCTCCAGACATATTTCAATATTTTTGTGGATATGTAAATGATAATGTTTTTAGCTAAAAATGGATATGGGTCATTTTGGTCCTTTACAGACGATGTAATATGATATGCTGCAATGGGATACATATAAAACTGAGGCTGGCTTCTTCTGGAAATTCTTCTTTACGATTTAAGATTTTTAGGATATATTTTGTTTTTCATTATTTAATAGCAGCCTTAGCAGCGCATATTACGTACGAAATGAAATCAATACTTTTTTTCAACTAGATTTTGTATTTCCAAGTTTCCTGTTTGCTGGTTATTTTCCTATTACAAATCGGGTTCGTGTTCGCTTACGTACACTACTGATATTTGACTTACTTAAGTAATACTTCACTTGACATACAAAATATTATGACAAGCGACTTTTGCTCTGATAGCATGTGATACTAGAGAAATCACTCACTCTACTTACTAAATTGCATGTTAATTAGCAAATGTCAAACTGTGCAACTAATTAGGCAATTATATGCCCTATAGTAAACTGAAGATAATATCATATCACAATTTTCATTGCATGCTTACTTATAGTAGCACTAGCCAAAGCCTTAAACAGCGTCGGAAACATTTTCAGAAATATTCCCGGCAATATTCCTGGAAAGTTAAGTATGTAACTAACTAAACCACGCATGTATTAAGTATGCAGTATGCGGAGAGTGATATTACAGCAGTAGCAAGTGTTGGAATTTTCATTTCAATATTTAATATGTCCTTAGAACGCCGAGCCGAACCGTTGAAACTGCTAATTATCCACGCTACAATTTTACAATAATTAATCACATCATCACACAGTTCTAAATCTGTGTTCGTGTGTGTCCCTCATAATTATTAAATAGCGTCAGAATTGCCCATAGAAAATTAATAGAATAATAAAATTGTTTTTGATTTCCCATTTCCCTATTGTAATATGTTACATAATGGTTAATGGTATGGGGGCTATATAAATGTCATTGTCATGTTAAGTCTGAGGATGGCTAAATTAACGTACTTAATTATTAATGCATAGCTCTGTATGTATGTATGGCAATTGTAATTTTCGTAATCGTAAATCGTACGATTAGTTCATTTTCCATGAGTCACAGAGTCATATCGTTCTGCTGCTGGCTGACCGTCACCGAGCTAAATACTTGCACACGTAGAGAGTACCCCACTTGAAAGAGGTATGTATAAAGATAGAGCGTGGAAGTGAAGGCCCCTGCTGCATCTGGCATCTTCTATTAATTCTGAAGCATGAAGATTACAAAAAAGGAAACCAAAAACCAGTTCTCATCTCACCAGCAATGCAATATACAGCTATGTGTGGTTCTCTGTCTGGCTAAATTCTATTCTATAAAGTCTCAAGTTGTGAGTTAAATTATAAGAAAAATACAAAGTAAAAGGAAACAGCTGAAGCTGCACCTGCACTGACCTGCGTCACTCAGGGACAAGACAAAAAATAATAGTGCAAAAAAATACATACTAACAAGAGAGGCGCTCAATTTGAATATTACGTACGTGACTTTCACATTTCATTTATAAGCATAATATGTACAGTTACAGTTATATTTATTTTCCACTCATATATATTTCTTTTGTCAATTTTGACATTAAATTCTCATTCATAAATAAAAGTGTAAGCGTTTACTTACCTGTTTATTTTCAGTGATCTGTCAAAAATAAATTCATTATTTTTGTACACGCTCAAAATGTGAATGTCAACAACTATTAGCTCGTCGTCAGCTGTTCGGAATGTTTTTATTTGACAAGTTTTCCAAGGGAATATTAGGATTTTAGATTTCATTCGTCTCGTCACTCGTGTGCGTGGCATCTGAATCTGCGGGTCTGGGTCCTGGGTGAGTTGAGAACGAGTCTCTGATACTGATCTAATTATTTCGGTGTGTCGTGTAAATTTTATGTATGTAGTGTATGCTACTTCTGTATTATGCAGTTGATTTTTTTTATAAATTACATATTTAAAAATTTTTGATTGAAACGTCAGATGAGTAACTACTTATATGCAGTGTGTTTGAAATTTTAAGACAGTTCAGTATTCTGTTAAAAATTTCGTTGAACCTTAAAAGTGTTGTAATATAATTTATTTAATTTTTTTGAAACCCATATGCATAGTAGGATTTTATTTCACTATCAACTATTGTGCGTTGAAAGACGCATGTACCTATGTAGTTTCTGTTACTAGGCTTTTAGAAAAGCGTGTAAATATATTATTTTACATTTTTTTTTGAAATGCTTATTTAGCATTTTTTGTCAAATTAAAAATGTGTTTTTAGCATTTTTTGTCAAATTTGAAAATGTGTGTTAAGAGTTTTTTGTCAATTTTAAAATGTATATTTAGATTTTTTTTTTAATTTTAAAATTCATATTCATAGCATTTCTTTAACCTGAAAAATAATACGCAACAATTTAGCATTTATAGACCTTCAAAAATGTTTATGTAGTATTTTTTTTTCAAATCGAAAAATGCGTATTTACCATTTTTTAAATTCAGAAATTGTGTATTTAGAATTTTCTTAAATTGAAAAATGCGCACTTACCATTTTTTTCATGTTGTATAATACGTGCTTAGCATTTTCTAAATTGAAAAATACGTATATAGCGTTTTTGTTAATGAAAATGCGTATTTATATCAAATCCGTGTCAATATACCTTTTTTTTATCTATGTGTGAAATACCATGAATAGTACATTTTTTGTTCTTGTAAATGAGGCATTAAAAATAATAAACTATAATATTTTGACTTTCAATTCTTTTCGTTAGAAAAGATAAAAGATGGGCGTCGATAACTCATCTATTCTTTGGCAACGGTAACGATTGCGTTCTCAAGTCTCTCCAGCTTCCAGCATCGACAGTCGACAGTAAAAAAATAGGTTGTCCTACAGGACATAATATATACAAACAAGAAATAAGGAAATCCCAAGAGTCAGTGTCGGTGTGACAATTTATGTAGCAGGCTAATTGCTAACATTATATAGTTTCCTACCATTAACCGTCCAAATCAAAAATGTCTGTACAGAGTGAAAACTCGTCGTTCACTCTCAGAAGAATATTACTCTTCATCCCCACAACAATCTACCTGCTACTAATCTCCCCAACAATTCGCTACTTCTTCCCAGAATTTGACAAGTTCTTATCCGGTTTTGGCCGCATCTGTGATATCCTCATCTACGGCATCTCCATCCCCGCCACGATCGCCTCCCTCCTATTCAAACTTCAAAAGAAACTATTCTGGACTGCCTACGACCTAACTATGGACAACTTACCCTGGTCAATAATACCCATTGTGATATTTGTATGGATGTATGGGATCCCATTCATGTTTCTTTTGAAATTAAATCCATTTACAAGAATTATTACTTACATGTTCTAGCCTATATAGCTAGTACAATAATTATTGTTAAAATATTTATTTAAGTACTATATTTATGCAGTATACATGAACATACAGAAAATAAAATTTATACAATTTTTCCACAAAAAAAACACGTTACGTTGAACGGAATTCAAATCAACGAGCAGTGTCTTTCTTCGGTATTGGTTTGGGTTAAATGTCTTTAACGGTATTGAAAAATTGACCAATTTGAATTTCCCGCCTAAACTGAAACTTCAAGTTTCTAGCACTGCATAAGCATAACACGTTTGCACCATTCAAACAGTAAGTATAATAATTATTACGAGTAGAATCTATTTTTTTTAAATGGACGCTATAGAAGCTTTTTCGATATTGTTCTACAACACCGATTTTTTTTTCGATAGTTATTCAAAAATGGGAGTTAATTACTAAAATTTCCATTTTATAAGTTCCAAATTTTAAAAGTTTCAATTGACATGTTTCGTGTCGTAGAGAATTCCAAAAGGCTGCTAAATTAAGTATCAGGGTCGGCTAATGCGGGTAGCGCAAACAGCCACCGCTGCTTGAATTTTCAAAAAACATGTAAATGGAACATTTTGAAGTTTTCAAAAATATGTGAAACAAATATTTTGACTTTTAAATAGCATGAAGATAAAACATTTTGTACATTTCAAAAACATGGAAATAAAACATTTTACACTTTTCTCAGAACATGTAAATAGATAATTTTGCACTTTTCTGAATCAAGTAAAAAGAACATTTTGGACTTTTCTAAAAACATGTAAATACAACATTTTAATTTACCAAAGAAACCTATCAATACATACTTAATCAAAGTGGTGGTCTAAAATCCTAAAAGCAATTCCTTCGTCCGGCCCTGTTAGGTACAAATGTAAATATAGGTCGGATTTAATCGGATACAAATTGAAATATTAACCAACAATGAGGACCGTAAAACTCCAAATAGAATTCGGGTCTCCAATAAAGGCCGGGCTTGAATAGAGGCCGAGGGTTTTCCCTTCCAATAAGTGATAATAATGTAATAATGCTATTATTTTCAGCTCAAACTTGACATTTTTAATAGAAGCCACCGGCTTCTGTTTGGAGCTTCACGGTACTTTGGATTCATTACTACAATAATTATTTTCGACGAAGCAAAGCCTCGAATTTCGGTTTCGTCCGTGTCGGTACGAGCTAAATTATTAGAAAGTGAAGGGGAAAAGTCTATGTTTGTGGGGATATTAAAGTTATTAGACTGCACCATCTCTGGCAAAAGTAGCGCTTCACAAACTTGGAAAGTATCGAGTTCTCGTTGAGCGTACATTTAAATTTTTCTGGTTATTTTTTACATGTATTTTTTTGGTGATATATTTACTGCTTTTGATATATTATCACTACTTTCCTACAATCCCTTTTTACAGTGGTAGCACACATAATTTTAGTAAACACAAGTGAAGTGAAATGACTAATTAACTAGTTGACTCTAGTACGTAGTGAAGTGACAGTCGAATATTTTAATTTACATTTATTTATTAACAGTCATCAAGTTCCAAGTTCACCATTATAAATACAGACATAGTCTTCGAGATTCGAGAAGTGGGTCTTTTACTTGGTTCATGGTTCTGTTGATAGTTGCAGCTAAAAATGTAAAAAACACAGCAGAGACAGATATATTATTGAAAATGGAAGCAGTCTCTAACGTGGATAAGATAACACAGGTAGGAATTTCGAAAGTTATTAATTGTACAACATGAAGCACTATTAAGTTGATAAGGAAAGGGAAGGCTATATAATATTTTATTTGAGCGTCATCGGCTGCTGTCGGTTGTTTGTGTGTAATAATTGTGGTCTGCTTTGAAGTATGTTCTTGTGTGTTAATATTCCAATTTACAATTTCCTCAGTCAGTCAGTGTCAGTAAATATAACTTTTATTTTTATTAACTGCCAGAGCAGAGAAGGTAAATAATTATTAGAGTTAAATAAATTATGCATCGGTATCGATATCGATATCGGTCGGTAGTCAGTTCAGTAGTGAGAGTTGAAAATGAAAATACCTATGCTAAAAAATCTATACGTAACACATATTGTCTTCTTGTTGTTAAGTCTCTCAATATTTAACTGTTATAATAATTATATATCAACATTTTACACGACATGCAACATACTTTGTGTAAATTTTTTTTCTTTTAGGGTTATAAGGCTAACTACTTTACTATCCACCAAACTATTTAAAGTAGCAAGTATATTAAATATCATTTTAATTTTTTTTCTAGTCCGCGTCGCACGTGTATAGCTCATAATATAGCTGTGTGCGTGAGTTTTTGTACCAGTACCAGAGAAGAGATAAAAACGTGGTTCATAAACTATGTCATCATTAATGATCAAGGTGATGATCAAAATTGTCAGGCACAGTCAGTCAGTCCCGTATAACAATAATAATATTATGATTTTTACATGTTTGTAATCCCATCACAAGTGTTTCAAATATCTGTACAATCACCTTCCTTCCTGATTGACATTCTTTACGGACGACCCCTCGTTCATGTCTAGGATAAATAAATTACAATAATTATTATAACAAGAGAGAGAACAGAAACAGAAAAACCATGCGACATTCTCTCACATTCAACATCGCACACTGAAACTGAACGAAACCCGTAGTAAAAAATCGTCAATCTTTCGTTAATGGTCAAGGTTTATTACATACTACGTTCAGCAACGTTATTTTTAGGGAAATTTTGGGTGGATTAAAAAAATAGGATTTAATTTCTATTAGTTGTTAGTCAATAATAGTACGAGAAAGAATGGATCGTGCTTAATTAATTAATTACGTCTCCATATAAGCAAACTTAGGACTTGAGGGGCAAGTTTTGAGTTTTTGAGAGACAGAATTTGACACGGCCCCTGTGGGTAGGCGAACTTAATAATATGTAAACAGCCCCTGAGGCATATTACAACTATACTGTGTCAACCAGAATCAGGCAGGAATATAATCAGCAGCATATTATTATTAACAGACTTTAAAGCAGTTAAGTAGACCTTGTGTGATTGTGATTATATAGGATTAAGATAAAATTAACTGATATACAACAAGTTCACTTACTGACTGCTAAACTACTAAGTAGATACTACTACTATTATTTCTAAATGAAAAGTGATCAAGTATTGCATTAAAAAATATAGAAACAAAACACTTACAGTTAATACCATCAACATATCAACCGTAATAATTGATACGATCATCACGGACGGATGACGGACGGAATATGGAATAATTAAATTATTATTAAGTGGAAATTGATCAAAACTCAAGAACCAAGTGTCAAGTGTGTGATTTGATTACTAACCTTCAAACTTGTAAGTTTCATGGATGGGCTTTGGGCCACACGCAATTTTGTCATTTTGTATAGACGTAGAAGTAAAAGTTTAATATTTTTATTATTGGTATCTTAAAAACTTTAAAGTATGTGTGTGTGGAGTATTAATTATGTATCACATCCAACGACCGATTTAATATTCAAATTAAAAGCAATTATACTACTTACCATACACCATAGTAGTACGTTAAGAAGATGTAAAAGCTGAATCAGCAAGTTAAAGTGATAACATTTAACATTTTTTGTGATTTTTTTTGATCAAATAGTTTTACTTTACTTCTTCATTCTGCTGACGGACCATTATAGTTGCTCATCGGGATCGAGTCGGAACAGTGACACAATTCCTCGGCATAGTACAAACTGTGAACTGACTAGTGAGACGTAAGTACCTACCTACATATTTGCTCATATCAAATAATAAAATATCAGCTACTATTTTTTTTAAATATTTCATTATTTAATCTTTATATATCTGAGCAATTTTCTTAAAATCATTTATTGTTTATGATTATGTTTCTGAATGCAGAATGTATCAGAATTAAATGTTATAATATGAATTATATAACCATGGTCATGCACCTATTTCGACTATTGCAGTATTATCGTGTTCTTATCACATACACATCCTGATCAAGTATGGAGTACAAATCCCGAGGAGAAAGAAGATCTTTCATTGAGAGTTAAAATATTTAAAAGAAAAAAAACATTCTGCAACAACATTCGACACTACTGCTAATCGAGAACTGACTCCCGAATGCTCATATTGAACAGAAACAGCAGTACGTTTAGATTTTCCACTTGCAACTTTTCTTCTATAAACTGTAAATTTAAAGACACGTTTAAAGTCTGGTGTGCAACACTGTGCACAGAATCAAATTAGTTAATAGATGTTTTTACAAGTACAAGTAGTAGAGTAGCTGTAGAAACGCAAACAAAACAAGAGTAGTAGTATATTTTAGATAGAGTTTCATTTGTTTTATTTTACTTGTAACTATTACTTGAATTAATTAGTGGGATTGTTTAATTAGCGAACAAAATATTACTGGCGTCAAATTGTAATAATTTTGCGCTACTTACTAGTTAGTATGTTACTCTAATAATTACTGTTACTTTTAATATAGATTGTGTTGCTCTAATTCTCTAATTTCAAAATTACATTGACTTGACTATTGAGCTACCACTACTACCACTACTACTACTTTTTTGTGTCAACTCAACAACGACAGCAGCAGCAACAACAACAAGACACAGCTGCTAATTCTTTCACATCAAGTGTTTTTTTTTCTTTTAAAACCAATATACGGTATACAATTTAGTAATTAGTACTAAAAACGAAGCTCAGTATAAGCAGTTCTAATGCATTGTTGATGGTTAATTCTCGTCGTGATGAATCTAATAATTAATTGACTAAAAACACATCATTAATTGATTCCGTTAATGAGCAACTATAATTGATTCCGCATCCAAGTGTTTTCTTTGACTCGTCATGATAGCTCATCGAGGAAGCAGTACAAACAATCCAAATAAGTCATCAGGTTCGACTTCTTCAAATAATAATAACAATGCAACTCCTACGGATGTGGCCGGGATCCGTGACAGAGAAAGGCAGAGATGTCGACTGAGGCAGCGGCAGGAGAGGGCACAGATGCTCTACAGATATAATCGTGATAAAGAAATCCTCCGAGCAAGAGGAAGTCAAGACCTTTTCTATGCACCGGTTAAAGTGGATCCTCGTGCAAAAGAAAAGGATGAAACTACCATTGAAATTCGGAATCGACTCGGCAATTTTGAGAGAGTGCGGCAGTTTGTAGCAAATTCGGATGCTGCACGTCGTCTCATTGGAGTACAAATTGAGGGAAAAAACCCAGAGTCGAGCAATAATAAGGGAGCAGTTGTCCCCGCGTCACTTCCGGTCTCGGCACCGGTACCGGTGCCGGTTCCGGTCCCAATGCCAGTTTCAGTGCCAGTACCAGTTCCAGTGCCAGTTCCAGTGCCAGTACCTATGCGAGTCCCAGTTTCCGCACCACCACCAGTTCAAAAACTTTCAAGAATCAAGGAGTTCAAGCCGTTTAAAGACAAGGATGTAACACCTCCTCCACCTACTACACCGAAGAATCCGACTCCGCTATCCTTCTTGTCACCAATCTTCAACGAACTGCCGGAACCATCCGGAACCGACACGGACAGTGAAACTGCCTCTGTCACATCCCCGGTTTTACCCAGAATGCCAAACAAACACTCTAAAAAAGAACCGCAGAAGCGTCGGGTTCGAAATTACTCATCAGACCATCATCACTCAGAGCCATCATCATACTTGCCATACGACCATTCAGTCAACGACTCTACAGTAAACGCAACCAAAAATGTCAACTACAATAGCAGCGATTTGAATGAAAATCATCATCATCCTCATCATCATCATCATCATCATCATCACAATGACAATTCCCGCATTTCTAGAAAACAGTCACATTCACCAGCACCGCTGCTGCCTCTCCTGCCAAAAGTAGAACCATTTGAGTCAGATCTAGTAATAAAAACTCCAAATAGTAGTAGTAGTAGCTATCACACTCATGAGCCGGATCCGGATCCGGAGCCCGAGCCTGAGCCTGAACACGAACCCGAACCCGAACCTGAACCTGAACCGGAACCGGAACTGAACGGCATGTTGACTGAAATGATGAACGTGGCCGTCCCCCTCACCACAATTCAAACATCCCTTTTTAAAGAAAAAGAGACTCACAGTCACAGTAGAACTCGAAGCCGAAGTCGAACTCATCCGGATGCCATAGTCAAAGTGAAGCATCACAAACAGTACAAAACGAATAGTTTCCAACAGAGGTTATCCAAGAATGAGAATAAAATGAAGGAGAAGATCATCAAGTCCATCTGTGAGGAGATGTCCAAGATCCCATCTCCCATCCGGAGGATGGACACGAGCAGCAGCGACGACAGTGAGAGTGAGGACGACACCGAGAACGAATGCAGCTGTCACGAGAACGAGAACGAAAATGACCACGAAATCACAGTCATCGACTGTAACATCAAAGACAATATCGAGAATATAATGAACACGGAGAGCCACATTGTTGGGCCTCAAGATATGAAAAGATCTCACAGTCACAGCCATAGTGCTTTCAAAATCCCTAAAATTGCATCGCCCACAGTCAGCACGACGGGGAGCACAATCGAGGACTTGGAGAAGGGCAAGAAACGCCTCCCCATCAACACCACTATCACCATCACCAACAACGTCATTAAAAGGGAACCATCCCCCATCCTCATCCCCCCAATCCCCATCCCCGAACCCCCTGATGACGACAAAGTGAACGGAGCTCAGCAGGATACAAATAAAAATGTGACAATTCGTAAACTATTCGGTTTGAATAATAGAAAGAAAGGGAAGGTAGATCCTCCTAATCCAAATCCGAGTCCGAGTGCGAGTGTTGAAAGAACTACTGGTAAAAATAAAACAGTGAGCATTTCCCAACAGCACATCCCAAGTTCCACAGAGAACATTACTAAACTAAATGTTGGGAAAGGTCAAAAACCTGTGAGGTCCACCCTGGGTAAAGGAGGTAAAAACAAAATTCATCACGATCACCACACCAAAAATCCAACAGCAGTTGTAATAAAACTGGAGCAGCGTAGTTGTGAAACTGAGGAAAATCAGCATCAATTGTTAGGATCTGGAGGACCATCCCCCTCAACGTTGCCGCACTTGGCCTTGACCCCGAAATCAATATCCAATATGCAAGGATCCTCCTCCACATCTTTAATTTGTAGAATCCCACTCTGTAAATTACCTAGGAGTAGACATAAATCTTAACCTATCTATGCACTAGACTACTCTAATTTATTACTGACTGGAGAGTTTATATAAAAGTCCAAATATATAACGCACGCATGTCGAGAGCTGACTGCTCAATTTCCAATAATAATTTCAATATTGACTAATAGTAAATAATTATTATTAAATTTAATCATCAATAATCAATGAAAATCATTAATAATGCTGAATGCCGAAGAAAACTTAATAATTTTTTTGTGTTAATTTAATACAATCGTTGGTCGTTGATCGTTGTTGATCCTTATACTTGACTTACAATAATAATTAATTAGTTGATACAAAATATATAGTGATGTTCCGTTTAGTCTTGTTAAGGATATGAACTAATTTATTTAAGTAATTGTTTTTATTACTGATAATAATAAATTATTAAGTCATTTTTTGAGAAATTTAGTACTGTACTGATAATTATATTATTATTATTACAAAACAAAAGTGTACAAATAAAATGTATGACTGCTAATAAGAATTATGAATTATGTCACGGAGTTGTGCGTGCGAGTCTTGTATATTGAGATATATTTAATAGAAAAGTAATTAATATATCTAGAAGGTAAAAATTTGTAATTTTCAATTTTTCACTCTTGTTGATCAGTTGTTGATCTTGTTCTCGGTCTCGTTCTCGATCAACTACTGTTTTGTTGACTGACTTAAACTTTTTTGTAGTAGTTCTCTATTTAGTTTATTTTATGATCGAAATGTGACCAATAGCCTAGCAGCATTTCTGAGAATAAAATGAATGAAATTCGGTGTGGATTGTCGTTCGAGCGTGTGAAACAAGCCTACTTTCATCCCTACCTTTTGTATTGAGCGAACTCGCTTGAGATTCATCAAATTTTCTCCTGTTTGCCAGCGCATTATAAGATTCTGATTCACTTTAAAGAGCAGTCCCGTCTTGATTGCCTCCATCTGCATCGGAATCCCAACAGCTTGCCCGTACAGAATGACATACACGGTGATTCCATTGAGGGATGTGGCACAGCTGATAAAACCCGCAAGTGTGCTCGTCGTCAAGTAGGTGACACAGTAGGCCAGGTTCACGATCACAATTGAGAGTATTACAGATTTTATAGTACAGATGATGATGGCATTGCTCTGGTTGAAGAACATTATGGACAGGACAAGGTTTTGACAGAGGTTGATGATCTCTGAGCAGTGCTGAGCATTTTCATAGTGGTAGCGACTTGACTTTAACTTTAACTTTAGGATTCGGCCTCGAATATTGTCAACGATGTAATTTGTCTTCATAAAATAAAGTGTTTGGAGGACGAGGGCAAAAACGACGGATGACATCCAAAAAAATATTATGAAAACTTCGAATACTTGGAGACATGCAAATGTAATCCAATTTCGAAATGTTGGTAGGTGTTGGGGGAGAGAGGAAAATAGAAGCATTTTCATGTTTGGGTTGAATATTGCATAAATGACGATGTACGTGGCTGTGGAGAAGGCTGCGATGGGGACGTACAAAGTTATTAATTCCAATAGTGAGTATTCGCGAAGGTGTCTTGGATTTTCTGCTTTTTTCAAAAACGCAATTAGTTAAAATTTTTGGTTAATTAATAATAGGTTATAGTTGATAGTTAAAAATACAATGAAAATATTATTATTACCTACCCATAAAAAATTTTCGAATTCCTCTCCAACCTTCGTTCCGAAACAGCTGGTTAAAGATAGTCACAGTAGTGTCTGGCCAGATGATAAAAAGATAAGTATGTGAGAGTAAGCCGAGTATCCCTGCAAAACTCAGAGTAACATGAAATGGAAAATCATGAAGTACAAAAGATTCTTTGGAGACGATTGACTGAATTAATCGACAATTTTGGTAAGTTACGACCCCCCATGTCAATCCAAAGTACAGGAAGGACAACATTTTCCTCCAAATTGATATTTGATTTGTTATTTTCCCGGATTTTAAATCAAGGCTTATTGCTAGAGTATTTAATTTGGATAGGAAGTAAAATAGTATGAAAATTGACTGACATTCTTTTTTAGTTAACATTTTGATTTTATTTGAAAGCAATACGAAATTAGTTAGTGCAGTTTTAAAGTAGCTTATAAAGAAGAGGACTGATGTCAATGTCTTGCAATATGTAGCTCTTGAAAATAAAACTACATATTGGTGCCAGTTTTCTGTCACCTATAACTACTTGTCGTTTCCAGCTCATTTTAATAGGTACCGGGTAACAAAAGGTATGACATAATGACATGCATGGTATAGAGATAAATATTGCATCAAACTATTTTTGTTTTTCTATAATTTTTTAATAATACACTTACACTTCACACTTTTATTTCGTAAACTCACACTCAACTGACTTGGCCAATCGACAATATCAAATCGCAAAAAATATTACATATTGCATTCTTAAGATTAATAAGTAGACACACATGTAATACACATATTATACTAATCAGAACTTTTCATCTTACGTAATTAATTATGTACCAGTGCACTGTGTATGTATAGTTTGTTTCGTATAATTTATTTTTTATGGTCTTTAAAAAAAACCATGGAGCTATACCGCCTTAGGCCCTTAGGCTAGGCATTCCACCCGGTCCGGGACCGGGACCCACGGGGAGTGGGTTAATTTACGGCGACGGTTCCCCGTTTACTCATCATGGCACTCACCATCCCACTCGTCTTTCCACCTCCTACACCCCCCTCATTAATACCGGAAAAGGACATGTTGAACCGAGCTGCAGCAAATTTTTGTCTTGCCCTCTGTAGTCCTTCCATCACTGCTTTTTGATTTAACGCCTTCATCTCACCAGCCATGTCCGCCTCCCCTTCGTCGATGACACTATTTAATTGAGGATGAACTTTGAGCGCATTCTCGAGCATGTAATCCTTGATGGACTCATGATGAGCTCGCCGGGCTTTGGAGCCGTTTTGCACGTACAGGATGCTCATGGTGATGGCACAGAAGATGAGGAAGATGCTGAAGAACATGTAAGCCCCGATCACCATCTCAGAGTTCTTTTTCAGCTCGTCATAGCAGCCCTGTTTTTAAATTGTTTTTTAAATATTTTAAATTTTAGCGCTAAACTATATGTACAAATAGGGCAATTAGTGGCCGTATAATATTTCGAAAACTTACTTGAAGAAGAATTGGTTTGAGCTTATCTACATTTTTAGTGGGCGGAAGTTTAAGTGAAGGATCTCGGGGATCCTTCCAATTCCAAGCTCCGGGTTGAACTTTATCCCCGTAAATCTCAAATGCGATGGCGTCCAATTTCACGTCATCGATCTTCCCGTTGCTTCTCCTCGGGAGAGCAAAGGGGAGACTGAGTTTGGCCATTTCAGTTTTGTCAAAGAGATTCTCCATTGTGTGGCCGCCCTCGGGATCCGTGGTGAAAGGGGGACAGCGGTCACTGAGACCTTCAACAAGGTCGAAGCAGCAGGTGAAGGGGACGTCTTGGTGCGTCTCATTTGTGAGGATGAAAGCGCGGTAGTCTTTGTACCCGAATACTCCACAGCAGCTCTAGTCCACAAAAAATATTATTGTGGGCAAATCAAAATGCTTAGTCAAGCTTCAAGCTATAGCCATATAATATCGTCTATGAAGATCCAAAATGACCCATATCCAATTTAAACTAGAATCAAAGCGAGCTAGGTATGTAGTAGTAGTATGTCATAAAAACAAAATGAGAAACATGCGTAAAATGTTGATTAGGAGTTTTTGAAACGTGCAAAATGTTCTATTTGCATGGTTTTGAAAAGTGTAAACTGTTAATTCTATTTTCATGTTGTTGGAAAGTGCAAAATATTACTGCGACGAGTTGTTTCAAAGGTGCAAAATGTTCTATTTACTTGTTGTTTAAACATTGCAATTTTTCTATTAAATTATTTCCGGAATTTTTTAAGGAAATGTTTTATTTACATGTTTTTTTTTTAAATTGAAAAAAAAAATCCATTTATAAGTTTTTGAAAAGTGCAAAATGTTCAATTTACACGTTTTTGAAAGTTGCAAAGTTTTACTTTTACATGTTCTCGAAAAGGTGGAAAATGTTCTAATTCCATGTGTTTAAAGTGTAATAAAATATGTTGTATTTACATATTTTTAAAAATTGCAAAATGTTCTATTTTGGTCGTTTTTTTTTAAAATTCGCGTATTCTAAAAGCATGTGAAGAAAAAAAGCTGTTCACAAATGTTGACGTCAAACCAGCTACGAACCCCCCCCCCCCCCCTTGGCTCCTTGGTCATCAATTTGGTCAACATTTTTACTAAAATCGTCTGACCCCCCCCCCCCCCCTAAGTGTTGACGTAATTTGTACATGGCCCCCAACAAGAAAGAAAAAAAGTGCCAAAAATTAAAAACCATGACGTGCTTTGGCTTTTTTGGGCCTTATACTTATTAGACGACTTCTAGATTTTGCCAAGTAAAGTCTTTGCTACACGATAGGGCATTTTCGAATATTATAAGTATAATATATGTGAATGCCAATAAGAAAATTAATTTGTATTTCGTACGTAGTGTGCCTGACTGAGTTGAAGGAATCTCGGTATTTGTTTCTTCAGTTTCCACTCATCGATGATCATTTGAAGAACATCGCCTTCGTCCAAATTCGCCCCGCCTTCTTGACTCCGAATTAGAATAATCATGAAGGTGCACAAACCTATGGTCCCAACTATCGTCGGAATGATGTACTATGAATACATTTGTAAATTTAGTGTGGAATTTGCGAATTTGCAGAAATAACTGTCAATTTCAAGATTTAAATGTTCAAAATGAAGTAATTGCATAGTAAATTAAATTACCCAGATGGCACAGCAAATGTGAGTGATATCACATTTAATGCAGCAACAGCCCAAGAAGGCCATCACAATGATTGTCATGCAAGCAGCCATCATCATGATCCCGAGGGGATCTCTGTTATTCAGATAAGTGTAACGCGTCTCCATATGCACCACTCCGAATAAAAACGATAGGGTGACCATCTGGTATTTCAGGTTTAAGTCATGTAATGATTATTAAATTAAATACTTCAGAGCTGAATACTACCATTTTTAATAGTGAAAGAACAATATTATTATGTTCCATACGGGTAAGAACTAAAACACGAATCAATTATTAAATAATTAGTTAATTATTTAATAACTAACTAATAATTAAAAATTCATATTTAATTAGAACAGATTAAACTTACCCAGACCAACCAGAAGACGGAGCAGGAAGCTTTGAAGATGCCCATTATTTTCAATTTTCTTTGGATTTTAGACTATTTGGTTTTTGATGGATAGCACCTGTAGCAAATAACATGTAGATTTAGGTCGACGTAAGTTTTAGGCAACTTAAGTATACGCGAATACAATACCTTATATTCTTGTTTAAAAATATGTTATTGTTAAACATCTGTGAAAGGATAAAGGAAAGTCAAGTTTTAAAATTATTTGCAAATCCAAATCCAACATCCAACTTACGCAATTATTTCATTCTCTTGAATTGTGGCAAGGTGGCAACTGGGGTAAAGTGAAGATTTATAACCTAAATCTGCCTATCAGTAAAAGACTCCTGCATCCGGG
Source organism: Dicyrtomina minuta (assembly GCA_949802685.1). Lineage (NCBI taxonomy): Eukaryota > Metazoa > Arthropoda > Collembola > Symphypleona > Dicyrtomidae > Dicyrtomina > Dicyrtomina minuta. Next base: position 20,634,909 of record OX461808.1, on the reverse strand, counting down.
ATCCGCATGGGATCGTCCACAAATGACGTCATTAGTAGGGTCAATGGGTCTACTTGAAAACTGATGACATCACTCAAATAATGTTAAAGATAGTATAATCTACCTACGCAATGGTTAAGTTGATAAAAGGGGTCTTATACATGGATATTTTTCGGTGATGTTATTTTTGGACGACCCATTTAATATTGTAAAGATCGGCCAATCTTTTACTTTTTGTATAAAAGAGAAACTTTTATCGTTTTTAACTTTTTTAAAGAATTTTTAAATAAATTTTATTTTTTATAATATCTAATGGAGTATTAGCGATGCGGATGATATTATAGCAGATGCTAAATTGTTGTCTACAGCAACTACAACTATAGGTATATAAGTACACGTTAGTGACATTAGTCGTCAAACCGGTCAAACTAATTTGATACTGCAGTTTCTAGTCGGTGTACCATACAGGTCATGATAATGCAGTGATGCTGATGAGGTAGAAGTGGTATATATATTGAATAAATTATAGAAAACTAAATGAAAATAATTGTTTTGTAAGTAATTCTTTTTCTTTTAGTTTTTTCCAGTATCAATCAATGTTATTTATTATTTGGATTATGCTTTATTTTGAATTTGGATGACCGTTACGACATGTCATAAAAATACTAAAAATAGGAATTCGGACTTTTATTAAAATGCTTCTTTTAAACTGCGGATTTAAAATAGTATATTGTAAGCACAAACTACAAAGGTTGTATGTTCCTAGTATAAGTATAAATTACCGTATAATACTAAATGTAAATTAATGCTCTAAGATAAAAATGCAATGTTTTATAAGTTCCCACACATCTCATCACATCAATCTAAAAGACGTCAGGGTCGTTTATCAAAAAGTAAAAAAGATGCGATCCGCAGATTTCTATTAAAACTTACAACTACTTATATTATAGGCATAGGTGCAAGCGTGGATTAAAATTAAAATTAAACACCTATTAAATTAAGCACATACTTTTTATACTACTTTTACAGAGGTCCATTTGAAAATACGTACAAATTTTTCGCTATAAATCTACCTACTGGATATCGATATCCCTTTACCACTATATCATATATGCTAAAAACTAGAATACAAAATTGAAAATTCTATACTAAATAACCTATATAGGTACCTAGATACAGATATGCCGTACATGATAATCAGCTAATTTTTTAATGAAACGCATTCAGCAAAAAGTACACGTGAAGCGTTGCGCTTCGTTTCAAGCGAAGATTATTACTACATAATAAAATTACAATAAACTTTTTTTGCGTGGGGATTAGAAATCATACTCATCTTCATCTATCGTTTGCTTCGTGACTTGTCTTCTGGTTCTGAAACACACCACAAAAAACGGACACATTTTTAAAATTTCAAACTGACAAATATAAAGGTATAGGTACCTACTCTGCTTAAGAATGCTTTCAGGGTTTACTTTAGTTTATAGTAGATTACTTTAATGGGGTTGATGCCACAGGTGTGATTGCAATCCCGTTAATTCTTCCAGCTAGATTGGCCATACGAACTTGATCATCACCTCCAGATACTCCCTTTAATAATGACGCAAATAAAGAAGGCTGAGCGAAATCAGAAGTTCCGCTAGCACCAGCACCAGCCGCTTCACCTTCCCCATAGTTACTACTCCCGGCACCGGCACCGGTACCTACCATGTTTAATGAACCCATGATTTGATGCTCTGGGTTGTTATTTTCCCTACAAATATATATCATTTAAATATATTGAAACAATTAATTGAAACTATAATACACCATGTAATTCAAATTTAAAAGATTGTTTTGTAAAAATTATAATTGATACTTCAAAACTGACTTACACATCATTATGTTCCAGCTCCCATTCCCTTAAGTACATTGACTCGTCCCAACAGGCAGTTTTGTAATTTGCACTAAAATCCATCAATGGCATTTGGTTATTCTGATTGTAAGGAGCCTCAACTGCGGGTTGCCTTCTTGCTTCTCCGTAGTTACTACTGTGACCTCCAACTCCAACTCCTTCAAAATTACGGGAAACTTGATTTACATTTTCTTTGTTAGGGTTGAGTGTGCGTGCCTGCTTCTGGAAGTCCATTTCATAAATTTCATTTTGGGGGTCGTCGCCGTCATCGTCGTAGTCGTCCGAACCTGAGTCCGAATCCGAAGAGGTGAGTGTAATTGTTTCGAATTCGAAGCCAGTAGTAAAATTAACATTATTGGCATCAGCTGGACTTGTGGGTGAGATATTGTGATCCTCAGGAGTGCTGTGAGAGTCAACAGATTCCATGTTATTATCAAGCCATCTCTGAACACGCTGATTACTTCTAACAGTATTCGGTGTAATGGCACTACTGGCACTGGCTCCAGCTCCGGTTCCGGTTCCAGTTTCAGAGTTCAAGCGAGTTTTCCGACTGCTTCGTAATTCCATTCCACTTCCACCGGTCGTGTTGGCACTGGTTACTGTCGAGGTTTTAAATTTGCGACTTGCTGGAGTTGTAGTAGTTGAGACCCGAGATCCAGTAGTGATTGTTGTTGGTGTTTCGGCTGAAGGTTTTGATTTAGTCTTGGTCGACATTGCCATCGGTCGAGTCGGTGTCGGGGTGGTATGGGTCTTCCCATTTTCCGCCATTAGGTTTCGGTTCAATCTAAAGGATCCCGTGAGACCTTGACCAGTCATTCGGATGATTCTGCCTTCTTCAAGAGCTATGAGAAAAGCCTTTCCAAAAAATTTGTTAAATGCGCTTTGATTAGTCACGACATTGTATTTGGTGATCATCCAGCCTTTGATGGCTTGGATGGAGTGCATCGGGGAACCCTTTTCAATGTCTAAACTCTCCATGGACTTGACAATCATTTCTTTGTAGGATAACTTGACCGGTGTCGATGACTGTTTTCCATTCTGATTTCGTTTTCGACTACGACTCTGCTGTGTTTGTGGGGTACTTCCAGCAGCACCAGCTCCCTTATATTTCTTTTTGTCACTGCGAAACCCAGGGAAAAATACGAGACTTCCGGAATCAGAGTCAGGGGTTTTGGGATGTGGTGAACGGAAACGAGAGTGAGACTGGTTTTTAAAACCAAAGTTAGTATCACTTTCACTTTTTGTTGCGGTGCGTCTCGGGGTTTTTGAATGGGAATTCGAAGTCGGATTCGGGCGGAGGCCAAGACTGGTAATAAAGCTGAACTGCTCCATTTTTTGCCTTAAATCTAATGGCGAACTTTACTATTTAGTCTTTAAGATATTTTTAATTACTTTTATTTAAAAGTTCAGGACCGTAGGTCGGTAGTCGGTAATAATTAGTGCTATCAGAACTGCACTACTACAAAGGTACCCGAATTCGAAGTTATGAAATTTTACTATATTGAAGAACAGGGAAAAGAATTATTACAACTTTTGCTGTTAACGCATTCTGACTGAAGTTTGACTCACACAAAGAAGTAATTGTAACAGTAAAATAAGAAACGGCGATCAACTATCCCTCCAAATTGGAGGCTTCAATTATGGAAAAGCTGATGGTAGCCTTATAGCAATATGGCTGACCTACTTAATTTAAACTTTACTGATATTAAAACTGGTGTAGAAATGGTAAATTTTAGTAATTTCCACATCGAGACCCTAGGTAAGGCAATGTTGTGCAACCATGAGCCAGAAGTGCATTATTTGCATATTGAAATAATCAGATTAGCTTTTCTACTTACGATTAGATTTTTACAATTCAAATTTTTGTACCTAATCACGGTTGGCCATCGTCATGAGGAATGATTAAAAATGAATACTATGCAAAAACAAATCGGAAAATGAAAGATTCGTAAAAATAATCAGCCTATATATTGCAATGCAAGCGAGTGCTGGTGTTATATAATTAGTAGTTACAATTTAGAAATGCCTGTAATTTATTACCAATAAAGATCCTATACTAAGTATAACACTACAAGGATAAACAACAATAGGTAATTCATATTGAACGTTCGATTTAAAAATATGTAACGAATTGTATTTACATGCATGTGCATATACTATACATACCTATGCAGCACATGTAAATGTAAAGTAATAAGGATTCATCTATTATAATTAGGTACGTATTACAGTATTATTCGTTTATAAACATTCCAAATAGTTAATTTAATGAAAAAATGTAGGAAAGTATTACATACATATTTTTCCAAACATTAGATGCTGGAAGCATTATATAGTATCCCACGTCGAGTCGTTAAAGCAATAGCAACCTTCACCTCCACTCACAACTCAAAACACAAAACTCCGCACCTACACCTGGATACCTCTTTATTTGCCAGCAGCAGGCACTTCTTTACTCTTCAAACTGACCAATGCTTTTAAATTGGGATACATCTCCTTGAGTGTCTCACCAGAAACTTGACTTTTGCTTTTAATGAATTGAACCACAGCCTCCTGATACTGCCGAAGTTGATCCGCCTGTTCCTTTGTGAGGCGGGCTGTGAGGAAATTGATGATTTGTGGAACAAACTTTCCACTGGCTTGAAGGAGGGAGCCCGTCGTCAACGAGAATAGAATGAGGGTTGCGAGGTGTAAATAGAGGGCTGGCTCCGTCTCTTCCGCCGACTCCATTTCTTGTATTAGTGCCTCTCGGGCTTCAATTAGAAGGAGGGAAGGTGGGGATTTCATCGTTGCATTTTTCTTTGGTGGTAAAATCGTGTGATATGACTCGAGAAAAGCTTCGACTGTCGCGGATTTCCCAAGGGAAAGTAGAGCTTCTTTTACTGGACCGGAGGGGAGGTCTGCTGCCTGTAGGAATAAAACATTATTAGATATTATTAAACTGTGGACTTAATTAATTACTACAGTCTACAAAGTACAAAGTATTTTTTTTAAAATCAATGACTGAATGCTAAATAGCTACAATATTACAATCATAGCCATAGTTATCGTTGTCATTTAAATAATACTTACTTGTGCATTTTCGTCAAAGCCAGCTTCCAGAAGTGCAAAGGCAGTTGCATTCCCCACGATATCTTGACCAAAAGTACGAAGCAAATGTTTTTCTAGCTGTGATTTTATATCTGCATCAAAAAGTGAAAGACCGTCGGTATAAAATTGAAATAGTGCCATCATATTTAACAATTTTTGATGAACTTCTTCCCGACTTCTACGTCCACATTTGTCTGCCATGAAGCGGTCAAATTCTTCTTTTAAGACTACCTGATAGTCCTCCGTCAAAAACCTAAAAAAATAAAATGTATAGATAATCTGTCGGAGTCGGAAATCTGGATTTTCGTGTGGACGTCATATTATGTACATGGCCCCTTACTTAACAGCTATTCTCCAAAAACTTTTAAAGTACCTACATCTCAATTTTAGCTTAGTGGCTTATTCCAATTTTTAATAAGTAGCCCTTTTTGATGTAAGTAATACATGAAAAATGTGTGAAAAATGAAATCTGACTACACTTAATACAAATAATAAAAATTTTAAGTACTTATATATAAAATTAAATACCTAATTAAATAGGTGGCAAGACTTTCGATTAATTCGTCTGAAGCTTCGTTTAATCCTTCAGCATTTTTCAATTGCTTACGAATCTCTGAAAGTGCTAGAAAAGGCATTACTTTTGAGTCCTTTCCCTTGGCTCCTCCACCACCACCACCAATATCACCTCCACTGGTATTCTTCGAGGGCTTTACTGGTTTTTCATCTTCAGAATCCGACTCAAATCCGTCTTTTTTCCCTGCCATGTATTTCTGGTACAAAAATTCACAAAATTAGTAACTAACAACTATACTTACAGTGCACAATTTCTAAAATCGCCAAAGGCAATCAACGCACATAATGCGCTTCACCAAGAAAAAGAATAAAATTATTATAATTTATGATACAATGGTAAATAAGCTACCTTCTTTGTAGATTTCGTTTTTGTTTCCCGTCCCTGGGTGCCACCACCGCCTTTACCACCTGTAGCTTTTTTCCGCCGGTCTTCTTTCTACAAAATATGCCACATTTAAATTAATGACATAATTCAAATTTAAACATATGAGTTATGAAAAAACTAAATACAGATATCGTCTGTGAAGAATCAAAATGACCCATATCCAATTTAAGCTAGAATCAAAACGAGCTATGTCATAAAAACAAAATGAGAAACATCCATAAAATGTTAATTAGGAGTTTTTGAAAAACGTAAAATGTTCGATTTACATTTTTTTCAACAATGTACATTGCCCTATTTACATATTTTTGAAAAGGTGGAAAATTTTCTAATTCCATGTTTCTGAAAAGTGCAAAATGTTCTAATTCCATGTTTTTGAAAAGTGTAAAATTTTCTAATTTCATGTTTTTGAAAAGTGCAAACTGTTCTAATTCTCAAGACATACTTGAATATTTTGGTAGAAAGTTGATATTGCTTTTAGCTACTATGGATATGGGTCATTTGGTTCTTCACAGACGATATATATGTATGCACTGGTTAAAATACTACTGCTTAAGAATTATAGTTAGATTTCAATGGATACCAACTTTTATTATAAAATACCTTTCAGAAAGATTATTGAAAAAGTATTTACCTTTGAGCCCCGACTTCCATCTCCTTCAGCATTCATCTCGGATATCCTCATTTTTTTCTCCGCGGCCCGAGCTTCATTCACAAGTTGAATGTACTGCCCTGATTGAATATCTTTTGCAGCTCTTTCCCCCATTAAAGTTTTGAACGAGTTCCTTAAATTCAGCACCATTTTACGATTAACTATGACAGACTCGAAAATCATAGTGTCATTCTCAGAGGGACAAATTAAGTTTAGAAGAATCTTGGTGTCCTCATCAGAAATACTGAGCGGAAGAACGGACAAGACGTCCACCCATCCACTCGTCTCCAAACTGTCTTCGATAGTCTCCTTAGCTTGCTTATAAATTAATTCACCCAAACAATAAGACTTGAGAAAAACAGAGCCGGGATAATGTTTCCCTATGAAAGCCCGAGGATCAGAAATTCCTAAACGAGCAGCAGCATCCAGATCCACGTACCCATTTCCATTCATAAATCCTTCAATCCACTGTGACTGAGCACGACTATAGGATGATGGAATGTAGTAAGAGGAGCGATTTCCACTTCCTGTAATCACTCCGTCGATTCGCTTCGATTTGATTAACTTCGCCACAATTGCTGTAGAAGAAATTAAAATTTGCGTTTGACTGTGGTTGTCAATATTTTGTGTTTTTAGGTATTTTCAAAATTTTTAGGTAGGTATGGTTAAAGGCCCTTACCGAAGAAAAGTCTCTCTGGAATCTGCCCATGGAATTTGTTCAAAATATTTCCAAACGGTGTTGGTTTAGTTATTGCGGATAAAATCCCACGAATTTTACAAGTATTTCTTCGTACAAAAGTTTCAGTGTAAATCACTGAGCTGTCCTGCTCGTCCTGTGTCCCGAAAATAATGCGCCCCAGTCGTCTTTCAACATTTTGCTGGAGAAAGTCCCCAGGTAGGTCGGATGTTTTTGAGAGCTCCGAAATGCTAATTGATCCCTCCTGTTTTAACTTCTCATTCAACTCCTCCACGAGCAAGTCCAAATATGAATTTGTAATCAATTGACTCAGAATCAATGATATATGTTTGTCTCCACGAACGATGTCATGTGCTCGAGCTTCAATGACTGAGAGGGATACGTTTAGCAGCTGCGTCAGTTCGGTGAGACTCAATCGCCCTGGAAGAGAAATAATATACACATAATTTTAACGTCAATATGTCATACATTTGAAATGTACGTTACTATGGTAATTATTCGTTATATAGCTTTAGTCAATAGTACCTCCATGAACATAAAGTTCATCTTGAATTTCCCTATTTAGTTGTTGAGGGGTCACGTACTCCTTCCCATCATTCGTGAAAACGACATCCAAAAATTTGAGTTCGATGAGCTTTGTCACAATTTCAACACAGTTTCTCTCTGTCAACCTGTGTATGTGTTATACAATAATTGAATGTGTCCTTGTTACACACATTTCAAACTAAATATGTACGCATTACATTTAATACATAGGCACTAACTTTCTTTGCAGCTATTATTGTGCCTTTGATCATTAATTAATCATGAAATTAAAAATGTTTGCCTTACCTTTGGTTCGCTGAAGTTAGTTGAGCCCGTTGGAAATCTGCCGCAAGTCGCTTAACTTCTTCCCAGTCGGCCGACGACATTCTTGCTGGAAAAACAAACTTGAATCTGGATGGGTTAATAAATTTGGTAAAAACCCTAGTATGTTTATGAATTTATGAAATTAAGTATTTCGTTTTTGAAAGTGACAGAACACAGACATAGCGCAAACAAACAGATGTTTCTGATTTTCCGGATGAATTCTACTTTTTTCTCGAACCGCCTTTCCTTGTGTCGGTATGTACGTGTGTGGAAAATCCAACCTAGAAACTAAATCATGTGATCAACACAAAAAAGGTGCAAAACTTAAACTTTAACTTTCATACAGCACACAATACATTAAAATACACCCCATCACCCATTCCAGTTTAATTCCATTGAATGTTCAAGGACTTTGACATTATTATTTAAGTCACAAGAAAATATTGACCTTTGAACTCTAAATGAACATCAAGTAAAGTCACAAGTTTAATTATTTGAGTATTTAGGTGTGGGTTGCTGTGTGCAGTGTGGAACTAATTTATTTTGAAAACATTAGGTGGAGATTTCATGTTGTGTGTGCAACAGTTTTTTGTTCATTATTCGCTTGATACTGAAATTGATTCAAAACAAAGAAACACAATTTTCGGAAATTTTATACACCATTAAAATTTCACATGACTGCAGAAATCAAAATACCTAGTTATAATAGCCAAGTACACTTTACGTTGTTACGATAATGTACCAATGTACTTAAGTATGTAGCTACCAATAAGTGAATAAAGTTCGAACTTTTATTCCTTTAAAAGTACCAGCTAAATTCTAAATAAATACATTGTTTGACATTTCTGGTCTAATTTTTATATTTGTCGACTGTCAGTCATTGGCAGAAAAGTCAAGTGGTCATTTGGGTCAGTCTGTTGTGCCTGTGCAAATCCTTCCGGTCAGCGAAAAAAAAAGTTTTTTTTGGCTATCACAACATAAATGCATTTGCAATTAAGTAACCACGATCTCATTAGCCAATATTTTATCATCGGTTCACCACATATTCACACGAATCACGAACGAGAGCTACACACGAACAAACGAAACAACGATCAACGATAGGAATCGTCAATCGTCATCGTGTTTACTTTATTGCATAACCAAGAACCAAACCAACACTGGCTGAACACCATTTAAAATTTGTCGTGCCGCATACACAATACCAAAACATACTACTAACTAAATTAAATTTGCTGGATGTTGGATATAAAATTAAAGTATTACAGTTGACAGTATAACTTCATTTGGTGTAAGTCTATGAGGCTCAAATAAAAGTTATTTTTAATCGAAATCAAAGGTATGTACCTAATAGTATAGTGTTCTGCTTCAGGAGATATAGCTTTTATTGTTATATATTTTCACTATACATTATAATTACTACACTACACTGCACTCGACTATTATTTACCCATGTGATATTATTGACACTTGTATTTATTATTTATTTTTCGATGCGTCATCCTCTTAAACCTATGCTAAATAATTATTGTAAAGTTCGCTGCTCGGCAACTTTGAATTTGTATTTCAGTTCTTCAGCTTAACTTTAAACAGAAATTACTTAACAAACCTATTCCGCTATAACCGCAAAAAATATATTCTTTCCTATTTTATTGTTGAAAATTGATTTGTTTGAATTGAATTGTTTAAGGTAGAATTACAATACATCAGTTGTCACTGTTGTTAATCAAATCAAGTATCAAGTGGAAATATACGTGTGATACATCAATTCCTCACCAGTTTGTCAGTTCTTACTACACCAAGCGTAGTTAAAAAGTTCAACAGTTGTTACAGAGACTCAAAATTTCATGCTAAAGAGACAAGCTAATAAATTCAACAAAAAATCAAAGTTCAACGCTAGTGTCGTGTTGTCTTTTTAATTGTCGACTGGGGGAACCTGAAAGAGAGATGAGCTTGGAAGATGATGATTTTGACACTAAAAGCATGAGTATCGGTGAGTCTGTGGAAGCCGACGATGAACATTCTTTGGAAAATGAAAATTCGGAAGAGGAAGATGATCGAGATGAGAAGGAGCCCAAGTTAAAATTTGAAAGGATTTCAAATGACCTCAAAAGTATTTTACTCAAAGATTCCATCAGTTGTTGCGCAGTTCATCCTAAGGTATGGAATATAAATATATAATAATATTGGATTTGGAATGTTAAACAAACTATTTTTGTAATCAAACAATTGAGGCCTTTTTTTTTAATTTGAAGTACTATAAAATTAATCTCTATATTTTTTTAATAATCTCATGACACACTGTCAACTGTAGAATTTATTCGAAATATTATTGTTTTTCTTTTCATTTATAGTTTCTATGCATCGGAAGCAAACGGGGAAACATTTATGTTCTGGATCATCTAGGAAATAGTATTGCTCTGAATCGACTCAACCCTAAAAAATACATTGAGGCTCATAAAGTTGCTGTAAATCAGATTTCCATTGATAGCAACGGAGATCACATTGCGACATGTTCGGATGATGGGAAGGTGAGGGAAAGGACTCACTTTGATGATTATTATAAGTATAATATTTTCAAAGTTTTTATGAATATTTAAAATATTTAGTTAGTAACATTGGTATCATACATATCGTGAGTGAAGAACCAAGATGACCCGTATCCAATTTAAGCTAAAGTCAAAATGAGCTATGCCATAAAAACAAAATTAGAAACATGCGTAAAATGTTAATTAGAAGTTTTTAAAAAGCTTTAAATGTTCTATTTTCATGTTTTTCAACAATGTAAAATGTCCTTTTTACATGGTTTTGGAAAGGTGCAAAATGTTCTAATCCATGTTTTTGAGAAGGTCAAAAATGTCTAATTTCATGTTTTTGTAAAGGTGTAAAATTTTCTAATTCCATGTTTTTAAAAAGTTGCAAAGTGTTTTAATTCCATGTGTTTGAAAAGGGGAAAATTCTCGAATTAAAATGGCTCTCAAGACATATTTGAATATTTGTAGAGATAGTTGATATTGTTTTAGCTAAAAATGGACATGGGTCATTTTGATTCTTCACAGATGATATGTTGGCTACACTAGGCAATAACAATTTCAATTTTACAAATGTTCATTTTACAGATATACATTTACAGCCTGTGCGATGGAGAAACAGCTCTAGATATGAGCTTAGATCGTCAAATTCGGAGTATCGTCATTGATCCAAACTATTGGAAAGGAGGCCTTAGTAGAAGATTTATTATTGGTAAAATATTGCTACTTTACTATACACACTTAACTAAAATGATTGTACGTTGTTTTTTCTTGAACAAATAACGTTAAGTTCACGATAATGCTCATTAAATATTGACAGGCGATGAGAATACAACCATGTATGAGCGAAACATATTTTCTCGTCTTAAATCAACAATCATCCTGGAAGGGGGTCCGATCAGTTCCATAAAATGGAATGACCGTTTTGTGGCCTGGAGTCGAAAGGGGGAAGTACGTGTGTATGACAGCATTGATAGAGTCACAATCTCCCGAATCCCCTTCACCTGGCGTGAGCTGGACAATAATATTATTGAGTCCTCAAATTCGAATTCAAACGCAAACAACAGTGACAGTACTACGACCATCATGAGCAATAGTAGTAGTGATCAGCATGAAAGTCTTCGGCACTCGTGCAATATATTTTGGAAGGATGCATACACGATTTTTATCGGTTGGGGGGATGCGGTGAAAGTGTGTCAAGTGAAGAAGCAGGACCCTGTCAAAGTTGAGCAAGAAGGGGCTCGGTCCTTCTACGTCCAAATCTCAACAATGTTCACTACAGACTTTTGGGTAGTGGGAATCTCTTCCTATGAAAATCATAGTATTGTTCTGTTTAGTCGGGAGAAGGAGGAGACTCGCCTCAAACTTTTGAATGGGGGGAGCAATAATGGGAACAGTAATAGTGGTGGAGTGGGGGTAGGAATTAGTTTGGATAATGCGACGACAGACAAAGTCAATAATAATGATTCCAGACCTAAACTTCATATTGTTCAACCCTTTAGCAAGAACTATAGCATTTTATGTACAGATATTTTACAAGTGAAAGATTATCAGAATTGCTCTGCTTTAGATTATCATTTGGAATCCTTACATGATGATCTTTTATATTTTATTGTGAGTCCTAAAGATGTGATTTTAGCTAAAAATCGAGATTATGATGATCGTATACAATGGCTTGTCGAACACAAGTAAGTCGAAATTAGTTATGTAATAATTTATTTATTGTGTGCAGCAGGATGATTACAAATTACAAATTAAGTAAATTAATTTGATTCTTTTTATGTTTCATTTTTTTTTAGAAAATACGACGAGGCTTTAGAATTTGCAAGTACACATTCGAAAGCACTCAAAAAGCATTCCTTTTTACAAATTGGCTTAGCCTACCTGGATCATTTAATGGACACAAAACGATACACTGAAGCAGGAAAACTTTGTTTTCGGGTTTTAGGTACAAATCTTCAGAATTGTTTCTTACTTTAATATTGGAAACTGCTATTACTGTTTTTCGAAATCACTCAATTCTAGATTGACTAATAAATCAGATTAACTTTTGCAGCAAGTATTACTTATGTTGCATACGTATATCGTCTGTTAAGAACCAAATGACCCATTTCCAATTGAAGCTATCTTAGAATCAAATCAAGCTAGGTCATAAAAACAAAATGAGAAACAGACGTAAAATGTTAATTAGGAGTTTTTGAAACTTTTAAAATGTTCTATTTACATGTTTTTGAAAAAAGTAAAATGTTGTATTTACATGTTTTTGAAAAGTGTAAAATGTTGTATTTACATATTTTTGAAAAGGTGCAAAATGTACTTACATATTTTTGAAAAGTGCAAAATGTTCTAATTCCATGTTTTTGAAAAGGTTCACAATGTTGTATTCACATTATTTTGAAAAGTGTAGAATGTTGTATTTAATTGCTCTCAAGATATATTTGAATATTTTTGTAGATAGTTGATATTGTTTTTAGCTAAAATGAATGTGCGTCATTTTGGTTCTTCGCAGAAGATATGTCATTTCATATCCAGAGATTTACGTTAATATTTTGTATGTAGGTATATCATTTTTTTCTAATATTGCATACTAAAAGGTCCAAAAGAACATTGGGAGAAGTGGGAAGAACAAGTTTTGAAATTTGGTCGACTGGGTCAGCTCCGTGCCATTGCACCCTATTTACCTCGCACTGAAACATTTAAACTCCCCCCTTACGTGTATGAGATGGTTCTATTTGACTACCTGAAAACGGATCAAGATGCATTTCACCGTTTAGTCCGGGATTGGGCTCCGCCGCCAAATCTCTTTAATGTGACTACGATTATTAATGCAGTTCTGGATCATTTGGTGGTTGTGGATACGGATAATCATTTTCTTCTTCAGGCCCTCGCTGATTTGTACTCATATCAAAGGAAATATGGCAAAGCACTTGCTATGTATTTGAAGTAAGTCCACTTTTTGCCACCCGTTACTCTTAGCGTTTTTGAAAATGAAAGCATGAAGGTTTTACTATTTTACACACTTTTCAATTTTCTATGCAAACCAAAAACACGTAACATACAATTAAAGAAATACGTAGCTTTTAAAAATTACTTTGTTTAAATTACATTTTACTGGAAAATAGCACTGCTTGCCCTGGGTTTAATTCATTATTCAAATATTTCAATTTTTAACGTGTAATTGCGTATTTTTTATTGTAGACTTCAAGATCCGCATGTCTTCCAATTGATTCAGAAATATAATTTATTCGAGGAATTAAGTGATAATGTTGAAGATTTGATGTCGCTCAAAATGGATGAGTCCCTCTCCTTACTCATGAAGTACCGTGACCGCGTGTCACCCCCACAAATTGCTCAAAGACTTCAAAATAATCGATATTATCTATACTTGGTAAGTTTTCGTACGCATTTCTTAGATACTTTTAATGTAGTAGTTTAGATATCGTCTGTGTAGATCCAAAATGACTCATATCCATTTGTAGCTGAAAACAATATTCACTATCTACAAAAATACTGAAACATGTCTTAAAAGCATTTAAATAGAATATTTTGCAATTTTAAAAACTATGTAAATAGAACATTTTACATTTTTCAAAAACATGTAAATAGAAAATTTTACAATTTTCAGAAACATGTAAATAGTTCATTTTAGGCTTTTCAAAAACATGGTAATGAAATATTTTACACTTTTTAAAAAAATGAAAATAGAAAATTTTACACTTTTCAAAAACTCTTAACAATTAACATTTTACGCATTTTTCTCATTTTGTTTTTATAACATAGCTCATTTTGATTGTAGCTTAAATTGAATATGGGTCACTTTGGTTCTTCACAGACGATATTGAATATTTCTGAGCTATTCAGACATCAAAAATAAAAATGTTGTGTTTCCTGTATGTAATTTACAGTACTTGGACTCGTTGTACAGTGTAGTGGGGAAAGAAATGCCGTCCGAATTCCATGTTCAGATGGTTCATCTGTATGCTGACTATGGACGTGATAATCTTTTACAGTTCCTCCGCTCTTCCGATCATTACCCCATGAGGGATGCTTTCAATATTTGTAAAAAGCGAAAGTTATATCCTGAAATGATTTTTTTACTTAGTAAGTCTCGTTTCAATAAAATAGTAACTTTTAAATGTTTTCCCTTGTTATACGTGTGCAGATTTGACATATTTATCAACGTATTATTGATTAATTATATAACCGTTCATTTAGTTGTAATTATTTTATCATTAGTTCTAAATTTTAAAATGGGTATGTACATTTAGTTAATTATGTATGTCGTTTTATTTACTTTTTACTTGATTTTTTTTAGGTCGAATGGGTAATGCGAAAGAAGCTCTACGACTCATAACACACGAACTTCAGGATATTCAACAAGCTATCGAATTTTGTAAGGAGCATGATGATAAAGATCTTTGGGATGACCTCATTGCATTTTCTTTGGATAAACCAGGTAATTTAATTTTAATTGTTACAATAAAGTCTATATATAATCTATATAGAAGTAAATCATATCGTCTGTGAAGAGCCAAAATGACCCATATCCATTGCTAGCTAAAAACAATATCAACTATCTACAAAAATATTCAAATATGTGAACATTTTGCACTTTTCAAAAACATGGAATTAGAACATATTGAATCTTTTCAAAAACATGGAGTTAGAACAATTTGCACTTTTTCAAAACATGAAATTAGAACATTTTGCACTTTTTCAAAACATGGAATTAGAACATTTTGCGTCTTTTCAAAAGCTCCTAATTAAAATTTTACGCATGTTTCTCATTTTGTTTTTATGGGATATTTCATTTTAATCCTAGCTTTAATTGGATATGGGTCATTTTGGTTCTTCACAGACGATGCATTGATCAAATTAAAGTCGATATCGATTTACATGCATTCAGACCATAGCCGAACATACACAATATTTTAAAATCTTTGACATATTGAATTTCGTTAAAATATCGTTACTATTAATGATTGGTTAGTATTAGGAATCAAGAGGTACGTTATGTTTTTATTTTTTATATATGTATATTTCTGCTGTTAATTAGTCTTAACATATTTCCATATATTTTTAGATTACATCAACTTACTCTTATGTAACATTGGGACGCACGTAAATCCAGAGATGCTGATACGGAAAATTAAAAATGGAATGGAAATCCCAGGGCTGAGGGACAGTCTAGTGAAAATCATGCAGGACTACAGTTTACAAGTAATTAGTAGCTATTATTTGTACAAATCTCTCGATATTTTTGGGATTTTAATTGACATTGAGAGTCGGTGGCTTTAATAAATCAATGCTTCGCTTAACATTTAACCCAATTAATGGGCTTTGAAGTTCAAAATTTAAGTAAATTGCAAATACAAAGATATAGTGACTATTATTCTTGTTTGTCTATCTGCATCTATAGGTCTCTCTTCAAGAAGGATGTAAAAATATTGTGGTGAATGACTCGTTGATTCTCTTTCAAAAATTAGTCAAGACCCAACTACGAGGAGTTTACGTCGAAGGTACACAGCCTTCGTTATTTTGTGTTGTTAAGATGTAGTTTGCAGTGTTGGCAACCATGGAAAATATCTCATACTTTTTTGCGAATACCTATGAAAACTACATGCCTATCTATTTTTAGACGTGCAGTATAGTTTACTTGTTACAACGATTGTTCATGGTTGGTTCGCTGATGACGATTTTTAACTTTGTCGAAATCATTTTTGTTTATTTCAGATGACCAAGAATGTGGCTCATGTCATAAGGCGATTGTTTATAAAGGTAATTAAATAATAACAAAATAATCAAGTCCTATTTAAAATTAAGTCCTTTTCCCTTCATATCTTATTGCAATCTGTTGATTGGCATCAGGAAAAGAAATTATAATTGAATTGAAACTTTTTTTGTAGACTTTGATTGGGCAGACGATATTAAAGTGTTTTACTGTAAGCACGTCTTTCATGATGCCTGCCTGTCGAGCTTTGATTACCAGGTGCGTATGTATTTTACTTGAATTAAATTTCAGCACGTTTTTAATATCATGTGCAGTTATAAAAACTTACGATTAATTTATATGTATGTATGTACTTTACAAATTTGTTTAATCTAGTTACTTTTGTTTTTCCCTTTGCAGAACTGTGTCATTTGTAATTTACCGAGGAAAGCAGTGGGCTTCTTAGAAACACTTTAAAGTAGATTAATATGTAACATAATATAAAATAAAAAGTTCAATTTTTTTTTCGCACAGAGATTAATCATCCAAAACCAATATGTATAAAGTTTTTTTTTCGTTTTGTAGTTAACAAAATATATCCGAAATCGGAAACCCGTAATGTGGTTTTCATTGCTATTATTAAACTGTTCACATGTAGGAACTTGTAGCTAAATAAAGGTGTAGCTCTAATTTTCACGTACCTTAAAAAAAACGAAGAACAAAAAAACTGTTACAACTACTGCTGTCAATGTAAGTACGTCATGGAACGTCAAAACTGGAACAATTTCCTGTTGATTTTATAGAACTGAAACTCTAATCTAAATCGTAAAGTAACTAAAATATATTTAAGCTTATATAATACCTATATACTTATATAATAACATAATATGTAATATATATATTATATTTTTGGCACTAGTAATACTGGGCTGTATATTAATTGAAAATTGTTAATACTTTACACTTGCATACATACCTGTCACCTGTTTCTCTGAGCATGTCAGTTAGCCTGGAAGTATCTTTGGCAACTCCAATACAAGAAAAATATTAATAAATTAATCCTTTAGTGTTGCTCGTATCATCGCACTATTAAATTAAAATACGATGAAAATTAACCAGCAGCAGTAGCATATCGTCTATGAAGAACCAAAATGACCCACATCCAATTTAAGCGTCAATCAAAATGAGCTATGTGATAAAAACAAAATGGGAAACATGCGTAAAATGTTAATTAAGTCCTTTTGAAAAGTGTGAAATGTTCTATTTACATGATTATGAAAATTGCAAAATATTCTATTTACCAAAAATTGTAAAATGTTCTATTTAAATCCTTTCAAGACGTGTTTCAACTTGTTTGTAGATAGTGGATATTCTGGTTTTTAGTTAAAAATGGATATGGGTCATTTTGGTTGTTCACAGACGATATATACCGTGCGTACATACGGATGTATGCTAAATACTAATTCCTAATAACTGTGTAATTAATTCTAATGTCATATTTTTGTTGGTGTTAATCTAGAAAATTAAGTCTGTGATTTAAACTATACTGAAAAAACACATGAATACATCCGACAGATAATAAACATATTGTATTTTGTATTTAAGAGACGTCTTCTGTGTAAAGTCTAATATAGGTACCTAGGTAGGTAGGTAATATATATTCAGAAAATTAGAATTTACCTATGTATGTCTATGCATATGCATAGAATGTTAAATCGTTGTAATCATCGTCATCGTCATCGTCGCTAAATGTAATAATTATACGGAAAGAAGCACTGGTACATAGTGATGTACCTAGGTATGTTATTTATATGAGAAAACAGTTAACATTGTTGTGCTGTATGATACAAC